>CM060964.1:89132348-89412348 GCA_030765045.1 Tenodera sinensis
AGAAAATACTCGCTATGAGGTCACGAAAAGACTGTTTATAATCATAACCATATGGCATTACTACCTATCCGGCATCCGAAACTCGATAGCGTGATGGTTAGCGTGTCTGCCTCACGTTCAAGAGGTCGCGAGTTCGAATCTCGCTTAGGGTAAGTTATCCGGGTAAGGTTTTTTTCCGAGGTTTTCCCTTATCCTGAGAAGACGAATGTCGGGTAACTTAAAGCTCCATGGACCTTGGGCTCATTTGAGCATCATTTCACCCGTTTCATTCACTCACCGTCCGATATGACGCAATGTTGGAGGAGGTTAATTAAAAAAAAAAAAAAATAATCCGGCATCCGAAACAGTACATATCTTCGGAAAGGCGACTTTCTCTCATTTCGAAACAACGGTTGTGCTATAACATAGAGAAGTAGACCACCCTTGTTACCTAGTAACAATGACTTAAACATGCTTACTGTAGCCTGTGGATGGGTACAGTGCATAATTAATAGCAATGCTATATTAATTAATATTTAATAAACATGTATAGCTTGTTAAAAACCAGGAGCCAAAAGTAATTAATGAATTAAGTTTTATACAAAATCAACAAATAATAGTGCGTGCACAGACTACGTAACCGAGTTTCACAATGTAAAGAATTACATTTTTCTAATTACTTTGTGGTTACTTTCAGTTAGTGTGTTATTGTTGTAATGCGCTACTGATTGTTTTGTATCTTTATTTTTCTATATCAAAGAGGTATCTACGAAATTTGGGAAACACAGTGTGTTCGTAAATCGGCCGCATCGCCTCGCGGCAGCACTGGGCCGGGCCAGGACCGGCGCATCCACCGCCAGAGTTACACGTAAACAACCGGTGAATAATGGGTACGGAATGCTAACTACTGTACTAGCTTACATTGCGCTTACCTGCATTGCAATATATACCTATCGAAATTGTTTACCTTTAACCCAAACACATTCTCTATATCTCTGAAAAGAGTTCTGCTTTACTCACAAAGGTTCACGTTGACTGATTACCTCTCGCGATTTTGTCCTTCAATTCTTATAACGTGTGGATTTGATGAGTACACCATTTCTTAACGTTCGCCATATGTACAAGTTGCAGTGAGAGGTGGCTACAATCCTTGACTAATTATACTGCCACCATACACACTCCCAATTCATGCATAGAATTCGCAGTAAGGTGCGCTGTAGCTGAATCCTGCTGTACAATCTTTCATTTCTCGTTAGTTGTGGAAAAACGTATTTAAAATAAAATTTAATTAAACGTGTGAATCACCCACTGTGTCGTAAAATATGGGACCGATAATTCTTCGTGCACTCACATCGCGCCAAACCCCAACAACGTGGTGAAGAACTTCATGAATAATATGGGGATTTTCGGTAAACTAGGGTTGTTTTTGGACATATAGGGAATGTGTTCGCATTGAAGACAGTAGCACTGGAGTGAGCCATTTATTTTATGAACAATACTTGCTTATTTCAAATATTCATTTTCATATCATTTAATATTAACACTGATAATAGTGTAATACATTTGTATACTGTGTCTATAGGATAATCTTTTCTGTTCTATTGTTTTTCTTTTGCTACTTAGAAGCAATAGGCCGTGAGTAAATCTACTGTATTCCCCTCATGAGACTGTGACTGTAGGGAATGTGTTTGATATCAACAGCCCCAACGTTTGCTGACAAAGATCACGGCTGGATTTTCGACTTATGCCCCTAGGTGGATGCACGTTAGTATCCTTGCATTGCTAGCACAAGAGCGTATGTTTTTAAGAGGCCTAAGCCTTGTTGATATGTTGAAAATCTAGCCGTAAACTTTCCAAGAAAACGCTGGAGTTTTTGATTTCAAACATATTCCTTACAGTCATATTCTCAAGAGCAGAACACAGTAATTAATATAGATAGTAGCTCTATTTATCGTGAATTGCCATGTGATGCCTTTCCCCCTTTCCCCTCCAGAGAGCAGAGCACCCCTCAGACATTTTCTCGTGCGAGACCTGCAGAAAAGAGGCAGACAAAAATAGAAGGAGAGATGTCTGTAGTATGTTTGATGATACATACCTGCTGGAACCGTAAACGAAGATAGTGGAGTGAGCGATTTAAAGGTGTTTTGCTCTATGAAACACGTATTTATTATCGCTAAATCATAAACATATATTTTGCATTCTTCTGATTAATTGAATGAGTACTCGCAAAAAGCGGGTTAACCATCACTGAAAGAGAAGTCAACCCTTCCAAACGCCAATACATTCTTGTATACACAGAAACAAAGAAGCCACAGTCAGGCTGTGTGGCCTCGTGTATAAAGAACTAAATGGGACAAATTGTTCTATAAAAATAGCGCGTTTTCATTAAAATAGCATAAAATTGTGAGCCTTGTGGCCTATCACACGTATTTCCTTAAGGTTAGACGAACTTAGAAACGATGAATTGTAATTTCTGTAGTATAATCTAAGTACGTAACTGAACCCTTTAACAATTGATGCAGGCACCAATTCAATATTCCCTTCAGCTGTTTACCACATTTAACGAAATTCTTGGACACTTGGATTATTTCATCTGCATCTATACAAAAATATTCTCGCTCCAATTCACAGCAACATAGTGAATTGGGAAACAATTGAACTGGTGGCTCCAGTAGAGTGGGTTTCTGCACAATTAACTGGATGAAAATGGTGTATAAAGAGTTCAGGATACATACACCATTGTTTCTCCCCGTGTGGCAGAATAACACCAGATGACCTCTTCAAAGTATTGTAATAGCCACTGACGTTCTTCCAGCAAGGGTCGTGGTTGCCAATTGAGCATGTGTGTTTTAAAATCCGATAATTGGCATTTTGCTCATATTGTATCCGGTGAACTGATGTAACAGAGGAAATGCTATTCTTCGGACGTTCGCATTCCAGACGGACAAATGCAGCAACTATGTTTAGAGATTTGCACTTCATTTACGGCATGCATATGAACCGTCTACTGCAGAAACACAACATGCCTACATTTCCTAGTTTAACAGTCAAAGCAAAGAACTGAACAAAACCCTTCCTATCTGCAGTAAACCGAAAGCTTGGGGAGTTGCCTGGCCTATCTTATATTGCGGAAGAGCTTTCTTTCTGTGATAATTGATCCATTGACCCGATTAAAACCATAATCGTCAAAGGATATAAATGTTGAAATGTAGAAATAGTTACCGCTCTGCAGTAAGTGGTTCATATCCGGTCTGCAGTGATGAAAGTAGCAAGCACTATGGACAGCATTTCCTATAATCTAACATGCAATGCTTAGGAATCCGCCAGTTTTATGGCGTACAATTCTAATATTTGTGTCACTTATAGGTTCTTCCTTCGATGTACTAAGTTAAGCAATTTGGAAACTCTTCTCAAGAGCAAGCGATTCTCAGAAAACTTACAGGTCTTGTTAAACAAGTAATAACTCCTTGCAATCTGGTTTAGAACTACGTTATGGTGTGGAATAAAGGAAGTGCTTTTTATATCGCTGTATTTTCAGGAAAGCATAATCGCTTTAGATTAGAAACCATTTAATTCGTAATTGCACAGTATGCTATATGTATTTTTGTCATTCCGCCTTCTAAAGGGTTTTTGATTGAACTTCCAAGACTCATAGACGCAGTTTAATTTTAAACTTTAGGTACATATGTCAAAACTTTCTCTGGACGACTATATTTTTGATGCCCTATGGTCGTTTAGTTCTCACTGAATTAAACATTGGCAAAGAAGCACGAGGTTATGGTTTAAATCAGTAGATTCATCGAAGCCATAAGCTGCAACCTGCAATACACTCAGGATAGACAACGAACAGAAGTGTCAACTTACTGTATTATTAGATCTTAATTATACCCATCGCACAATGATGAAGTTAGAAACTAATAAGCGATTTGCTGCAGATATAAAAACGGCATAGTACTTGAGCTAGTTTGGGGAGTTGGGACAAAGTGTGGGTGTGACGAAATACAAGAGCCAAAATCAACTGGGAGCTGACGATCAAATCAATACTGGAGATAGCAAGCCATAGAACCCATGCGGCTAGTACACTGCAAGCCCAACCAAGCTGGACAATTTTTATTGAGACTCCCACCTGCACAAATGAAGATTAAGATTACATTGTTCCTAATATAATGTTGTCTAATACGTTAACATATTTAAAAAATGTAAGGTTTATTTTGGTTCGTGAATAATTGGAATTTCTCCTATCTGTATCGTAACAAATTATACTGTTACAAGTTCTCTGACGCTTCTCATTCACTCCTTTTCTGCTCTTATTGCGTCATTTTCATATGTTTTATAATACCGTCTATAAAATACCATACACAATTTACCTTTCCCTTTTTTCTTTCTTCTTTTAGTACCGCCTTAGATCAGGCACGTTTCGGGGAACAACCGATCACGACACAACCTGGATAGATGATGAAATCGGAGCAGGGGTGAAGGTGAAGAAGGTAATGTTAGAAAGATTCCCCCTGTGACAGAAAAAAGCCCAAAAGAATCTTCACCTTGGTTGGTTGGCCCCAAAGGTTTTGAACTTGGAGATTCCCGAATTCTAGACATAAGCGTTACTCCTTGAGACAAGCAACTCCTTATAATTATATAGAAATGTACAATATAACACGAGCTTAAAAGGAGTGGGAACTAATACTCTATACAGAGTTATATCTGCAGAAAGCATCGTTTCGATTCATGAATACCTTTCAACCATTCTTTTAGTGCTATCATACACATATCCATCAGTTCCTAGAAATTTTAAGATACCCAAGCAATTACATCCACAAATGTGAGAGGTTTCATTTTGGTCCCACTGCTATCTATATCATAATACAAATCAGTGGTTGCTGGTTTCTCCTGTGCCTTGAGCACATACTATCATCGTTTCTTATGGCGGCGTTTGATGCGTATGCTTTCAACCATGGGTCGCAGGTGGTTCCAAATATCCTTCTGTTCTGTAGCTTCTAGCCTACACAACATGCTCTCTCCTGTGAACTGAATAGGCATATAGCTAGTTTTAGTGGTCTAAAAACAACTTGGATAGGTATGCGAAATACAACTTTTGGCGTTTTTAGACATTTTCAAGGACAACTTTGCTGAACCGACCTTTAAGATGGCTTTTTACCTTTCAAAGTAACCTTTGGTCACATTTTGCGATCCCCTCAATTGCCCTATCTGTATCTTACATTACTACTCACTGCTGGGTATGAAAGCTATATTTCAGATTTGACAGCCATAGTTCAGTGTTTCCTCATTTCGTTTCCAACTATCGGTTGAACCAACAATGCAAATACCCTCGAGGAAAATAAACTTGTTCTCTCACAACGCATTATATTTCTGCTGCCAATTATATACTACTAAAGATGAGTGTAACTTTTGTGTTGGAAATATAATAAGAAGATTCAACTTGGCTCAGCAATAAATGTTTTAAGCTACAATTCTTAAATTCTATAACAAGTAAAAAATTATTCAATAAGATAACGTTTTAGGTCAAAATGGCCATTTTATTCACTACAAACTTTTGTAGTTCAGATTCATCCCTTCCATGTAGTTTTATTTCAATCATTTATATGTCCCATACCTCATTTTCTGCTTCAGGCAGATAAGAATTGTGCGACACCATACATTTTATGACGCGCCGAAGGCAATAAATGTAGTTCAAGAACTTTAAGAAACTTCGGTTCGTGCAATCCAATTTGAAACATGTGATTTATTATACCAGATGCTTTAGTGTCCTTTTGTTATAGAACTAACGCTCAACGATATTCTAGCAAAGGAAGGTTTATTGTAAGAAACCCACTATACAAAGAGAGATTTTGCTTAAAATTGAAAGAGTTTCTTCCGAATGTTTTGGGAGAAGGAATATAAGCTTGTAACCATCGTTACAAGTAAATAGTTTAAAATGAAGGTTTCTTATTTTTAACAAATGGTACTACTGAAAGAGGTGGCGCATTCCTAGGTTTATTTTTCTGCCTAAAAGAACTTTGGTGGATGCAAGGAGAAACACAATAATGTATACGTTCCACAAAGGTTACAGGCATACTACATGGTATTAAGAGAGCATGGTGATATGATGGGGGAAGTGCAAGAGTGCAGATATTAATGAATAATTTTTACAGTAAAATAATTGGGCTACTTAGGGTTAGAGAAGAAAGCGTTAAGGATTTAATCTTATTTGGATGTATAATGTTATGTGTAATATTCGTAACAAAATCTGGCAAGCTCTACATGGTTGGAAAACAATGCGATAGATGTTAATGAATTCATAAATATAGGCACTAATCGATAAGTTCCGCAACGAGGAAGGTGCTAGAAAATTATTGGATAGAAAATGGAAGCAATATCGCAACAAAAACGATATCCTACTTAAGGGTGCAAGGAGAAGTCCAAGGATGTTGGAGGATGCGAGACTGGAGACAGTAATAGAAAAATTCTGAATGAAAATGGGAGCCTCTCTAATGATGGAAAGAGTAGAAGGATGTTGGTGGAGAGAAAAAAATGGTAAGTTTCAGGACAAAAATGGGGAGGTATATGAGGATGGAGAGGAACGTCCATGGATGTACTTGAATGCAAGATCGGAGAAAAGTCCTAACATTTTGGTGGATAGAGGAGCAATTTGTACAATGGAGAAACTTCAGGATGAAAATGGGAGGGCTTCACTATGTTGGAGTTAATGTGCTGGATTGTGGTAAATAGAACAATATGGCACTAATGGTTATTAATTGTTCATTGACTGAACCATGTCGTAGTTTGAGCCCAACTATAAATTCAATCAATTGTAATTCTTTGTTCTTTCAAACTAGTCGTGTGTAGAGAAGGATAAAGTACTTCAGATACTTCAGATGCGTAAAGTCCTCTATGACTATATCGTCGCTTGCTTTATGTGCCTTTTTGAGGGGAAAGTTATAAATCACTTACACAGGTAACATTGCTAAAAATACTTTAACAAATGAGAACATCAATTGCTAAACGCATTTTATTTATCACGTAGGTTCTTAGCGTAGCACAAATGTTACACTTGAGACACTGTACACACCCAGCACAAAACTGATCCGTTGAATCGAATCACGACTGAAATGCATTTGTCTCTGTTAATTTCACTCATCTGAACTCTCACTGTCAACTGTCTACTGAAAACTATCCACTCTCAACTCCACTGCCAACTTCGTCTCGCCAACTCGACTAGACTAGACTGTCCCTCATGTAGGCCCCCGATCTCGGTACCAGCATAGGGATTTTCCCCCGCTGGGAGGTCTGGCACGGGATGCACTCAGCCTCGTTAGGTCCAAACCTTCACTGTAAAATACTTATCTAAATGCATTTTATTGCGCCTTTTATTGGTGTGTTGCTTTAACAAATGGTAGACTCTAGTCTACCCCAAGAAATAACACGCAAGCTGCTAAACATTTATACACGTCATCGTATTCCCCAGATAAGCCTGTTTAACTGTAATGTACATTTTTAGAGCACTCGCAACTTTTGAGGTTTCGTTTGTTACATTTTCAAGGAAGACTTAAAGGGATTTCGGTTCGCTACACTGTAGATAAGGCTTCCGGAATTTACTCAGATTTATGGCACCAAGAAATTATATACAAAAGCATATACTGGGAAATCGGAGATGTTAGGGGGTTTCAGGTTAATCCGAATGACAGCTGTTAGAGAGGTTAGAATCACAGCTACAGAAGTAAGAAAGATTCTGTCAATAGTATTTGTTGGCAGTAAGTGGAACTAGATTATTGCGTATTAAAAGGTAAGTTATACAAATATGCAAAGTTGAAAGGATCCTGTCTTAATTTGACTCAAAGGTTACTTAATACAAATAAACAGTTCAGGTACCCTTTCTCTTAAATCGCCTAAAATTTCGAGTTTCTGTTATTATTTTTTTATCCATCACTGATCCTTGTCAGCAGTTGCGGTAACACAACTATATGAAATGAGCAAGGATTATACTCGCCTGTGTTTGCACAATCTTTTATTACGTTCTTCTTACTGTAAGCTGTGGAAAGCTAAAATTCCTATAAGCACCATATAAAACTGTATATTGTGTAATTATTTACGCTTATTTTAAACAGTGCCAAACATCATACTACCGACATCTTGAAGGATGGTATAAGAAGATTTACATTGGTCTTTAAAGTAATAATACTGTACTTAACGATCATTTCTGAGCCAGGAAATTAATTTCCTTAGAAAATGTAATTGTTAAAGTCACCAATGTCATATTGTCTTTATGCAACGTTACATTAAAAGTGATATATCCTGAATTTGCGACATCTTTAGATTTTATGACTTACGAAGCTCTTACTCATTCTGTTTTATGCTAAAATTTAAAGTTGGAAATGGTTTAATCCCTACCATGGTTAAAAATAAAAAAGAAGCAGAGATAAACTCCCACCTTAACAACTACGGTCCTACTTCAGAGCTGCGAATAATTAAGCATGGAGCTTCTCAAGAATGAAGTCTTCGTATTGCTATAAATTATTTCCATTTAGACACCCAAGGGGTACATAATACTATATTGTTTGAAAATGGCACACACCTGAATATAACTGGCAATAGTTTAAATTAATGTGCATGCACCTTTAATACAAAATTTAAATTTAGTACGTTCTTGGTTGAAAGAAAATAAACTCTCTTCATATCTAGATACATCAAAATTCATGAAATTCAACATCTATTGATCTCCAATCCCTCAGTAACATGTAGGAAGTCCTAACAGTGTAGCACAATAAATGCATGGCATTCAATTCCAGGTCTACAATCAGATAATTGCTTGAGTTGCAAAACTGGTTAATCTTATAGTGCCTAAACTCGGTCTTGTATGTTAGAAATTCGTACATCGTTAAATCTGAAGTCATGGTAGTTTAAAGTTAATTTTAGTTGTTCTTTTTTTTTTTTTTTTTTTTACCTGATTACCCCGTCCTTATGTAGGATTTACACCCTTATGACTTACAAGTCAGTGCATAGAGTCAGACGCCTGTCGGAGAGCACAGGAACCTATGGACCGGATAGAGTGAAGACCTGGAAGCGGGTGTTCAGTCAAGCACAGGGTATGATAGTGGGGAAGAAGATGATATGAAATCGATGATTGGAAAGGTGATAATGGAGCAATTGGCGGAATGATTGGCGGGGGAAACTGGACAACCCGGAGAAAACCTGCCCTGACGCCGCTTCGTCTACCACAAACACCACATGCGGGTCCCTGGGATCTAACCCGGGCCACTTAGGTGATAGGCGTACGCGCGGCCACGGCGCCGCCCCCGTATTTTAATTCAATAGTGAAATGTCGTCACATTTTTGAGGGAGATTCAGTTGAAAGTGTGCATTGATTTCTATTGTATATATTCTGACGTCTAATAAACAGTAAAGTTAAGTGGTCCTTCACGCCCAGCACAGAATAATACGCTGAGAACCATAGCCATTAAAGAACGTCCATAAATAAAAACTCAATTGATATTTTATATACAAAGTAAAGAAGAAACTGTATTCAGAATATATATATATATATATAATCCGTTTCCATATATATATATATGGAAACGGATTTAGTAGGGAAAAACCTACATTTCAGTTTCAGCACTATGACTTTTATGAGGTTATCAAAAAATGGTTTATTATTTATCCATCGACGTTAAAGTCTTTAATCTGGTTAAAGTATCAAAAGCTTCTTAAAAACACAAGTGTAAAAATGAGTATTAACCTGTAGAGGAATACGTGAAAGATACTATGCTGATATATAACTTCTCTATATGACAACAATTGTACAGGTGTTTTTTGTTATATATGAGTATAAAGCTCTAAATAACCATTCTGACAAATCCTGTGTTCCTAATTCCTTGCGACTACTGCACTAACTTAGAGAATGATCCTACAACTGAACTAATTACGATATTTCAGACTTCAACTGAATTTATAGCTTTGGGGACGAGCTATTCGGGGTTTTGAGAGCTTATTAAAGGGTAGTCATTTATATCTGTACACTTTTTTTTGTGGAAAACAGCATGAATATTAAGTTAATGGGACCATATTGTTTAACACAACCATTAAACCTGTAATGTTTCTTCGCAAGGAGCACAGCGCACCACATAAACCTGGCTCGTGTATGCCACGACTGGCAGTGTACGAAATGGATGACGTCATCTCTTGGATGACGTCATCTCTTGGATGACGTCACTTGCAAAGGGTGGCTGCGATACTGGCTAGCGTAGCTTGTTTAGTGGGAATTTTGTTTTACTCTCCCTACCATGTGTTTACAGCAAACAAGAAATCGATATTTAAAAGGTCCTTGTCTCTCTCTCTCTCTCTCTCTGTGTGTGTGTGTGTGTGTGTGTGTGTGTGTATCTGTGTGTGTGTGTGTGTGTGTGTGTGTGTGTGTGTGTGTGTGTGTGTGTGTGTGTGTGTGTGTGAGTAGGATAATTCCAAAACACGAAAATGGGATAAATACCAAACTTAATATGGAAGTTGAGCATTTTCCGAAGTTGCGACACGACAGTTGTCAAGAAAAGTCCTCACTCCAAATCACCCTTAGCATGAAACATTTTTCGTAATTCTTTTGACGATGGATTTAATGATTTTTATTAAAATACCAATTTTTTAACGTATCTGCATGATAATAAAATGCATATCTTCGAATTTTCTGTGAGGCATAAAATACGCTTGTCGTAAAAGCGCACAGCTTAGAAATATTTTGTGGCACTAACGATTTCCTAGATATTCTTAACTATTGCTTTCAACTCTCCAACACGATCCTACATAGATGTCAGTGCTAGGTCATGATTATTTTGTTGCCCTTGATGGCATGCAGAGAGTATAGAGCTTAAAGGCAGCATATAGGATCTTAGGGTTGCTTCGCCCTCTATGACCATTGTATCTTAGATGAAATGCATAGTTAAATTATTTCTGCAGATGTTTATGTCGATTAAAATACTGCTTAAAATACTTGAACATTTTTAATTTTCACTCTAATTTAATGAATGTAAAAAATAAGTATGTGTTTACATTAGTATAATTATAAAGGCGTGTTTAATTTACGTGGTTACATGAGTAATTGTTCACTGGGATCGCCCATAAATATTGCACACCACGACTTTAATCCATAAGAAAGAAACAACCTCCTGAGGTTTAGGAGGTAAAGGTAAAAAGATACTTACAAAGGAGGGGCCTTTGCAACTCAGGTAGACCACCACACGTAGGCCTTTAGCGTCCATTGTGCTTCTACGATGACCCCTGGGAGAGATAAGGGAAAGGACCGAAAGGGTGGTCAGATGCTGATGACGATCAGCACAAGCATGGATGGGGTCCCTAAGGAATTCAGATAGAACGCCTCCGACGCCGCCCAGCAAGCCCTCGCCCTCCACAGATGGAGACGGGGCACCAAATGGGTTACAGCACCGACACTGGGATAGCAATATTGTAACAAAAAGACAAGTCCAGTTCAGCTATTTTTTTCTCGCTTTACTTTCCTCCAAAAGCTCCTGCACAAATACATATTTCTGTTTTACTGACGTTACACAGTCTTCAGTCCTGTGTGATATTACATTCCGCAACTCTTCTTTGCTCGTTTCCCTAACACACAATTTTCTGTTTCTCTTCACTTTCTCTGTCTCTCAAAAAAGTGACTTTGGCGACACAATCACTCAACACTCATTAGCTGCTTCTCTATCTTCCTCCATGACGCAGCTGACACACACACTAAAACTGACTGACTCCCCGATGACTCGTGTATATAACATAACTACTAACTGATTTCCCTCATCGCCTCGCCTCCTTATATAGTGAGGATGACGTAACACGGACCTTTCTCGAACTTCTACAAATACGGCAGCCGCCGGACACCTCTCGAATAATTTCGAAAACCCCTTTTTGTTCTGCCACCCTGATAGTTGTCAGGTTTTCACAACAGTTGCACGAGGCAACCTGACCTTGGGCGTCTTTGATGCACGTACCACCAGTGGAGCGGGCAACCCGACCCCAAACGTCCTTTGTTGTGCCCCGCGGCCGGCGTCACGATATTTTACAAAGTGCAAGCCACTGCCTAGTTGCAACCCGCCGCACACTGTCGCCTGGTCTGTCAACCCTGAAATGGATGAAAAGGGAACGATGGGAACAGGAAATCAGAGACAGGAAGGATATCGCAGGAGGATGGGCACCCTAGTAATCGCCTAAGTGACAAGGGGGGAAATACGTAAAACCCTAACTCAGAGAGGATCAAACATTCGACCTCCCAAATGCAGGCACAGGCGTTACTGCCTGAAAGACTTAAGTGCTGCAATTAACATATTATTACCTACTTCACAACTTTCATGTTGTAGTAGAAATCCGGCGTACAAAGTGTACTGCAGTCTGCACGCAATGTCCCTTAACTTTTAGAATACGTAAATTGAAGCATGGGTCCAAAAACAGTTCATTGTTGTTTAAGAAAAACCTGTTGAAAGCTTAATTTACTGCGCCAAATAAGCAGTAACATCTCGGAAGTGCTAGGGTAAACTAGGCATGTTTCCATAGTGAGCATAAAATTATTTCTAATGCACATTATTATGAGAAAGAAATAAGCCAGTATACACTCCTAAAGATATTTAATGCAACGTACCTTAAACACCTAAAAATCCACATTTTTCATTTGAGATGGTAGAAAGGTTCATCTTAGTATGGTAATGTAGAGGGAAAAACATTAATGATTTTTCATATTTTTCTTATGAAGATTGAAACATTACTTACATATATGGAACGGTATGACATTGACTAACGGGTTAAATAAAAGCAATTTGTTAGGGTACTTTTTTTTTTTTTTTTTTTTTTTTCATTTTCATAATTTTTTTATGAATAAGTTATTTTTTGTCAATTTTAGGTCATTTTGATCATTTTAACAGTTTTCCGGAAGGGTGGGAGATTATTTGTATTTAATTCGAGAGTTGTATTATAATTTAGTATTTTTCCTTGTGAATACAATTTCTTGGAATAAAGTATAGGTTATGCTAATTCCTATCCCTATTTTTCAAGAATGTGCATTATAAACTTGCTCACTTCTAGGAATTCAATTTCTTTGAGCTTATGCTACCTTCTACCCCTATTTTTCAAGGAATGTGCTTAACGGACTTACCCACACTCCCATGGTAATTCCTATATCCAGGTAAACCGGCATTGTTGTGCTGTTAAGTGTGGTTGTTCTTAACATCTGTAGGAACACCATAAGAGCAAAATATATAAATTAAAGGGAAGTATTAGTTGAAGCCGTTTGTTTCAAAATATGGAGAAAATATTTTTTTCCACGGACGGTCAAACATTCTTCTGCAAGATCGTGATGTGAGAGTGACTGCTGAAAAAGAAGTTTATATAGAACTATATATGTCACGGGAGAAACACTAATGTGATCTGTAGCGACTTGAAAATGAATCCAGTATAACCTTACAGCAGATGCTACTGGGCGAAACTCGTTCAACATTTTCGCCATTTTGTGAGAAACTGTGAAGTACTTTTATCTGCCTATATTCCACTTCACAAGCTGAATCATCCTAAGCTGCGTGCTTTCTTAGAAGAGGAGACAGGAAAATTAATTCCAGGTCCCAGAATATTGAGAAGAACCTATGTGGATTGGTGCTACGACAAAACTTTGCAACAAATAAGAAAAAGGATTGGAGAAAAAATATATACGAGATAACAGACTCTGTAGGCCCTTATGTAGCGAATGTTATGGTTGGGGTTCTAGAAGCACACAGCCCTGCAGAACAATTTCTACCTTATTGTGAGCAGTTGGACAAAGTTAACTATTCAACTATCAGCTTAGTATTTGACCATGCATTGAGAATACTCTGGTCTAATGGGATTAGAAGTTCCAATGTATTGCTTTTCATAACAAACGCAGCACCCTACATGATGAAAGCTGCTGCTTCTCTAAGTGCACTCTGCCCAAAAATGGTGCATGTGACATGTTCAGCGCATGCATTACACCGGGTCGCGGAAGAACTACGTGCAAATTTTTCTGAAGTGGATAAATTAATTGGATGCGTCAAGAAAGTGTTCTTGAAAGGCCCATCTCGAGTTGTAGCATTCAAAGCAGAACCTCCAGAAATTCAATTGCCCTTTTCACCTGGTTTGACTAGATGGGGAACATGGCTCGAGGCTTGTGGTTATTATTGCAAGAATTGCGACGTTGTGAGGAAAGTAGTTGATTCTTTTGATAATGCTGAGTCTTTGTCAATAAAAAGGTGCAAGAACTCCTGGCTGATAAAGAAGTTGTGAGGAAACTTTTTTTAATAAAAACTAATTTTAAATTACTTCCTGATCCAATAACTTCTCTGGAAAAACCTCAAGTTACATTAGTTGCAAACAGTGGATAAAGTAGTGAATGATATGAACCATGCATGTGGTAAGGTGGGTGATGCAGTGTCAATACAAATAAAGAAGTGTATACACAGGAACCGGGGGTATAAAACATTGTGTTCTATTGGCAGAGCTTTGTCTGGTGAACATTTTTCTCTTGTTGACTGTGAGTTAAATACAGGAAATATTGCTTGTTTTCAGTATGTTCCTTTGTTTCCACCGAAATAGAGAGGAGCTTTTCCATGTATAAGTCGGTACTAGCAGACAATACAGTCATTTTTGTATGAGAATCTCTGCCAATTTTTGGTTGTTAACTGGACTTCAAAATTGTTATAAAAGTTCACTGAAATGGATTTTCCACAATAATAGATATTGTAACATATTTAAGTTAGTTGTAATTTTCTTTTAATATTTTGATGTTATGTTATATTTTATGTAACTTGTTAACCAAGTGGGTGCTTAATGCAACAATAATAAATAGCATTTTACTGGCAACTCTTTATTTTTTGGCTATTTTTAATTTTTTTTCTCATTTTTTGTCATTTTTTGTATTTTTAGGTCATAAATGCATTTTTATTTTGCATTTTTAACCAAAATTATCGGTCATTAACTGCCTTGCCCTAGTAATGTAATATTAACACCATACACAAAATTTCAGTAAGATATATGAATGTGTTTTAGAGATATTGTGACAAATGACAAAGTTCAGCTAATTCCTCTATCACTTTATTTCTCTTGCAAAACAGTCACAAAAGCACAGCCCTGTTTTTTTATCATTAACAAATTTACAACTCGTCGTGACCTTGCAACACACAGCTGTTCTGTCCTCTCGTAACCTTGACACAAACTTCACTGTTCACAGTTCTACTACCCTCTCTATTTCAAAGAAACAATTAGTTTTGACGATACACAAACTAAATTGGCTCTCTTAAAGCTCTCTCAACAACGTCTCACTCAACACTTAAAAACTCGCATCAAAAACAGATAATTTCTTTATAAGAATATCACAACTAAGCGCATTCACAAAACCTCACGCCCGCCTCTGTGATACGGGGCTTCCATATCTGCCTTACATTCAAAAGCTCCCATGTTCGAATTTCGGTTAGGATGAGTTGTATGGATAAGGGATTATTTTTTCCCTGATGTAGGATAACTTTAAAGTTCTAGGGATCATGGCTAATTTGAGCACCATTTCACCCATTCCATCCATTCATCGACCACTATAACAAACCGGCTAAGGATACTGAAACAAAATTAATTAAAATGATATATACAAAACCTCACCACCGTTTATCCTGTTATGTATAAGCAGGTATGCAAAATTTAATTTATGCCTTAAACTACATCGTGCGGAACAAAGTGTAAATGAGAATGCACAAACAAATGAAAACCCTAGAAAACAGTTTTAAAATTAGGACCCTAAAATACACCATTTTTACTTCCTCTATTACGTTTAGTAAAGTAGAGGAAGTATTGTATTCCACCGGAAATATTGGTTGAGGTCCCCTGAATAAAAAAAATTAAATAAAAAAATTTAGATAAAGGTCCGTGTGTGTATATGTTTGTGTGTCTGTCAGTTAAAAACCAAAGTCGGTATTTAAGTTTAACGTCTTTCCAGGATGCGACACAAAGATTTTGAAGAAAATGGCTCCAACGATTTTGATTAAAATGCCATATGATTTAAATATTTTTATGACAAATGAAATGTACGTCTTGAATTTTCTGGCTATAGCCCATGAAGCCCTATTTACTCTGGATGACTTTTTCATAACTGGTAAACCGTAACAGATAGACCAAATATTACTCTACAAAAAATGTAGATCTTTCTAAAACACATAATTTATGTCGGAATAAATGTTTCTGTAGAGTGAACCATTTCGGAGATATTCCTTGTTATTTATGTAAGTTTTGGAGAACTTATACTTCTGTCAAATGGAACATCGCTATTCATATTTTATATGCTAACCGTGCAAAGAGAACGGAATTTGAAAGCTTTAAAAGATTTGACTATCGCTCAAAGCCTACTGTGTACCCATATTCCCGTTGCACGTGCAGGAAAACGTGCAATAAGATAATTTCTGCAAATGTTTTTGCCAACTAACACGGAGAAGATACAGGTATAAGAGTTTGTAAGAATGGTTAGTACAAGAGTAGAGAAAGTCACGTGACTGCAACAATCATATTTTCTATTTTAGAGTATTTAAAACGCATGTAAAGCATATACATATTCTCCGTTGTAATTTTCTACTCCTTTGCAGCTAATTTAGTATTTGAACAATCTAAGGCTCCTCTTAATGGTTTGTTCAATTTAATGTTTGGCAAAACTTATTATTTTACTACAAATGTATAGGAAGACACTGAAATGACTGCTGCAAGACTTTCTTTAATAGTCCATATAAAAAGTTATACATACTGTGACGTCGGGCTGGCACACAACAATGGACGGACTGAGCCAAGCTACTTCACATCACTTGCCGTGCCGGCGAGCGGGCAAAGACGTTCTAGGCTGGGCCTTCTCGCGCGATTACTGTGTGTACGTGACTGCAAACAACCGAAGCGGCAGAAACAAAAGGGGTTTCGGGAACATTCACGAGACCTCCCGCTAAGTCCTTTCGGTGTGTGTGTAAATCGAGAAAGGTACATGCGAGATCATCCCAAGTATATAAGGAGACCGACATGATTCGGTCAGCGAGTGTCAAACAGTTCTGCGTGTGTGTGTGTCGTCGTGTGGTACTTTACGTGCGTCATAAGAATATTAAGTGAGCGTCGCCGGCGATTGTAACGTAGTAATTAGCGTATGAGAGACAGAGGAAGTGAAGAAAGACACTAAAAGGACTGCGTGGGTTTATAAGAAAAACAGTTCTGAGTTGTGATAGCTTGAATGACTGTACACTGCGTTAACGACGAGAAGAACCCTGTATTTGTGGTACAATTTTAGAAGACAACAAAGTGATGGAGAAGTAACCGGACAGGAATTTTGTCGTTTTGTCTAAAATTCATACTTATGAATTATAGAAATATTTGACTTTTTCCACACAGGAGAATCCTTAAGTAAATCTCTGATGTTTGATACGTTTTTCCAACGGTACAAAAATATATTGCCACTTTGTGGTATTCCATGAAGCTGGCGACCGTGCTCTGTAATCATATTTTTGTTCTCATGTGTTCCCAAAAGTATCATTAACCTTTTTATTGCAATTAGGCAAGGCTCCAAACTAGGGAAGGCATCTTTCTCCCCCGTCCTCTGTACGCTTGGATGTTGGCGTGGATGATATCCGCTTCCTGGACAAAACTGTTTTTATACCCTCCTCCAGCGTTAACTTTTCACAACACTTAACTGCATGCAACGGCCCTCACCTTTACTCTTGGCACCATTTCCACCATGAGCTAATGTCACTTACAACGTACCCCTTGTGGCAATTTTCCTTCATATGCTACCATTTTTGTAACTGCAACAAAAATATGCATTGGCTCTATGTATGAGTGAGAGTATTTATTTCCTCTTTGGGGATCTGGGAAGTGATATTTTGACTAAAATGTCAGCTTTTGAATACTTTAAAGGTAAATCAGTTTTGAATTAATAATTATTACACGGCATAATCCGAGGCGTACTTTTAAAGTAACTACCCATAATTCTTTTAAATATCCCTCTCCCACGACGCAACAACCCTTCTTGGCCTGGCCACTGCGTCTTCCGTGTCTACCCACCGCAGGCGTCATGAGTGGGGTGCAGTAATGGACGTTGTGGCATTTTATTTTCCAAATAATTTACAGTCTTTCATTATTTTTCACCTTACACTACTTCTCCACATAGTCACCGACGTTATTCAGGCACTTGACATGATAAGAAACCAATTTTTGTTATATCTTCGTGAAAGAATGATGTCGTCCATGATTAAAGCTACATCTACACTTCTTTCACATCATAATCGTCATTAACATGTTTTCCATAAAGGTACTTCTTCAAATGAAGAAACAGATGAAACTCGCTTGGTGCCAAATCCTGACGGTAGGTTAGGGTTGTCGAGTTGTTCCCAACCAAATAATGCGATCAGATGCTGGGTTTGCTTGGCTGTGTGTGGGCGGGCATTGTCACTCATTATTGTTTCCCCACAAACCTCACACAATCCGTGATGGAGTTTGCTGATGTGACATTAATTTATCGCATTTAAAAAACGAATTACTCGTCTGACCTCACAGTCGACGGTTCATTCGATTGTTTTGAACACTTCAAAACGCTCTAACAAAAGGAAAACACAAAGCGACGATTGCTTACAGTGGTGTCTGGAACGTAGCTTGTTTTTGTTTTGCGTTCCGCCACTTTTAAAGGTATTATATTGTGTTTAATTTGGTAGTGTGTAGGCCTTTAACAACCTTACACTGTCGCCTCTTTACACTCTCATATACGAGTTTGTTCAACTTGTTGCTTGTCCATCAGTTATTGTCCAATTCTAATAAACATATTTATGTTTGATCTTCATTGAGTGTGCTAACAAGACTAGTTCCTGTTTAATACTTCTGGTTTGGATAAAATAAAGAAAATGTAAGGACTTTCGTTTAAAAAATCTGAGAGTAAACAAAAAATAACAACGAGGCATAGGAATTTCGAAGCCAGGTTGGAGAGAACTACAGTTGAATTGTCATCGGTCTATAGGCAGGGACGCCGCAGGCAACAAATCAGCCCATACCTCATACAGTCTTTAGGCGTTTACAGAGAACACTCGAAACCCTTTCTACACCTGACAGTGGTCAGTGGCCGCGGCTGTTTATTTTTCTTGTAGTGATATAGGTTGAGTGTAGTGCTCCTGAAGCTAGCTTTCTTAAGAATTTCATTGCCTTGTAACAACAATATAAGTAAATGCCTGAACCAAAAACCTAATATAACAATTTTATTATTTACTAATTATTTTGTTTGAAGCCATTTCCTTGTATTAAAGATGGATAAGTATGTTTCTTCCAAAGCATACGTTTTCAATAAATTAACCAGCTATTTTTAATGAATCATATTGACGTCAATCCTTTATGTGTATCTTAAAATCCCATGATCGTATTTTACTACAGCAGTAGGCTTCTTTTTTTAATTCTTTAGTACGCACGAAAGTAGACCTTCCTTCAAAAGCACTTTTCTTTACTCAAGGCGTCCCAAAATATTATTTTCGCTGAATTGCGGTGTTAAAATCAGGGCTGAATGCAATATTTTCTAAAATTCAGGCGAACAGTGGTGAATGTGATAGCAATACTTTAATATATCCTGAGAAAAGACTAATCTTGGTGATCAATGAGCTAAAACATAAGATTTTGTAACTTAGGACCTTCGTCTTTCGTTTAATTGTAGACATTGCTGAGATTCTTACTCAGAGTTGCTACCTGAACCCGCTGTTCAGAGATGTGAATGCTTGTACTTTAAGGACATTTGTTCAATAACGCCTTTTCCTCTTCAATGCACTTGTTGTGTTGCACATCGCGTGTTGTGGCTGCCACTTACAATAATTATTCCGACTGCTATTTCGGTTCGCACGTGATGACGATGTCAGCAAAAGTAGTTGTGAGGTCATCAGCAAATAGCACTACAGCATGTCTAGGAATTTGATCCTTACGTATGCTCACAATGGAAAAAGAAAAGGAATATCTGAGGCGCTTGATTCACATGATATTCTCTATCCACTGTCGTGTGTGTTTATCTGAACCATTCTTTAGAAAGCTTATTTTTCTATCTACTTCATATAATCGAAATAAAGGTTTGTAAAACACTTTGTTGATTCATATCGTTGTAGGTACAAGAGCGATGCAGAAAATCGAAGTGCTATACAAATAGGTACTTAAAAACGGGTTCCTATATGCCGGCCTTTGAATGTCCTACGCTTTTCATGATGTCACGAGACAACGAATTGAGAATGTCAACCAATTATAACGCATGTGTTGCAAATGGCTGACGTCACCAACAATTGCGTGCTTTAAAGAGAGGTATTGTAGGATATATGCAACAGGAAGTGCATATATCCCACAGTTCACCAGAGGTACCAAATGGTATGATATATAATTCTCACCCAGTGAAAAGGACCTTACAGGCTTTTATTGCATAATTAAAGATATACATCTTGTTTGTTATGAAAACATCTTAAATACAGGATGGAAGGGGAGTCATTACATTCCTTCTAACATGTGCTTCACAGAAGCATTACAAATAAAAAAGTATAATGGCATTTTGTTCTTTCATCAGCTAATTTCGAAAAAATAGTTCTTTGTCCCAATTGGATGCATAATTCCACAAGAATGTACGTAGATAACAGTTTGTTACTTGTAAGTTGCGTAGAGTAACTTATTTCTGACATAGTTTCGGTAGTAAATATGGGACATCACACCGGGTTACGAAATAATTAATCACTTAAAAGACGTGAAGGAATACTTCAAGCTGCTCTCTCATGCGTTAGGTAAGTCGACAACGTTGCGTTAATGTCGGTCAGGGAATGACCTAGTTTGTGAATGTAAACAGCCCGAGCACTTTCGCTTTCATTGGGAGCTGACGCTTGTGATTGGCCCCTACACTCCACAATAGACACTCAAGGGCAAGGCAGGGTATCAGTTTGTTTTTAAGACGCACCATTACGCTGCTTATTTACGTACTGAGCTAGGCAAAGTGATCACTCACACAATCTGTAGTGTTACCAGGTTGTTTTCGATAAAACTAAAATATCTCCGTAGGAAATGGTCAGAGACAAAAACGTAAGATACAAAATGTGTTCGAAATACCAAGATCTACCACTGGTTTAAATTAATGTAATGACTTCCCTTCCATCCGGTATATGGTATCTTAACCAAAATCTTTAGAGCCATAGGTTAAAAATTAATACATCCAAAAATTTCGTATTTAAGTTCCGTATTGCATTTCACAGAAAACGCTAAATCCTACGGCCTCTTGGAAGATGGAATGTCTCATGGCCGACTTTTAAATTGAAAATACGTTTGGCTTTTTACTGCACACTTACACTTTATGTCAATTCCTTTACTTTGTCAGTCTTCTATTTTATAATCCATCCATCCCGCTTTTCCTCTGTAGATAGTTCAAGTTCAGAGTTTATTTGTTCCCAACAAGAGATTTTAATTAAAGTAGCTTACACTGGAGATGCACTGTTACTTCTTTGAAACCTCTTCTTGCACAATTTATGCACCACAGAGTACACCAAACCTTTTAAGTTGTTGCCCTTATTCAGAGTTTCCTTTTCTGTCTACATGAGCCAATATTGCTGCTAGAAGGCGCACTTCCAGGAATATGCCTCGCAATATAAAAGCATTTTCCTCTCAGCGGTGCTTTCTGTTCCGCTTTGTGGACCATCAATTGCATGCCCTGGCAATTATATACCTACACAAGTTTCCCGTACAAACAAGAACCTTATGATTTAAAATTTATTTGAGAATTGAAGCTCTTACTCCCACCTTATAGCACAATATATTCCGATGAAAAAGTATATGATTGTTTCAACGTGTGTTGTGTACTAGTCGACAGCAATATGAATGCTTATGGTGTGTAGATGAACTAAACAGTTACGGAATAAGTGAGTGGGACATTGGAAGTACATTCAAATAAAGAAAAAATCCGCAGTTCCGAGCTGCACTTGCTAGTGTGACTGAGGCCTGCAGATGTACTGTTTTCATTGTGCAAATGAACATTCCCATCGTCGCCTTGCCCCTTACTCCACTCTGATCGCTAGCATCAATGACATTATGCATTGTCAACAAACAGTAGCGCCCTTCTCGTAGTGAACTGTCGTGGTCAACCAGTACACAATGCTGAGTACGTGTAACAATATCAGATATGAACGTGAAGAAAATAGTTTTATAGAATCTTAACATTATAAACAAGTGGTTACTATATTCAATGTAGTGCATAATTGGCACATTATGGCACGTGTGCCAATAGTAGCAGTGACGTATTCCCTACAGCAATGGTGTAATATCGCTATTGCAAGTTTCCGGGCTTATAGAGAGAAGATGAAGCCATTCTGTGGCGTTCCTTTCCCGGAGCAACGAACATGTAAAAAGCTCTGCACAATATTACACACAAAATAATTGAGATATTAATTTATAATATCATCTTGTGCTGATAATATGCTACATTAAAGTCCGTAACATCCGGTCATTTCTCTCCCAGTCATTTATGAACATGTGAAGACACTCTCATTTATGCCAGTTTAGATACCGAATTATTTCATTATTTATTTCCTGCAAACTTTAATACTAAGACTGCATAACATGTATCACACTCAAGGTTACATTTGTCGCTCGTGACATATACGTTCTCCTGACATAATCATCAACATTAAACAATTGCTACATGAATTACTATTGCACTATGCGTTTCGTTTATAGCTGAGCCCTGAATCGTGTACATGCATAGTTTGCTTGAACTAACAGGCAATTCACTAACCCGAACGTTTCACTCAATACGGCTGAAGTGAAGTTTCTGAATGTCAACTGTCAGTTGCTGCTTTCATTTTGTGTTGTAAAGGCTGAAGATGTTCATTGAGCGTGGTTTTTTATTTTTTTTTTTTTATTTATTTTTTTTTTTTTTATTTTTTTTTTTTTTTTTTTTTTTTTTTTTTTGTTATTAAGACTGGAGTTTGCTCATCATGCGTTTCAAAAATTAAAGAAGTTTATTCAGGACATCCGTTTGGTGTGCGAATTCTATTAGATTATTCTTATTAATCCACTGAAATGACTATCGAAAAACTCACGCTTGAGCAAAGAGTTTATCTACGATACATACTAAAAACAGAATCATGCAGACAATTTCAGGAAAAATTTCCTGGTATTCCAGTTACAGATAGAGAAACTTTCAGATGCCTGGCTAATAATTTTGGGACAACGAATCCTAAACGTTAAACCTCTGAAACCAAAAAGAAATGTTCTAAGTGGGGGAAAATTTACTTAATTGGGGCATCATTCAAATGAAAATTGCGCAAAAACTTGTGCGTGTGGACGAAAACTTTGTCCAAAGATGTTAGGAATGTCTCAATGTCTCAAAATAACTTTTAGTATGGTTGGTACTCATTACACTAATGTTACTATCATTCATGTGAAGGCAGTGGATCTTGGACACCGATGGGAGAGAGGCGGTTGATTTCAGGTTTACTGTGTTCTTCTAGAGTATCTGTAGAATGTACTGTTTACAATACGAGAACGTGTCCTGCCACGTTGCAGTTCTAAATAAATAGTGAAAATAAGAAATGCTGTACACAACGAACTGTTGAAGGAAAACAGTGATTGATTTGCATATCAAGAATTTACATTTTGCATCCATCACAGCATGTGACCTCGGGTGCATCTTCTCGCAGTACATTGTCTGTATTGCGAGATTTACTTGCAAGAAATTTACTTCTGACACTTTTAAAAAATACACAGCAGTGCACTATACTGCTAATTCTACAACTGTATCATAAAGTATATTATGAAGAAGAAATGAACCAATAAAAACACTTAGGTCAATGAACGTCATAAATTACTTCTCTGGACGAATGAAATAACCAAGTACATAAAATAACTGCACTTTGAAAATTACTACTATATGTTTGAATACTTTCCAAGCGTGGATAGTGGCGTAGTAAATACGCAAGATTTCTTGCATTCATATCGGTTTGTTTTGACATGCTGCTCCCTCTCCGCTGCTGACCATGACAACTCACGCACGGTAAGCAAATCTGTACGTGTGGTACAGTTGCACCTAACCTGTTTCATCGGTGACGAAGTTCCTGTGCCTGCTTATGAGTAAGTAATGCGAGAGTTTTTACAGAAAAAAAAAGAAAACTGTGCGGAACACGCATAGGTGCGTGCGATTTGCGGCACGGTAATTTAAGGAACGCACTGTTGCTACAGGTTAGATATAAGTAACCCGCGGATCTTTAGGTTAGAAATTATTTTCTTCTTGACAGGTATCTACAAAAAATGTTTTATCCTTATCTATGACTACTAAACCCAGTTTTATAGTACGTAAAATGCCTATTTAGACTTTGAAGACAACTTTGGTCCATTGTACGCTAAATCAATTAAATCTTAACTTTAATTTAGTTCAAACCAAAAGCCAATAGCATTGTTGGGCTGGAAATAATCTGGAATCACCATAGGATGTTCAGAGCAAGATAAAAGCATGTTTGCGCACTTAACAGCGGACAAAACTGTTCCAAGCAATGTTCATCCGCTCTCCTTTTGGCAATTGTGAAGGACGCTTCTTTTGTTTAAGGGTTGCCTACCGATACCTAATGCTGTTCTGTGACCATCAGCTTTGAAAGACGATTTCCACTTACCAAGGTACCACTTTGTTAGTTCAATGGAAGTTTTCAGGGTGTGAGCATAAAGTAACCAAAAATACCTAAAATGACTACATCAAAAATTTTCATTAGTTTAACACTGGTTGAAGGAGTTCTCATGTTATACTTCGGATGGAAAAATGTGTTCTGCCGGTTTTGTAATAAAAAGGTATGTATGTACCATCATCATCGTCATCACCATCACCATCACCATCACCATCACCATCACCGTCACCGTCACCGTCACCGTCACCGTCACCGTCACCGTCACCGTCACCGTCACCGTCACCGTCACCATCACCATCACCATCACCATCACCATCACCATCACCGTCACCGTCACCGTCACCGTCACCGTCACCGTCACCGTCACCGTCACCGTCACCGTCACCATCACCATCACCATCACCATCACCATCACCGTCACCGTCACCGTCACCGTCACCGTCACCGTCACCACCACCACCACCACCACCACCATCACCATCACCATCACCATCACCATCACCATCACCATCACCATCACCACCATCATCATCATCATCACTATTAATTTGTTGAATTCGGTGGAATACGAGCAATATCAATTTTCATTCGAATCAGTGAATGGCGAATTTAAATAAATAAAACTGTGTCCTACACCACAGTTATAAGTCTATGGAAGGAGTGCTTGCTATCCACTGTGCGGCTAATTACGGAGAAATGTGAAAATATAAAACCATGTAACACACACAAACTATAAAGTTAAAGTGAACTTAAAAGTGCCTTTATGTTACAGAATTTCTCGGTCATCGACTTAATTAACCCTTTCGATCTTGTATTATTTTTAAACATAGCTTAACCTGAAGTAGTTTTAATGATATAATCAGGTACCTGTTTTATTGATTTTCTATGCGTGCAATGTATAACTCATATATATTTTGTAAGCTATTAATAAAATATTTGAATTGCTTTGACATTGATTTTCAAAGTAGTTTTATAGCCTATTTTACAACCTATAGAGCCTAAACAAGGTGTTGTAAGTGCCTGATTTGGATGTCTAAAACTTAAGCCTTCAGGACTTAAATATCTGCGGTCTAGTTATGAGTAATAATGTACATAGTCGACAGTATTTCAGTAAAAATAAAGAAGTGAAAAATAACACTTTCTTAACTTCAATAATTTTGCTGCCAAACATTTTTATGGAAGCATCTTTAATGTATAAACATATTTTATATACGGAATATTTCAGCTGACGGGATTCTCATGGAGAATTTACCGCTCACTTCGATGATGAAGTCTCTCCACTATTACCAGTGTTATCCTATTCCTGAGAAATCGACTAACTCGATAGTAGAGAATACATACTATTATTTTATTATTATCAGTAAGGTGAAATACAGTCACGATACACATGTTAAGCTTCACCAAAGGAAGGTAATTTATTTATGAATTGACAGTACAGGTTGGTAAACCCATAGTCATGCATTATGTAATGACTGACATGCCATTTTGTCGGGTGCAATTTACTATCGGGGAATGAAGTTTTATTCCCCTTGAAGGTACACAAAGTTTAAATTTGTTCAAAATTTTCAAATAATTCCAACACTAGTTTGAACCTTTGTTCAGTGAAGTAGTTGCTCTCACAGCCCCTTATAGCTTCAACATGTGATCAACTCGGTCTAAAGGTCTAAGATATGGCATCATGAATTAGAGCCGCGAGGATAAATATGCACGTACAAAATTGTATTTAAAAATGTCACAATTTTCTGTGAATACCAAGCGAGGCGGCGCAGGCGGTAGCGAGTTGGAGATCATGGGTTCAATCTCCATCGACCGCGCTCTCTGACTTGGCGTTTTTCGTGGTTCCCCCTTGTCACTTAGGCGAATGTTGGGGTGGTCACTCATGTGCCAAGACTTTTCTGTCCACAATTTCCCTATACCACCATTCTTTCTCATCCATTTCAAGGTTGTGGGAATATACGACGGTGTTTGGCGGGTTACGGCTGGACAGTGACTTTGTGCCCTGTAAAGGTATCCTCTTTGACGTCATTCTGGTCCTGCCCGGTCATGCCCCTCTTCCCAGTGGGTCCTTGACGGAAATTGCCGGTTGTGAGGGTGGTAACGTCATATGTATTCGTTAGACCCCCGTCCGTCTGGGTGGTTCAGTTGTTTAGACGCTGGCCTACTGTTCCCAAGGTCGCGGGTTCAAATCCGGCCCAGACTGATGGTTATAAAGTGTGCTTAAAAACGACAGCTCCATGTCAGTAGATTTACTGGAATGTAAAAGAACTCCTGCGGGACAAAATTCCGGCACACTGGCGACGCTGATGTGATTCCGGCAATTGTCAGCGTCGTTAAACTACAAAATATTATTATACGTGAGTGCGCCCGTTCTTCATCTGGATCTGACCGCACTTTTGAGTTTCTCCCTTCATCCTTCCCCCCCAAAGGACGGGGGTAGCGACACATGTACACAGCTATGACTTGATGTTGTGGGGGCCCCTCCGTTATCTAGCAACTTTTACCCTTTTAAAGCAATTATAATTTTGCTGTCACACCATGTGCCATTTTGAAAATATTTGGATAAAACCTACACGATATAGAAATGTTACATATGGACATCCTTAATTGTGTCGAATATATTACCAATTGCCCATAATTTGGCACATTGTAACTGAATCTTTCTCGTTTACGTTTATTATCGTGAATAGGCTACTTGCCTTTTAACATCTCAGAGAATGAGTATGGTGACACCAAGGCACGCTTGAGGGAGTTGATTTTAATTAAAACAACGCAAAAACCTATCAATAAAAGTAACTAAAGTACTGTAAAATTGCTGTGTACTAACACCAGTGATCATACAATAAATGGACATTACTAACAAAGGAATGGTACCAACTGAGATGTAATAAAAATGTGGATATTGTAATCACTCGCGAAGATGCATATATGGAAGCAAAAGTAGACTTTCGTTTTGAAAACTAAACAACAATGAATATTTCGGAAAGCACTAATAACCGAAAAAATTACATCAACACAAACTGTATTCTTCAGTAAGTTGCTCACTTTTCTTGCAGTAGTTTTTACGTTAACATTTGCAGCGTCCCAGTTGGATGAATTTCAGTAAAAACAGAGACTATTTGATAGGCATTTTACAGAACATGCAAAATACGAAATTAAGTTATCACTACAATCTGAAATACGTGTTATTTTAATAGAAAGTGAGCCAATTTGAAGAAAGTTGCTAATTTGAAAAAAAGAAGAAAGAAAAAAGAAAAGGAAGTTCTATATCAAGAATTGTCTGATGAGTTGAATTTCCTTCGTTTCATATTCTATAAACACGCAAATTGATATTTATCTAATGCTCTTCTTTTCTAGCTATTGTTTTATTTTCGATGAAATCCGATATTGAATCTTTAGGTCAAATGCATTTTCTTAGTTACAGATCAAACATTGAGCTCAAAAGACGGCCGTGCCATAGCGGAGTGGTTAGACAATCCGCTTCTCAACAAAGCGGGTGGGTTCGATCCCAGGCGAGTGCATGTGGGATTTGTGATGGCCGAAGCGGCGCTGGGGCGGGTTTCCTCCGGGTTCTCCGATTTCCCCCGCCATCT
This sequence comes from Tenodera sinensis, assembly GCA_030765045.1. Taxonomy (NCBI): domain Eukaryota; kingdom Metazoa; phylum Arthropoda; class Insecta; order Mantodea; family Mantidae; genus Tenodera; species Tenodera sinensis. The sequence goes on from CM060964.1 coordinate 89,160,574, forward strand.
CGTTTCACCGGTGCCCCATCTTCATTCCATGTATCATCAGTGTCAACGCCTGCGGTGCCGTAGTAATAAAAGCGGACGTTAAACACTATAAAAAAAAAAAGCTTTCAAGACCATTTCAACATTTTACCTAAAACTTGTATTGTCCTTAAATGTGCCAGAGAGCTGAAACCGGAACGCTCTCCTTAGATATGGTTTTCTCAGTTAACCCTCTGTTAGGTGGACGCCCCGTTACTCACGCGGGGCCTAATAAGCCCCAGCTATATTTTTCTGCTTACATGCTTGCATTTATTTTCTTTAATTGTACTTTTCCGTTAGTCCAATGTTTAGTTTCGTTTAGTTAAAATATGTATCATTTTAATTAGCATTACCTTACTAGATTTATCAAAGATAAATCAAATTTAGCATGAGTACACTATACATTATAATTTGCACTGCACTGCATGGAAAGATAATAACTTGCAATTTTCAGATATAGAACTTGTAATTTGAAATGTACTGTCAATAATAATAATAATAATAATAATAATAATAATAATAATAATAATAATAATAATAATAATAATAATAATAATAATAATAATAATAATAATAATAATAATAATAATAATAATAATAATAATAATAATAATAATAATAAGAAGAAGAAGAAGAAGAAGAAGAAGAAGAAGAAGAAGAAGAAGAAGAAGAAGAAGAATAACAACAATGATAACAATAATAACAATGATGGTGGTGGTGGTGGCGGTGATGATGATGATGATGATGATGATGATGATATCTTTGACAAGCATATGATATTACCTAAAAATACATGTGATTATGACATAGGATGCCTTCATCTTCTTCTTTATGATCAGTTTCTGATTCTAAGGATTTCATTTTCAGTTTAACTTCAGAATTGGAATCATCTGATTAATAGAAATTGACATACATGGACAAGACAGCATGACAAGTTAAATGATGCACTTGCTCCAAATCCTTCGAATTTTGTAAATCATACTTTTTACTCCTGTTTGTGAGAAGTAACACAATCTACTTGCAATGACAAGGCAGTATTGCACAACTAACGAGGAAAAACATATCAGTAATGTAATGAGAGTAAGCGGAGAGTTTGGTTGACCTCTGCAACACATAACTGAGGGTTAGTCATTCTTGGAGCTAAACAAATGAAAATATATGCTTGTCGCTCCACCAAACAGTCGAGTGAGGTGTTACATTAGATGTCCTAGTCAGACGATTGCATAGGTGCGTTCGTTCCCAAACTAGAACGCTTAAATAAACGTAGAGGTCTCTCAGGCCCTTAGCGACCACTCGAGGGTTAACGCATCCAAAAGACAAATGCAGCATCATGTGAAATGTGAACAGCAGGTGGGAAGGCTTGTACATTTCGAGCATAGCTATTGTGTCAGAGGTCAACAGCTCACTGTGGCTTGACAGTGAAATGCGGTTGGAACCTCTAGAGCAGATGAAGGGACCTTTGTGAATGATTACGTATTACCAGCAACTGGCAGAACGCGCTCATCCCCTTTGGGTCTTGCACCATGATACGGAATTTCCCTGCTTTAAGGTGCGTCTGATGCTGTGGTTAGCTCATTCTCTTCCAATATGACTTCATCATTTAAATGCTTAAACACGAGAATAAACGTATACACAAGCAAGTAAGTATCCCAGATACGATGGAAGAACAAAAAATATAGTAAACTAGCTATTAACAAATACTTCTTCAGCAGGCAAAGCAAAACCCGGTACACCTTTATCCATTTTGGAACAAATGAATCAAGACCCCGGAGGCATTTCTCCAATCATCACAGCAGTTTGAATATGTTAATAACACCGGCTTGCGAAGATTTTTGCGGCACTAAATATTTTACATCATAATGGTCAAATTGGATATTCTGATTTAGAGAATAATAATAGATTTTGCATATCAAGCACAGATTTTGAACTGTTCTGATTCAACACAAAATTGAAAGTTCGCTACGCTAGTATTAACATCACTGCATATTCAACTTACAGTATGGTTTATTAAAACATGCAAACATGCTAAATCGTATGACGTCATACTGTACCAACATCTGTTTCTGTTTACAGGTAATGTTGGACCTATCTCATAAACATTTATAGCGTAATACATAGATAGGAACCTTTATTGGAATCCCCATCTAGGAGGGGCTGTGTGAACAATCCTAACAATTTCTGTTATGTCTGTAGTTTTTTATGTGATAAAGTAACAAAACAGAAATATTAGCGCATTTATCAAGGGTTTATATCTGGCCTATTTTAAAATGAAATAGGAGATCAAGACAAGAAGTTTGCTCCTCATATGGTATGTAAAAGCTATGAAGAAAATCTAAGATGATGGTACAGCGGAGTTCGTTCATCTATGCCCTTTGGTATTACTATGGTATGGCGCGAGCAACAAAATCATATTAATGGCTGTTATTTTTGTCTGTGTAATATATCTGGATTCCATAGGCAAATCAAGGTGGGCATTATATATATCCAAACTTGTCATAAGCGATTAGGCCTGTACCCCATGGACCTGATGTTTCTGTTCCATGACCAACCACCATATTGCCAGAAAGTAGTTTTGATACTTCGGGTGCAGAAGATGAAATGAATTGGTCCCCAGACTTAGAAGATAACAATCCTAATCCATTGAGTCAGTCATAATTATATGAGTTAGTACGTGATTTGGGTCTTACAAGAAATAAGTGAACTTTTAGGCTCAAGGCTGAAAGAGGACAATCTTTTAGCAATTGGAATAACTTTCTATTGATACAGACTTCGAGAAAAAGAGTTCAACAAATATTATCTAAAAGAAGGAGAACTAGTGTATTGTGATATCCCTAACTTGATAAGTCGTCTTGGAACAGCTTACGAAGGAAAAGATTGGCGTCTGTTTATTGACTTGAGCAATAGAATTCTGAAAGGTGTTCTGCTTCACAACAGCAATATGTTTGCTTCGGTTCCAGTAGCTCACCCTACATCCGTTAAAGAAACGTACCAAAATTTGTATATTGTCCTGGTAAGAGTTACATATAATGAACGGAAGTAGTTCATGTGCTGTGATCTTAAGGTGTGGGGTATTTTATTGGATCAAGAACCTGGGTACACGAAATGTCCGTGCTTATTGTGTGAAGGGAACTCCAGAGCCAGAGAGAGACACTGAGGTGAAACGAAATTGGCAAAAAAAGAAAAGATTTAGTGCCGAGGACAAAAAATGTAATAAATCGCCCGCTGATTGACTCACACTATGTTTTGTTACCCCGGATGCATATCAAATTAGGGATAATTAAGACATTTGTCAAAGTTTTGGATAAAAGTAGTTGTTTCCAATACCTTATTCAGATATTTCCAATGTTGTCTGAATCAAAAGTGAAAGAGGGCATTTTTAACGGCCCTGGAAGGGCAACAATTAATTGACGACACGGGATGAGAATTTTTCCACTTTCTGGTGAAGGGGAAAATGGAGTCATATTCTAGCGGAGTGCATAGAAATAGAATTCTTAAGATACCAATATTTACCATGACAGTTTCTGGATTCCCGATGGGAATGAAGGCTTGCTTGGATGTAATGTCGGACGCTGGGTGTTGCATACTGGGGTCATTTTTGCTAAGCTTTGGCAGAGAAGGCTTACTACTATGGAGAACGAAAAGTGAGGGTATTTAAGAGGAGAAAGTTAGAGCACCGTATATCTTTAATGTTGCGTTTGTAATTTAATTTTAGTGTATTTTTATTCGCTTTCTGCACGTACAGTATTCAATAATTATCTGTTAGTTCGCAGTCTATTGTTTTTATTATGTTAGTATGCTGTAATGGATAAGCAAATGTAGATATTTAGTATTGCACTCTTACTGTAATATTCCAGGAACAGTTAAAACATGTACAGCCATAATGCCCTGTGGCTGTGGTATTTTGCAAATACTGCATGAAATTGACAATACAGGTTCCTCTACTGGTAGTATTCACTTCTTCTTCTTCATCATCTAATTTCCTCTCCGTATGGAGGACAGACACCCCCTAGGGCTTCAACCCCCTAGGTTCAGATGCCTTTCGGGGAGCAGACAAACCTATGGCCCGGACAGAGTGAAGACAGGGAAGCAGGTGCTCAGTCCAGCGCAAGTAAGAAATTGAGAAACAGGATGACATGAAACGTAGGCGAAGTGGATGAATGGAAAGGTGATGATGGAGCAGTTGGTGAAATGAGTGGCAGGGGATACCGAAGAACCCGGAAATAGGCTGCCCAGACACCGCTTCGCGGGTCTCTGGGATCCAAGCTGGGCCACTTTGGTGACTAATATTCACAAGGGTTTAAAATCCAGACAACCGTCAGCGAAATATATACTGCCCATGAAAACGCTAAAGATATAGCATTATACGTATGTTTATTTTATTCTTTTTTTTTCTTTCTTTTTTTGCATGAAGGATGATAAGCAACTGTTGGTTGTGCTCTTCTAATATTCTTAAACTGAAACACACTGAAATAAATGTCCCAGGAAAATGTACATCAATCTAATAGCTATTGTTTGGGCATTGTGAAGGGGAACGAAAGGGTACAATGACTGTGGACGTAAACAAACACCGCCTGGTGTCTGTTGTATCAATAGAAGGTTAAACGTGTCCACCAGGTAACGGGAAAGCGTCATCTCCCCAGATACAGCAGCTGCAATTAACTTTACTGGGACAGCGCCGGAACAAAACTCAATAAAAGGATTCAGAAAATCCTATAATGGTATTGAAGTAGGCGTAAAGTGAACACGCCTCAGTAATAGCGTTCTCTACTCGGCAATTTGCTAAACACACTCATGGCTAAGCGATTGCCATCCACTGCTGTTAACGAGTATAAGAATTATCCCCTGGTACAGACAGCAGTAAAACAGTAAAAATATAATAATCGGAAAGTAATAGTAAACAAAATTGTGAGTAAAAGCGCAGTTTAATGCATTTTTGAAGCATATGCACTTAGAAATCCTGTGATAACTGATGTACTTTCTGCACAGACAAGAAGGTATTTAGATCCTCTATTGTAGAAGACCCTATAATAGGAATGGTAATGTGAAGAAGTGGAATGTGATTTGTAGCCCCAGTGCACCCAAAAAGGTCGAAGCAGTCCTATGAACAAAATAAAATAGAACTTCAGGATGGCAAATAACTCAGAAAAAAATCACTTTGTTGTTTAACGATGCTGTCAATTGCCAGGATCACATCAGCGTCGCCGGTGTGCCGGAATTCCGTCCCGCAGGAGTTCTTTTACATGCCAGTAAATCTACTGACACGGAGCTGTCGTTTTTAAGCACACTTAAAAACCATCGGCCTGGGCCGGGTTTGAACCCGCGACCTTGGGATCAGGAGACCAGCGTCTAACCAACTGAGTCACCCATACCAACACAAACAACTCAGGAGCATATGTTATTTTATAAATCAAATTCCACAAATCAAGTAAAACATTTTTTTAATTCCGATGTTGTGTGTGACCAAATATCGTAATACTACTTATAATATGAATTGTATGTGTACTGTCATATGGAACTTAATTCAAGCACTAGGAGCATAAGAACCTTCAATATAGTTTTACTGGTGCAATTTTGGTTAACTTTTAAATCGTTAACGCACATTACCTTAACATAAAATGTTTAGAACATAAAAGTTCTCACAGCGGAAGATTGTGCGAAAAGCCACATGTTTAGTACACATGTGTTCTACTGTTGCTACTCCCACATGTACACACCTCCAGGCGTCTGCCGATGCGCATGCATATATGACGGGTGCGCGGTACCAGTTACGTCATTCCTTCTCCGTGTCCAACCAACCTGTATCGCATGCGACCGCAAGGGTCTCCGTGCTATAACTATGATGCAGCTGCAATGAGCTTACCATCCAACATACGCCTTTAATTTCTCACAAGTTAATCGCCTAGTGGAAACGGTAGAATGAGACTGAAACATTAAATGCCATAGCCGGGATTTGAACCACGGATCTTCCGGTCTCCATCAGGTTATTCTAACCACTGAGTTACATTTGCAACGTGTCGGCACGACATTAAATTCTCCAACTCACTCATATTTATCCCAGTAAACAACAAGGAAATCCCAAATTCATATGAGATAACATACCCTAATGGCGACTTACCTACCATATTGCAGGTGAGTACTTAAGTTCCCGGCTTCTAGTTTATTAAACTATAAGATCAATCAATGTGATTGATTGTTCTTCCACATAATAGCCGTGTGTAGGACAAGGCTGTAAAGCGGTAGAATGAGATTCCAATGCGAGTGTGGTGCAGAATTTAACGTCGTGTTGGCACGTTACCGTGGTAGCTCAGTGGTTAGAGCAACCAGACGGAGATCGGAAGATCCGTGGTTCAAATCCAGGTTATGGCATTACAGTTTTCAGTCTCAGACTACACCTTTCGACCTTGTCCTACACTCGGCTATTGTGTGAACGTACAATTAATTAACCACCTGACCGCTTCTACATGCTCTTCAAACGCTGTCATCAGAAAGTGTCTGGCTAACTCCCTCTTACAGATACCATACCTTACCTCAAGTATGCGTATCAATAGAACAGTCGTTAATAACCACGTTGTTAGCAATCTCTAATCTATCACCTAAATTAGAAATGAGTAACAAAGCGATTTACTTGATGGCTCAAGCGCTATATGTAGGTATCTCTATGCATGACTTATACTTTTTGCACATTTACATACCCTGGGTCCATTGGACCCGTTATGTCCAATAATATATTTTTAATGAAAATAAGTATTATTTGGATGTTGTCATGCACAAATATTCTTTTAAGTATTTATCGGTATAATATAAGACAAATATGATAATTTGAATTGTCAGAGCACGAATTTCAATCCAACATAAATAATACAGCACGAACTAAATATAAGCATTTTGTGATAATATAGTAACTTAAAAATAACAGAGTTTAATAAAACTGAATCAGGAGCCAACCGTGTGTAAGGCCAGAATGCTTTTATCGTTTAATTCAGCTTTTAAGTTGCAATTATTTCTGCTTAAAACATATTACATTGACGCTATAAAGAAATTAGATTAACCAAGAATTTTGAGCTCGAGGTTAAAAGTTAAATATAACATTTGTGACGTTTTCCTCGGCACTATTGAGTAAAAATTAATTAAGAATCATCTTACCGTATCGAATATATACAAAACCTACCAGGTTAATGTAAAAATACCTGTTGCTCTCAAGTAAGGAAACCATTAAGGCTAAATTAAGATAATAATGGAACCAGATTTGAACGGTTGAGACCACATCATTTTACTCACCCGAACAAATGGAACGTTTACCGCAATGGTACTTATTTTTAGTATCCAAATTTCACAATCATGCTTATTCCTTAATAAAATCTCAGCATTTTGTTAAACTATACAGCAATATTGATCATATTGGCCGCTTAGTGCTATCTCATATTATTTTGTACTACACGCGGAAAAACTGCATGCCGCCTACGTATATGTGTTTTATATTTCCAGCGATACAAAAGCGATCAATAATTTGCAAATACCAGTGGCTCACTTGTTCCTTACTATTTTTGCAGATAGCCAACACTTCATACTCTGAAAGCAGCAAGGTTGGAGCTACCGTGCTTGTCGACCATTTGTTAGCCCTGCAAATCATGGGAAAATAGATCTTAGACCCTTTCAGTAGTCCATTCCAAAAGCATGCGTATGTAATCGAGTTGACAAATTCTGGTCTAAAACATATGACCCGAGAGTCATCCCAGAAAGTATTGCACTTGAAGTTCCTAAATTAAACCACAATGATCAAAACTGTCCAATGACAGAAGTTCAAAAGTCAATTTTGTACACGTCCAAATAATCATATTAAAAATTAAATATTTGCGTTTGACTTATTGCTCCATTTATACTTAACAAAGCAACCACTACTTTTGTTTATCTCCTTCACTACAGAGAACAAAATCAAAGGTTGAATTATCCTTGAGCTATTAGCTATCAGTATTTAATTCTGATGAAATTTTTGTATTATTTAGTATAGTTAACATGGTTTAACAGGTGAATAGAAACCTTAACGCCAAAACTTCTGAATTCTGTGTCTCGTAAGATCATTTTGATGTGTGTAATTTCAGACTTTTTAGGTTCCTGAGGTGCCAGTTGAGGAGTTACTTGATTGAAAAGTAGTGGCCCTACTTGCGCAGACCACATAACCAGCCTGGAGGGATTGGGACGCTGACGACGTCCCACCCTCCAATACTGCACCCCTCACGATGCCTTTGGTGGATCAAGGTGGGGGACGCAGCGGATGGGCTGTAGCTCTTGGCACGTGAAGGACTGTTGCGCCTTGGGTTGTTATCCTCGTCATCGTCATCGTCATCGTCGTCGTCGTCGTCGTCGTTGCCGTCGCCATCGCCATCGCCATCGCCATCGCCATCATCATCGCCATCATCATCATCATCATCATCATCATCATCATCATCATCATCATCATTATTATTATTATTATTATTATTATTATTATTATTATTATTATTATTATTATTATTATTACATAATCTACGTGCTAGAATTTAAGAGAAACTTCAGTCGCTCTGAAAATATTTCACCCGGTTTTTCCTAGCTTATCAAAGCTGCATTAGGATATGCAGTGACATGTTTCAAAAGAAAGACGGATTTTTAATATTAATGCTGGGCATGCAAATAGGCTAAAGTGAACACGCAGATTGAATACGAACTTTTTTTAAGAAAAACTGTGAAAATGTATGAATAATGCGTTGTTTGCACCAATGTCCTTTCCTAGAAATATGACCATTTTTGCGGTTTGGTATGCTCCAAAATATACATATGCTGAATAATGTTTCACTGGAGATCTAATCCGTTCCACATTTCTTTCTCGTCTTTTTGTGTTAAGGTTAGATTAAATTATGGAAGCCAGAACTGCAGACCCTTAAATCACATTTTGGGCTTATGGCAAAGAAAGATGAACGGATCTGCACGATGGCGCTAGCAATCACTCGTTTCTTGTACTGCCTAGGTGGCACTTTGCGTCAGTTCCTAAAGTGGAGGTAACAAAAAACGTGTGACATACAGCTCACTACAAATATAGCTGGGAAATCTTCCTCTGGAGGGCAAGTTGGGAAAAACAGGACATCTTAGTACCTCTTTCTGAGTTAACGTCTGTGATATTCTCGCTGCAGACAATTAGCTAGAAGAGAAGCATTTCTATCCTATAACTAATTCGAAATTTATATCAGAAAATGCACACAAACTAACGATTCTTTCATTTCATTACACGCTGTTATCTTGATATACCAGACATACTTTTTATTTAATCAGGCCCTTCTCTACTTATCCGACCATATATGACTATCACTAACGTCACGAGCGTAGGCAATAATGGTCGCTATAATCTGTCTCATACTAGAACGGTGCTGTTGTAAATATATGGGAGAAGAGAAATAAAGAGACAGAAACACTGTAACGGAACGCTCTTAGGCCGCTTATTGTTGGAAGAAAACTCATGGGTGTCTACAGGGGGGGTTATTATGCGACTAAAAATAAAAGAAATTACCAATGAATATTTCCCTTCAGCAATCAGCAGCTAAAAGCGTTCCGTTACAATGTCTGTCTCTCTCTTTCTCGTCTCTCATATGTTTATAACAAAATGGTTCTAGTTTGAGACAGATTATACGCAGTTGTTTTGCATGCATTGCTAAGGGGAGGAAGTAAGGACAAAATATTTATTTGGGCTCTGGGAAGTATATAATATGCATTAGGAAGTATACCGAGTGGGTCTTCTCATCCTGCGGATTGATAACTAGGCAACCCTTCATTTTAAACACTACAATGTTATTGTGCATTTATTTGTGATGTTCATTAAAGCATATTCCAACAAGTGACAATTTCTGTTCTCATGAAATTTACATAATTAGACTAATTAAGTGAAGCAACACCTCCATGCCAAGCTACCAGTTCTCGTCAAATTTACTAAACATAAATAGTAACAAGTGGCAGTATCTGAACCTAGGACCTTCACCACTGCAGACCAATGTGCACACTGTTGCTATGAGCGCAAGTCACTTTACGTACAGCGGTGCAAAACAGTCATTTCGGCCGAGATTGTTACGACGCGATGGATTGGACAGTGTTTACGGCATAGTCTACCGAACGCCGGACCTGCATAGCTTCCCAATCCGCAGGATGAAAAGACTCACCCGGTGTAGTACTAGGTGAGATTGTAACATTTCTAAAGAACTATTTCTCGTAATATCGTCTTACAAGTCAAATTATGTCAAACAAGACAAAGGATCAGTTTTAAATTTCATGAAACCTCGACGGGCCAAGAAGCATAAACCAGGCACTACTTGATGACAAATGAACCTACATAAGTGCGGATGAATACAATATTCTATCTCATGTACCAAATGAGTTGAGAAACAACAAATATTGGGAAAATTAACCTTTTATGTAATTTCAACATTTTCATTACCTCATTTTACCATTATCTGTGATTCAAATAATAAATATATGAGAGTTTTAAGTTTGAAAAAGTTTACATCGGTAAACCGACTGGTTTGTGCAGATCATACAATATGACCCAACTGATTTCAACTTTTTTTCTAACAAATATGAGAACAAACATAAGTTCAAGCTGGACATATTACCAAATAGATTTGGGTTTTCCAATTACTAGCCTACTGCCTCAAGGAATTACTTTGTATTCTGTCCATTCTACTCTACATTGCTAGGAAAACTATCAATTACTTATCGTTTAGATATACTCAATCACAAAAAGCCTTTTTCTCACTAAATGTGGCGCCCCACAATGAGTGAATGTAAGAAATGTAATGGTTGGCTTACTACATTTGCCTGACTACGTAACTTAACCTCACTTTGTGATAATTTTATGTTTCAGCGGATTAATCTAAGTCAGTGAATCAAAATCAAATCGTAAAAAGGGAATAATTGTACAACATAATTGGCTCAAATTTCCAACACGTGGCGTGAATTTTTATGGACAAATCCATTACATGTTTCTGTTCTTTGTTCTGCATTACATTATAATATGTATGAGTTATCAAGAGCTAGAATTGCCAAAATATGTTGTATAAGCTAGGACCTGTTACCGGAATTATTAACTGCTAAGATTATAAATTGTTGTAAAAAATTATATGGAGATAGATAAGTGCCATAAATAATTTCCGTATATCAAAATTAATGTCTAATATAAGAAACATGATTTGCAATTTCTCAGTGGATAAGAAGTCATTAGTCAGGCCATTTAAGTGTTTAGGAAAAGCAATTAGTGATAGGTCAGGGCAGTTGAGGCAATTGAGCATTTGGGTGAACTCAATCAACAAGAAAACAATTACCTGAAGGTCCAGTTAGAAGTCAGTTAGTCTAGAAATCATGAAGTTGCATGAATACAGGTGCGTCACTTCCGAAAATTAGGAAGGGAAAAGAACTATTGGATTTCAGTAATCAGAGAGTAAAAGGTGGTTTCAAATGTGAATAAGAAGCTTCAGATTTGGCAACGTGTAGTTAGGAACATTGGTGGAGTGGTCATGAAGTAGGCGGGAGTTATGTTGATAAAGAGCATGTATATCGTGTCTTACAGTATTACAGAAGCGCTTCACTGTGATTATTATCGGCAGTCCGTAGCGCCTGAAGACCGCGCTTGGATTAACAGATATAATGTTGACAAACGAAAGAGAATTTGCTACTTAGCATTTCAGCAATTCGCGGCAACCTGCGTTTTCCATTGTTATTACGGGAAGTTATTTTAAACCGTAAATTTACTGATACATCAGAAGATAGCAGATATAATAATTCAATAGTTAAAGCTTCTAGTGCCAAGATACAGACACAACTTCATTCTATATCTTTAAACAGCCAGCAACTTGCTTCAGATAGCTCATATATTAGTCTCCATTAAATGTGTCATTTAGCTTAACTGGTGTTGTCTGTTGTCACAATCATCCACACATAGCCGAACAGAAAGATCCCATAGTTCACCGTTCTAGCTTCCAGCAGCGTATTCTTTAAACGCTGAGATAGACGGCATTAGATGTTTTGCACACTGGGACAGACGATATCAAACAGTAAATGTGTGCTAACCTCCGCGGCGCAACAATCCTTTCCAGGCCAAGGCCTACTGCCCGGCCGCTGCGTTCCCCAACTCTAGTCACCAAAGGCGTCATAAGTGGGAGGTGGGACGTGGTCAGCGCTCCAGTACCTCCCGGCCAAATATACGGTCGTCGTAACCATGGGCTGCTACTTGTCAATCAAGTTGCTCCTCAGTTGTACCCTCAGGGACCTAACAAGCTGAGTGCATCCCGGAAACGTGTGCTAGGATATTTTAATTTCAGACTTTGAGCAAGTGTTCGCTTTGCACAGATTTTCATTCCATGAATGTGCCTTACTGATATACGAACTCATTAACATTAGCTGCCCACCTGGCTCAAAATTCTCTCTATGTGTAGACCAGTGGTGCCCAATTTTTCTCTCTTATGAGCTAATGACGTCACCTTGCCGCTCTACCCCATCTCCTTCACTTGGTGCATGTAACATTTCCCCTTCAATCATTCAGGTAATCAAGCATTAGATAGGTTTGTTTTTTAATCTCACGAGTGCGTCATAACTAGGTAAACGGTTGGTGGAGGTAACTCCGTCCTCCGCTCTTTCATTAAGGTTGAACCTCAGTGGTATAAACTCTACCCATTTTAAACGCCTTTGAGGAACCCCGGAAAAATTAAATCATCGGCTGATCTTCATTGTAATTACTTTTACAGCCAGATTCTCTACACTTATAGATATTTTGTCGTTTCTGTCCTTATAAGAAGGTAACATTATGCAATGCACGTTCACTTGATATGTTTTAATATATGCTTATTTTCGTAATGATTAAGCAAAACTTTGGCTGATCACCAATTCACTCCACTAACAATATGAACAAGCCACCAATGCTAGTGACGTCACAAACACAAACTGGCTTGAAGTGTGCGCCCGATTTAATATATACTTGGTTATGGTAACTGCGCATTTTAAGATTTACCCCCAAAAGAAGGTAGAATCATTTCCCTCTATTGATCACTTTAGCTCTTAATTTGGTTGCTTAAGAGTTACTGCAATTTATGTATGAAATATATTCGTGCAACATTTTACTATGATTTCAGATTATTGAGTTTTATTCTTTATTTTTTATTGGTTTACTTTTTTTATTCTGTTGCTGCAAATTGTAAAGGGTTATTCCACTTAGAATTTTTCTAACACAGCATACTATTTATTAAGCTATTTCAGATCAAAACGCTTTAAGATTCCCCTACCTTCACCATTTAAGATACCAATTTAATTAACTTTAATGTAGTTGTCCTTTATTTGATTGTATTTAAGGTAGCAATTTCCTTAAGTCATTCTGTATTTCATGTTGTGAGACAGCGGCTATGACCGATGGCTATTGATATTGCAACAGAATGACAGTTTGACAAATCCCACCCTGACACCAGCGTGACAAAAACGACAAACAGTCCAGTCCAATTACTTTTTCTTACTTTATTTTCTTCTAACTGAATTCACAAGAGCACAGTCCTCTTTTACTGAACTTAGCACACTCTACAGTCTTTCGTGTTATTACAAATAGCAACTGGTTTCTTCTCGTACTCTTAAGTCACCTCTTCCTGTCTTTTTTCACTTTCTCTGTAACTAAAACACTACTTCTGACGATGCAATCATTCAACACTCATAACTACTTCGCTATCTTCCTTTCGACGCGACCGTACGCAGCTGGCACACACAGTAAAACTAAAAACTGACTCACTCCCCACTCTCGTTGCCTGGCCCCCTTATATAGTGAGGATGGCGTAACACGTAACTTTCTCGAACTTGTACAAATACTCCGGCCACCGGACACTTCACGAATAATCTCGAAAACCTTTTGATGTGCCACGCTCATTGTTGTCATGTGTTCACAAACAGTCGCGCGAGGTAGTCTGGCCTTGAGAGTCTTTGATGCACGTACCGCCTCTAGTATGAGGCACCCGTCCCCGAATCCTTATAGTGTTGCGACTGCCGCCACTGCCGTCGGCCTGCGTCACAATAGTAGAGATAAGTAGACACGGAGCATAAACACCAGAAGGGTTATTGACAGCTAACAGAATCTTCTGAAAGTTTCCCTTCCTCCCACTTCTCAAACGCTCTGGAACTCAGTGAAAATTTCCGAGTACACAAGGGAGCGCTCTCATGAGTCAGTGGCAGTGGCCTGATCAGAAACACCTAGTATTCTATTCTCCAACGAGTGAAGCGGCCGAAGAACTGACTGCCTTGCGTATATTTAATTACGCGGCTACGTCACGAAGAACAGTGAAGCAACAGGGACAGACGAACTGAAAATATAAACTTGAACTAGATTACGTTAAAAGTGACATCGAGAATTAAGTAAAGTGAGAGTGAAAACTGGACAAGTCACAGTGTAGAGGAAAGCTATGTGTAATTAATCAACAGTTTGGGTTCTAGCGTGCTACAGCCAAACACTGTCGTTTAATAAGGATTGTTTTCATTTTTTAAATCCGAACTGACACGGTGTAGTTTTGCTACAGCAAAGGGGGAAACAAATCATAACGGGAACAATGCCCAGTGAGCATCTCGCTCTCTGTTCCTCCGTTGTTGGGTCGCTCAGCAAGGCACGGAGAACGCTGAGGTATCTCCCAATAACCGTCAATTTAACCGGCTGAAAGCCTCGCAAGCAAGTTATTCACGTGCTACAAACAATTATTATACTTTTGAACATGTTTACTTTCTCTATTAGGTACGTACAATAAATAGAGGGTGTGTTATATTCCACCCAAAAATTCAATACTGAGATTTCACTGGAAATACATGTTTTAAGGAAACCAAGAAAATCAGTTTTAGCAAAAGGTACCTGTGTGTATTTTCTGTATGTGAACAGCTTAATCAAACACAACAAGGCTGTTAAATATGAAACTTGGCATTAAATTTCAGGACTTTAAACGATGCAACAGAAAGATTTTGAAGAAATTCCCCCACTCCTAACTATCCTTTACATTGAAAATGTTTTTAATTTTCTCCAAAATGCTTCTAATGCTTTTAGTTAAAATAACACATGTTTACGCTACTTCATGACAAACAAAATATATACCTTCAATTTTCACCGAGGGGGATGGCACGCATTCGGCAGTTCGTAGGTTTTCTTCGCCTCGACGGACCACTCTAAGGTCTTTCTGCGGTTTGCCCGTCCTTAGACTTCTCTAATCCACGGATTCCTTCCCTTCTCTTCCTCATTTCCTTCACATTGTCACATTTTAGATATGAATGCGTAAAGCAGATTGAGTATTTGTTTAAAATTAATATAGGCTAAATCAACAGAGAGAAAAAGAAAACTTCATTCTGGATAAGACATAATACAGTATAGGGGGAAATTATACGTCAATAATAAAAAACAAAATTCCTAAAAGTAACTTAATCGTTCGATTACCTGTGTCGGTGACACTGATGAATGACATCAAACAATTTATATTTAAAAAAAATTGTTTGGCATTCCTCTTCTCCTGCAATTGTGTTTCCTGAAGTACATTTCAACATCTGTGCTACGGTGTTTGAGCTTAAGGTGGCGTTAACTTGCAAAATGTATTTTTTCCTCCGTTGACAGAAAAAATCATATCTCTGGGTAGATATATCCAATTTTTTTGAACTTTTGTGTGCTTATTATTGTAGCTATATAACTACTGTATAAGCTTCAATGTTTCATACCTAATGCCAGTCGTTTTGCAAGATATTTCATCCATTAATAAAAAGAAAAGATAAAGGTAATTTACAGTGGAATTGAAACTCATAATAACACCAAAATTTAAGTGAACTATTTCGTGTATATGCTTAATAATCTGAAACTATAATATTTGCAACTTGTGCTTTAATTACTTTAATTTTTTTTAATTCAACTTAAATTGAATTTTTCTACATGCAGTATTTAGCAGAATGAGTAAAATTTAGTCTCAATTTGAAAATCATATATCTAATAATAACCACAAAAAGTCATGCAATTCTACCCAATAGTTCCTGAGAAAAGGTACATTTTATAAATAAAAATGTAATTAGTGGGAAATTGACTATAAAGAACTTGGTGTAAGTGAGGCAGTTTTCTCCACTGTAGCTCTAAAACTTGCTATTATTTTTTGAACATGGCGTACACATTCTAGTTTTTCAATTGCCACATTATGCCATCTAGCACACAAATATTGAACTTTGCAGTACTTTAGGAGGAAAATTTGAAACCTACTTTAGGCAGAAAAATGATAAAATTGAGCTGCACAGAAAAGTGGCATTTAAATCACCATGTCCACTTTAGAAATTTCACATTCAACCGCTTATAACTAAAAATATAATGAAGATATCACAATGAAACAACTTTTACATGATTTATCAACATGTTAGTTACCTGATTCACAAACAAAAAAGTCCTAGATTTCATGTATAATGCTAGTTTACGCCACCTTAATAGCCAAACAGAATTTGCAAGTAGCCTAAAACTTTATTTTTCTGCATAATTTGTAATGATCGTGCACAAAAATAATTATATGCCCCTACAAAAGAAGTTTTATCTGTATTTTAACAACCCAAACATTGAAATACTTCTTTCACTTACTTTTACCTTTATTTCTATACTTTCATCGAAAGGATTTAAAATCGATTGATAATAGGCTCAATGATTTGCGTGTCTCTACTAATTGGCCAAAGGTGGTTTCGCGGAGAAATAAGCGATATATATCACTGCATCTTAAGTGGCTGCTGCATGGGATAGTATAAACCCCTTAAATATTTCCTTAAATAATCCTTTATTTCAGCGGCGGCGAAAACGGGATTCGCGCGGATTTGGGCTCGCACTGCGGTTTCCCTCATAGTGGTAGACCCATCGATTTCCATCTGTGCCATACGGGTTGCCTACGGATTCCTGAAACTCGGGTAAAGAACATATTTCCGCTATTCTTACTTTAGTTTGTATAGTGTAAGGACAGTTATTGTACTATTAGTTCAATCTGTGATGTATACGTTAATTCAGCAACCTTTATAGCAGGCGTGAACAGCTCTGAAGGTGTGGAAGTGATGGGGTAGGGGGAGGTGAGGTGCACATTTTCCTGCCAGTCCCTCTCAGACTCCGAGCCTTTTTCTTACTTAAACAAGAAGCGATGCATTATGAACTATGAAGTCCGCTACCCTACTGTGTCATTCACGAGTATACATCTCGTGCGTAACCTCATTTCGTCTTACAGTTGTGTAACAGTTCTGCATGTCTGGTCAAGGACACTGACACAGATTTTCTCCCGTACACAATAATGCTGCAGAAGTTTTCAAAATTGATGACGAATCCACAATGTCGATTTTAGATGTTCTGCAAAAATGCTTATGTATACTGCAAAGTTTGGTAAATAAATGCAATTAATATTCCAAGGGAATTTTTGCCTCATCTATACGTATTAATGTAGTTCCCAAGGATTAATTTCTAGTTCATTTGGCATAAAATCGTTTGCTAGTTTCACCTAGAATTAATAATTATTCAAATATTCTTCTAAGAGCAATGCATTCTTGCCTCGAAGTTTGTCCGTTGAACTACATCTGCTTCCAAAATGTTGTAATTAAGTGTTAAGTAAGTGGTTTATGCCCGACCACGTTTCACTAATTACAGCACGATCGACCCCAGAGGAAGTTTCCTTCTCGTGTTATTCCATCAACACACAGAACTGTTTTACAAACCTCCTGGTGATGAACTAAAGGAGAATCTTTGTCGATTATTTACTGCATCCAGTTGCAGAGCTCTTGTAAACCAAGGACGAATAAGTAGGATCCTCATGTGCGACGAGAAATAGCGGCTTGGTTCGCATATTAAGAAAAGACAACGTCATTTTTCTCTTGTCTGAGACAATGGGGCAATTGATCTATCTCCTTGTGAAAGCTGCAACAAGAGGCCCGAATGTTGCCGAACTGAACCGAGCACGACGAACTTGTTGTAGATATCGACTTCATCTGTGGTAGCTAGTATGAGGATGCGCAGTCTTGCTCCTCCAGGGCTTCTGCCCCCCCCCCCCCCCTCTGCCCGAGGCCCAAATCGTAAACCCGAAAATTATCTTGCTGCTTTCAAATAATTAACATGTGGTAAGAAGAGAAAGCATTACTTGGAGCATGATCAACATGTAACACAATAGGCTATATACTAAACACAACATTTTTTATCAAGCCTCGAATAGTTCTCCAGTGTTCATTATAATTTAAAAATACTAGACAATATACTCATTATTAATGCGACTGTAATTCGTAGCAAACATATTTTTGGAATACTCCAGCATGTGATTGTACAAATTTCCCGGTAGTTTTTACAACTTATAAATAAATTATATATAAACACAAAACAAAAAACATCTTTACATTTTCTTTTTACTGCGATAACAAAAGCATCCGCATTAAAGCACAGAAAGATGAAGATAAATTTGCATATATCATCGAGCTAAATCACCTGAACCTTCTCTGATTTCTGCCGCTGGTCCTAGATGCATTTATAATCCAGTGCGGCGCAGCGAAAGCCAAATGAGTGGTTTAACCCTCTCCCCTGAAAAAATCACATAAAATGAATGCAAACCTTAACGAACACATCATGCCTATCTCTCCCTCACTCGGCAACAAAAGAAGGCCTTCACCGCATTGAAGTAATTTCGTAGCGTTATAGGCAACCCTCCGCTGAAAGTAATATTTCCGGGAGAGTGACTATTGTTGCCCCAATGCCAGTTCCAATTACTGAATCCCCCGCACCCCAAAATGTTCTTGTATATAGGCTTCCCTTGTGACCTTCTCCCATCACAGCCATTGAATATTCATACTCTCGACTGTTACCACCAGGGTTGCCAACCTCGGAGACGTCAATAACGTTGAAATATTACTGTAAAGTCAGGTGCACGGAAATGTGCTGATTTTTTTTCTGATTTCCTGTAGCGTTTTTGTTTATTTAATATTAATAAAAATCCTTATCGTTTGAGTTCCACAGAAGAACCGAGTGAGCCAAATTTTTTATTGGTTTGAATTCCAACTCCAACTCACACGTACATTTCCCTATGAACAAAGGCCAGACCTAGATGTGAGGCGAATGGGAGGGAGTACGGAAACATTTCACCTGAGTTGCTGGAAGGCATGTTTCACCTTTCCAGATGAGTCCATTTCATATCACTATGATGTGAAAGTTATGGCAAGCTGACTGTAAGCTATGAATAGAGGTCATTATCAAGCTCAGGAGCGAAGGTAAAAGGGAGTAGGATAAAATGGTGTGCTAGAATCAGCTGGGTTGGGCGTGATGCATACGGTGTACGCATTATTTCCTTATTAACATAAACCAGTGTTCATTACTTCGGTACCACTCCATGGTATTGCTATTGCTGATAAGAGTGGCAAAGAAGCCCTTCTGACCTTGAGCTCATTAAAACAGAATGAGTAAATACATAATAAGCTACATTAACTTTTACACACAGGTATTCATCTACGCATAGTATTCAGTATCAGGTGTGTACATTTTGTGGTGGGTTTAACGCGGTATCAATGTAATGTTTATTGTTATTATATATTTGGAAACATTCCTAAAAATTCTACCGGATGTAAATATAAATCAATCATAGCTGTGCAAGTATTTTAATCACACCTCAATCGTCTGGACGAAAGTGTAACTCATAAACACTGACATGGGAGGCCGAAGTCAGGACAGGGACTCGTGAACCTCTCCAGGATCCGGGATAGTTCCTTCCCAAAGTGCCTCTCCCTAATAAAATTTCATTGCACGTATTACCAATGGCCTCGCTTGTAGTGTCACACATATGCATTAAATTCTATTAATAATAAACAAATTAAACCCCTCATATATACAATTTCGACGGAATGGTTCATTAGCTGTTTCATGCTTACATGTGTGTAAATGGAGTAACGCTAAGTGGCGTTTCCCAGTAGAGAATATCATTAAAATATTCAAACTCCTCGCAGAACTAAGTTCTGACTGCGGCATTATATAGGTGAAGCTATATTGAAGTTGATCAAAAACCAACGTAGACAGTAAACCTACTGTCGACAGTGTTCAGGGCTTTCTTAGTATTACGCTTGTTGCAGAAAAACGAAGACTTTTCTTATTAGGGTGGCTCTGTTAGCTAGGCGCAGCTGGGCCACTCTGTTCCCACCCAGACCGATGGTTTTTAAGTGAGTTGAAAAGTGATAGCCTTATGTCAGTAGATTTACTGTCATGTAAAAGCTTCTGTGGGCCGAAGTTCGGGTACACCAGTGGCGCTGATATGATCCTGGCAATTAACACCGTCGGTAGCAAACAAAATCCCTTTATTTTCCTTATCACTGTCATTACTTTTTATAGCTTTTATAAACCACACTTAAGTAAGCCTATTTCTCTATCCATTTCATGTTAATCTGAATAAACATTTGGGGATACAGTTTCATTACCTATTTTTTGTAGATAGAAGAGAGAAAAAACTGAATCTACATTTAGGTCATCAAAAGCGCCTTGCGTGAATAACGTCAGGACTGTAAAATAATCACTGAATATTGAATAACTGCAACCAATATTAATTGAAATCTCGTAAATGGCTGATGCCACAAAAAGAATTACTGGGAAAAATTGTAATTGTAATTGTACGTTTTTGTCTATTGCTAAATGTTTTCCAGTTACACATTTCATAAAATTCCTTCCAAATAGAGACCCTGGTTATTCTCAGAAAACTTAAGATATACGTTTTTATTTGTCATCTAAATGTGCTGAATATATGACATCTTAATGAAAACCGTTAGTCATTTTGAGCATATAAAATATAAAAAAAATAATAGGTAAAGATGGTTTGATGTGTGGGAACTTTAATGAAAATCTTGTCGTATGTTCGGAAGGTGCTGAACTTGATGCCAAAGTTGGTATCTATCCGATCTTTTGTTTTTGAGTTACGTTGTTTACAGACACAAACACGAACCTTTTACTAAACATGTTTTTCTCATTTAGGGAGCTTCAAAGCATGCATTTGCAGTGAAATCCTGACATCGAATTTTTTGGATAAATTACAATACGTCGTCTGCTTACTGTTAGTACGACGCTCGTACTTAGCAGAGAATGTAATGATCCAGTATAACAAGTGTCTAAATGTATTAGGAAATCAAATGTGCTGTACTGACCACCTAAAGTTAGTACTGTCCCTAATAGTTGCTTTGAGATAAACGGCAATGGCAAAGATGGACTGAGGTTCGTCCAATTCTTGAGATTGCTGACGTAAACGGACAATAGTCCCTAGCGTGAGGTCCTAGGTTTTCAAACAGTTGTTAAGATGATCCACTAGGTGGAGATTGGAGTTTGAGGGTTGCATTCACGTTTGCATGTTATAATTAAGGGAAAGAGCAGCTAATTTTAGGAAAGTTAGAACCAGACCGATAAATTCAATACCATAGAAGGGATCTGACATCTTATTCGACAGACCTCTACCATACCCATCACTACCCTTAAATCAATTTCCCTTATTCCTGAGTTTCCTGCTTTTTCTCCCGGAGTTCTATTGCTTTCTGTTGTCTTTCTAAGCTTCTCCGCATATTTGGACTACTTTCTCCTCTTTCGACTACTCTTTTCTATACAACTTCGTGCCTAGTATTATTATCTCCTTCCTAAACTTCTATTCTTTTTATGGGATTCCTTTCGCCTAACATTAATCCTTTTCTTAATCACACCTACATGAACCAACCCCGAAATAAATTATTAATTTGCTCTCATTCCTTATTTGGGGATGAACTTGCTGCTGTACTATGAAGTGTCTGACATCACCTTTCTTCTTTCTTATTCGTCGTGCACTTGTGTAACCTGAGCTACTGGTGTTCCGGATGGTCTTTCTTCCTTCCTGTGCTGTCGGTCATTAGGTTTAATACTCAGTGTGGCCTCCACAGTTCCTGATGGTCATCCTCGCCTGGATGCCCCGCGATGTCATGCCACGTTTGAAAACGCCTCCCTGGTGCGTCAACTGCTGACGCTGTCTCGGATTAATCTGCTGCCAGCTCTTGCTGCGGTGAGCTATGGGATCCTTTTTCTCAGGGTATACATGAGTGGGTGTGAGAATGAACAACGCCAGTTAAGTTGGCTGATAAATCTAATGGAGACAAGTAATGAGCTGTTTGAAGCAAATTGCTGACTTTTCAGAATGTAGTATTAACCGTTTCTGAATCTTACCACCAGAAAGTGAAGTGGTTGAAGTATTAAATCATCTAACTTTCGAAGTATTAATATTTTCCTTACAGTAGTGAGAAGCGTGTCATGAGCCGCTGAAATGCTAAACGGAAGATTCACTGACGGCGATCGTAAAATCTGAATAACCCAGGCGCGATCCCTAGGCACTCCGGGCTATCAATAATTGATCACAGTAAACATTTCTGTAATATTTTAAAACACAAATGATGAGACACAAATTTTAGAAATGCATGCTCTTATATCAACATAAGTCCCGCTTTCCTATCACTACCCCCACCAATATTCTTACTTATGTTTCTAAGTTATACGCTTCTCATAGCCTATCAAACACAATTTTTCACTTGGGCTTGCCACATTACAAGGACATCCCATCAACATTCCAATTTCAGAATTTTATTTATGTGAATATTTGACTCTTTTATTTTTGAACGTAACCGTTTTTTTTGGTTTTTTTTTAAATTAACGTCCTCCAACATTGTGTCATATCGGACGAAAACGTAACCGTTTTCCAAGTACAGTAGACTAATTACTTATCCTTAAAACAGGACGGCAGCTAATGATTCTCTGATGAAAAACCTCTAAATTGCATAGTGAACGTCTAAATTCTCGCTTCTTATGCTGTGTATTTATTTAAATATATGGAAATTAAGTATTGCAATTATATACATGGTTTATTTGCACAATTATTAAACTTCCCCGCCAATCCTGTAACAGATTTGAACTACTTACCTTTGGCTGATGCTGTTACTGTTCCAACTGATGTAGCATAATATGCCGGCGCGACATTAAATTCCCCGATTGACTCACATTTTTTCCAATCAACCACAAGCTGTTTTCAATTTCATTTGTGAGATAACATACCCAATGGTGCTTACAACTTCGGAAACAATTTAATTTCCGAGTTTCGTCGTTAACCAATGTCAGACAATAAGTAAACATTATAGCAGCTGGTTAGAGAAGCATCATAAGCCGAAGATTCGTGGTTCAAATCCCGATTGTGACATTGAATTTTTCAGTCTGATCGTTCCTTTCCAACCATAGCCTACCCATGGCTGTGTAAAATTAATAAGATTAACCAACGTTTACCTATTGTAACAATATTTATTTAGCAACTACTAAAATGCATAAAACGTACATGGACAGTTCAGTCGCTCAGTCGCTACCCCATATATGTATTGGTATAAATACATTATTCACTCCTAAACATGTTTTGCATCGGAGGTTTGTGCCACTTCAAGGGATGTTTGAGCTGGATGCGCTTATTGCTGCTGAAGTGATTACGGCAAGAATGAAGACAGTGCATTAACATACCTTATGAACAGAAATAAATTCAAGACTACCTGGGATACGAACTAAGGAGAGCAGCTTGAATGTTGCAGTATTTCTGCACTTGGCAGAGGTGAGGGCATCGATCAATGCAACTAAAAATTGCAAGGGTGTGCCCGGCAAACGAATCCAGGACGCCCCCGAGAGATTCCAGCTATTTACCTCCGGACCACCAAGCATGTTTCCAGGAGACAATCAGACAATTGCTCTGCCAAAAATAATAACTTACAGATAACAGGTTGGTTGTAGAAGAGGGAGTACAGAAATACGTGTGATTGTGTTTCATAAAAGAAAAGTGTGCAGAGAAAATCGTCTTGCATTTATATTTCAATCATAGCAAATTGTATGAATTGTATGCCGAAGGGTGAATAGAGAAAGAATTGTGATCATGTTTCGTAAAATAAAAGTAAGTAGAGAAAGCCGTGTGAATGTAATATGTGGCATTTCTATTTCAGTCACAGAAACTTGTATGAATTGTAATTGAAGGGCGAATAGGGAAGGATATATGAATTAATTACGTAAAGGAAAAGCGAGTAGAGAACACCACACAAACCTTCTCTATGAAAAAATGCATATACATGCCGAATTTCGCTGTGATCTGTCAAGCGGTTTAGGAGCGTACAGAGGACAAACATATATTCATTATATATATTAATAATATACAGGGTGGAAGTGAAATGATCCGTCAAACTTTAACAGCGGATTTCTCATGTTGTGAATAACAAGAAGGTCTAATATCAAGATGTAGAAAATTTTAGAGTTTTCTAGAAAAAAATATGTTTATCAAAAAGATTTATCATCACCTGGCTGAATTATTATTCATTGAAGGTCCTTGATTTGTGGCTATATTCATAGAAAATTGAATAGACGACGACTTTTTCCTTTGGCGTATTTCAATAGATTCAATGGTTTTTATGTAAATTAAATTTAGAAACCAAACAATTTATTGCAACAAAAAGGCAACAAATTGTAGGTTCTTTTAAACTTAATTTACACAAATACCGTTGAATATATTGAAATACGCCAAAGGGAAAGTTTGTCATTTATTCAATTTTCTATGAATATAGCCATAAATCAAGAAGCTTTAATCAATAATAATTCAGCCAGGTGATTATACATTTTTTGATAAAAATAGTTTTTTCTAGAAAACTATAAACTTTTCAACATTTTGGTATTAGACTTTCTTATTATTCACAACACGAGAAATTCGCTGTTAAAGTTTGACGAATCATTTCACTTCCACCCTGTATAGATTACGAGTATTGCGGAAAAATAAATGTTGCTCATTCACGATTTGTCTCGTACTGCGCCGAAAATAAATACTATGTTGACAGTTAAATTTCTAATAACCTAAAAGCAGACACTATATCTTCCGTTGTATGCGGTAGAAATGTTGCTATATTTGTAAACAAAGGCGGCTCGTAATGGAAATAAACTAGGTCCTTTCTTCTGGTATTCTACACAAACATCGCAGAAGGTAATGCATGTAGCCTTTTAGAGCGACTTTAGAAAACTGGTAAAAGTTATGGAAGCGTGCATCAGTTATTCTCCTTGAAGAAAAAGTGTGGCCAGCAAAACAGTGGTCAGTTTATGAACCAACCACGTATCCTCTGTGTGCATTAGGCGATATTAAGCGCAGTTATTATAAGGTCAGTACTGGTTGTATACCGGGTGGGAGGAAAGCTATTACATTAACTTAAGCCAATTACGAATTTCATTATTTGAAACTCCATTTTAACTTTCATTTCTTTCTATATATACACACCGTTTAGAAACTACACCGAATGAATATACGTTTTATAACTTAACCTGAACTAGTCCGAAGCATGAAACGGCAGCTTCGAAAGTATGTTTTTATAACACTAACAATACATCATTTGGGTATTAGGCAGTGCAAGAAGCACTAGTGTGCGATGCTCACATACTCCCACCTCAGAAGCAAGCCCGTGTCTTTAAAAGAAAATGATTGTTTTCGATATAAACAGTCTAAGGTCTGTTTCATACACCTTTGCCCCGTATCTCTCAACTGTCACATGGGAGAATCCTATGGTTTAAACCTGGCCCTCAGAATGACGAACAAACGAGCATTTATCACGTTCGCTTTTATCGCCTATCCTTGCTTTGCACATGGTTTCTCTGACACTATTCGAAGGTATACATCAGCCAATATTGGGAACGGGGAAGGCAACGCAACGCGGAAGAATACATGTAAGTGGGGCAAGATTAGAAGAAATGGAGTTTATCATAATAGATACGCGTACTTTCGTCGTCCTAAGAGGTAAGTTTAAACTGCAAAAGTTTGTTTTTAAGTATTGTGGCGCCGGACTCAGAGCACTACAAAGGACGACGGGCTTCACGCCACATGCCGGACAGGCGAGCAAGCAAAGGTACAAAGTTAAGCTTCCTCATACCACTCACGCGAGCGAACACGTGACTAACAACAGTCAAAGTGACTAAACAGAAGGAGTTTTCTCCGGAGCCTTCGAGAAAGATCCAGCTGCGTCACCGGTGACGTGTTCGAAGGAGTTTGCGGGAGGTCCGTGTGAAGTCATTCCCACTATATAAATAGTCGTGGAAAAAATGGAGTGAGTGAGAGAGAGTTGACGGTTGCACACATGAGTCGGTGTGTCTGTGAGTGCGAGACAGCTGTGCGCGTGCGTGTCATCATGAAAGATACGTCAGTCGTCGTAAGAAGGTTCAACGAGCGTCGAGTGATTGTAACGTAGTAATTAGTATGTTAGAAACAGAGAAAGTGAAGAAAGTGAGCAAGGTTACGAGAAGTAAACGTTGTGAGTTGTGATAGCACGAAAGATAACACTGTGTTAATGACAAGAAGAAAACTGTGTGTTTGTGATAAAATGTTAGAAGACAATAATATGATAGAAAAGCAACCGGACTGGATTTTGTTACAGTACATTGCTGACGTATTGACTTCATTACTTGGGATATTTGCTTCATACGGTTATTTTAACATAAATATCGCAATGATCGTGGAATACATTAAGGTACATGATCATATTAAATAAGTATCTATGTTGCATCGCAGAACAATGTATTCCACAACAACAGACAATTAGAGGCCATTAGTCTCCCGACAGTTGAAAGACAAGGGCCAAGGTTATGTGGAACAGACTTTAGTTCACATTATGTACTGTCCTCGGGTATCTCTTCCGAGGTACAGAAGTTGAGGATCCGAGTCTTATATTTGCATTACTGAAGCACCCAACTGTACCAGTGCTGAGAATACAACTATGCATGGCAGAGTTTTAGCTTAATACATGTTTTATATTGTGCAGCCATTTCCAGCATTTTCGAAACGTGTGACACATTTATGCGCTAATTAGTGGAATGAGGCAGGAACATAAAACGAATATTTTGTTGCGCGTACTTACAGTTAACGACTGTCACACCAGTGTGCAATAACAGTTCCATCCTGTATAACATGCGGACTGAAACTCTGTGCACTGTTCGCTGTTAATAGCAAGAAGTCTGGTATGGAATGCGGTTAGAACAGAGGGCGTGAATATTATCGCGCTGACCTAGCAGGAATTAACGCTTTCTGCGGTAAACATCACCCTCCCCAAAAGTATTAAAACTTTCCCTAGCACATACTTGCATTAACTGGGAACCTCAAACGAGCACCATATACTGTCAAGGTTATAGCATAGAAGTTAAATGTTATTGTACAAGTTAACAAAGATACTCTTTGTTCTTAAGACAAGCTATCTGTGAAAAAGGTAAAAAATAGCCAAAATTCATATATCTGAGTTTTCATCACCATCATCATCATCTCTATAGATTTTTGTCAGAAATAGATAGTCAGGATGAGGGCACACTGCTAGAAATTGAATTAATGGGGACATGGCAAAAATATATAGTGCTTGGAAATAAACAACATGGCAACGCTGCTAGGAGTAAACGGTTGCCTCAAGTTGAAGTGTTCTCTTTCATGTATCATTAATTACATTATTCACTGGCATCCAGATCTTGTAACAATGCATTTTTATGATAATTAGAACCGTATTTTACCAATTAAACGCTTATATACCTGAACATGGTAACAGTCATGCCTTTGAATGTGAATATTTAAAGGTAAATATGATTAATTTCGGGAGCAATGATTGACACTTGTGATAGGCGTGCCTCCTGCTTTATTTTCAGCAATAGTAAAATAATATCTTATAAAGCATTCAGTTGTAAAATTACAATCGTATTGCAGCATTCATAAGACGGCGGGAATAGTTACAACGCTATGCGGAATAAAAATACCTAAAGGAGGAGCTTTATCAGACATAGATTCCATAAGTTTGTATACTTTTATATTACGCACGGATTTTATAAATAATGATGTTCCCATTAAAGTAGAAAAAAAGAAAGAAAATGGGCGAGAAAAGGAAACGTTAAACGGAATTCAAGGTAATTTTAGCCCACAACTGTTGATTTGCACACCCGCGTTAACGAGCTCCGCTATAGAGAACATAGAAGCTAAGTGTCAATGACTAAGCTTACGTCTGCAAGCCTAGCATCCAACACTAGGATCATTTTTAATTTAGTCCACAAATTAATAGAAACACTATAATAGCATATCTTCTGCAGCTGCTGTGAACTTGAATTTGCAGTGTTTGCGGGTTAATGTCGAAGGATTGCTGAAATACTGCTTTACAAAACTGCTAGGTAAGCCGATATCTGCCACATCCTCTGAACAGCAAGGGAACCATATGACTAATTCAATTCTCAAATCATCTATGTATGTACGCCTGAGAATTAAGGGACCCTTTGCGTAGGTCTTTCTACCGTTTGGTATTTTCTTTTGTAAAAGATAGTACTCCATAAAAACACGTCTTCTTGGGTTTGCTTCTTCCATCCCCTGAAGGGTTGCATGTGAAGAGCTTGTTCGGTAATCTCCCCTTCTCCCATCCTTCACACATGACCATACTATAACTTCATCCAGTTTCTCAAATTTTCACTTTGTAACATAGTTTAGCTTTCGCCAAAAGTTCGCTTAGCTCATTCTCACTTTGCTAACGTGAACTAATTCCACTGTCACTTTCTATCGTGATGTAGGGCGTAAGGAAATAGGCCCGACGTAGCCACTTCTTCCAGACGATCCACTTCGCTGGGGAATCAAAAGCAGGGAGTCTCCAATTCCGTGCAGTAACAGTACTCACTTTACTTCACCACAATCATCACAAACTCACTCGGAGAACAGCGATTTTCATCCACGAGAAACGCACGTGTTAACTGCCTCCCTCGCTCGCTCCACAAGACTCACTTCATTGTACTCACTGATTTGCATTGGGAGACTTCTTCAATCCCGAACACCCCAAGAGCCACTGGCTAGCTCCGCCAGAGTACAGAAAGTTGCAAGAGTGCTCGCTTATATAGCCATTGGAACTTTCCAGAGCGATCGAGATGTCAAAACATCCAGAAGTTCTAATTCTCTGGCGATTGCGCTTATCGTCTTTAGGCTAGGAGAGCATGCGCCTTGTCTTTATCCTTCTGACTACCCAGCGCCATCTTTCCAATAATCTTAGCCAGAGCTGCTATGTCAAAATACCAGACAAAGTGTGTTTCTTTTCTTTCTAATTTCATCTGTTATAGCATGCTGCACTTCAATTTATTACCAAGTTACTTCGTTTATAATTATTTTCATTCTAGAAGTTCTATTTGGGCTTCTCCAAAATTCCACTGTTACTAAGTTTCCCTACCTTCTCTTTTTATTGCCTAGTTCCTGAACCATGTTATATTATTTTCTTACTTAAAATGTATTTCAGTGTTATTAAAAACTAAAAGCATTCCACTTTAAATCTATGTAGTCGTTTTATCTGTACGGTCCTTTAAAGTATGTCATTAGAGGTTCTGCTTTGTGTCGTAAATCTACGAGACGGGACCACGGATAATTGAATTTACATAATTATTAAATTATTTTAGTATAATTGAATACATTTAAATACTATGAAATTATTTTTTCTCTAAAATCCCCACAAATCCCACTTATGTGGAGTTTTACGAAGATGAATATAACCGAAAATATTTCGTTCTTCCCTACCTCCCGCTTCGCTACTTCCCTTCCAAAGCAAGTCATGCTAAGGATTTTTAGGCCCGAAAAAGTCCATTGCCTTGCGCCGGGTTTTAATCCGCAACCTTGGGAACTAGAGGCTAACTTTTTAACCCTAGACCACAGAGGCTGACGACCATGTCAAAATGCAGCTCATATTATAAATACGTACACATTATATCAGCGGATCTTCCTTGTGAAGTAACACTGGATTACGAATTCAAATACAGCTACTCGAAGGATATACTAGAGAGAATGTGTGGTTTGCAACACCCCACGGCAAGAGAGAAACAATACAGACACTAGTAAACAAATTGGAAACAACTGGAGGTCTCGTAGGTGAAAAAGGCAAACATCGTTAATCTAACCTGTCCACGGTTGTGCACGTCTGGGCATGACTGGAATGGTCACGCCGTAGATAAGGTATTAACTTTGTTGCAGGAGACCTGTGAGGCAGTATTTCTGAGGGATATAAACTATATAAACATCTACCTCAAGCCTTACCTCTGATTACTGGCAATTATATAATATTCAGTTATTAACTCCACCCATTTTGAAGCTTGTGTTAATAGAACTCTAATGAGGGTTATTATATAAAGCTCTGTGTTCATATAATAATCAAGTAATACACACTTTAAACTATACATGTTTCGGTGAAGCTGTTGTAAGCTAGAAAATGATAGAAATTCAGTTTAGCATGATCGTAAAATATACATTCCAGAAGCGGAGACCACTATGCACAAGGCAGAGCTCTTGTACATCAGAATATCAATAGCATTAGACAAGCATGAGAAGAAAATCCAATGTGCAGGAGTAACATGTCATGTGAGATTTGAAGTAGTAAATAAGGAACTGCATAGGAGGCTTTGAATTTTCAACGTTAACAGTAGAAAGCCAACCAGAAGCAAGTAGCGTAAGTGTAAGTAGGTGTGAGAAGTGAGCCAAGCTAACATTTCGCAACCGCAAAGATATCATTTCTAGCGTAGACTTCAGTGTAGTAGTAACGCTGAGAGATGTAGTCGCCGAAATATAGCATAACATACCGCCAAATATGCAGCAAGTCAATTTAAAGTATAACCACTAATTAACTAAAGCTACGAGGAGCGGACAGATATAGTTATTAGGTGCGTGTGCCGATTAGCAGCAGTATTATAACATTTGAGACCTTCCTGTATAAAAGGACACTTGAGGACAAAACAACAGCTTTACTGAACATACGCGTATAATGTTGTAGTACTTACCAATTTGCTGTAGAGAGCATATTGAGATGACCATTAAGGCCGGGCCGTAGCCCAGTGGTTAGACCATTCGCTTCTCACCAAAGGAGACCTTACCAGGTCTTCTAGCGGGAGAAAGTCCCCACGTTTGTACATAGAATCGAACCCTGGCCTCCCGCTTTTTAAGTAGCAGCGCTACTACCGCGCTAAGGTGACAACCTACCCGTAAGTATTCTCACATGAATTTAATGCTGTTATATGTTTCTGGGTTTCACTGGTAGGATTCGTTTAACTCAATCTACAATTAACGTACACCTCTTCGCTAAACGCCCCATTAAACATAAAGCTCGTGACCAGCCGGCCTGTTGAAAAGAGCTTTTAGGCAGTCAAATTCATGTTTTTCTCATATCTATTTAACTTCGAATTTTTTGAGTTATTTTTAATATTATAACGTTGTAGATCTTTACTACAAAAACCTCACATCCACTTGTTTATTCGCTAGAGTAGTATCACAATTTCTTGCATCGTTAAAAAGTAATAAATGGTTGGAAAATTGACTGCCTTCCTCTTTCTCACTCGTTCTCTTAACATAAATACGCAAATAAAACTGAGTTTCCTTCCTAAAAAGAATACCACTTAAGTACGATTTCATTAATTGGATTTAGACGTCTTAGATAGCCATAATTATAAGGATTTTTCTTTCCTTTGTTGCGGTCTTTCCTTTTATCGTTTTAAAATTTGAGCAAATTAGTCTCGACAAATGGAACTCGTTATGTACTGCCTCAAAGTTCATAAAGTGTTTCCGACTCCCCTAGGTACAAAACAAAGCGCTGTACTTTTGTTTTTCTTTTTTAAATTCTGTCATTCACAATAGGTCTGTGGAGACTGAATGGAATTATGAGGCAAATGAAACTTCAGTTGGCGGCTGAAGTATCTACAGAATATGGGAAAATTATGAAACCCCTCATCCTGTTGCCTTGATAGAGGAATGCGGACGTATTAAGTACTGCTGTGATAACAGTGCCGCCCTCCAAACTATGCTTTAAGTTGCTGGGAAGGAATAATTTGCATCTCAACTCAAAAACTTGGCCGAACAATGAAATATAATTTAGGCAACGTAGGCTAGCACCTTGAATACATTCCGAACTCTTAATATTTCCCCGTTTAAAAATGAATTTCACTCAACTGGGATTGAATATGTTCATAGGTAGACTTCAAAGGGCTGGAGAGTGTAAGATAGAATGTTTCATACCGTTGACCAGAGGCGTTTTGCTAGAAGTATCTATCTCAAACATTTACAACGACTCAGGAGGAATAACATCCGTTTCATCATCCATCACATTTTTAACATCAAAGTCAAGACGGCGTCATGCTTTGGGAGAATGATTCTCAGAATATGTGCTCAGTGGCGGCTAGCCACGAAGAATTCCAGGAGGGCTCCATCCTAATAAAAGATCGAACCAGGCACAGCAAACTACCTTTTTAAACTTTCTAACTTCTTTTGCACATTTAGTTTAAACATTTTCAGAGTAGCTCCTATACTGAGCAGAGTGAATTTTTTCGTCAGAAAGCGTGACTTGGACGCTAGTCTAAAACCTTTAAGTTTATTGGCGACTTTTGGTGGTATACGAACAGTGGAAAATGCTTCGTTTTCCATTAGCAATAATTCAAATTCACTGACACCATACATACCACTTGTGAGAACATAACACTCTCAAATAGAAACTTTAAATTCTTTATCTTAAATAAAGTGCAGGTGAATTTTTTGTTTTTAAGATTTCAAATATATTGTTGTATAACCTAGTTAGAATCTTCTAGAAATATATAATAATTAACTACATATTGCTCGCTTGTTCACCGCAGGCACAAACTACAAGTGTCCCATACCCTTATGTTAACTATTCGGTCATTGGTACCAAACACCTGGTTATTTGAAGTGGGTTTCAGAGTTTCGAATTTTTAATGTGGCTGCCAATCACTCTAAATGTACAATCTAGAATTACAGTAATCACGGCAAAATGTTTCTCTCATTCATGATTACCAATTCATCCAGTTTCAGGCCGATACATGTCTACTAAGCAGCGGGTTGGAATTTGACACCTTTTGGTTTAGAAAATGGATTATTCTAAACCTGAAAGAAAATTAGGGAAAATATTTTTGCGGGAATTACACTAATAATTAAGGCTTCAAATTTGGGACCCGGGTGTACCCTGAAGTCAACTGGGGCTACGTATAACGTAAACAAAGCTAACACAAGGTGTATTGAGTGACAACACCTCTGTGGTGATAGATCTTTGCACACACACACACACACACACACACACACACACACACACACACACACACACACACACACACACACACACACACACACACACACACACACACTTCACGTTCAAGAGGTCGCGAGTTCGAATCTCGCTTAGGGTAAGTTATCCGGGTAAGGTTTTTTCCGAGGTTTTCCCTTATCCTGAGAAGACGAATGTCGGGTAACTTAAAGCTCCATGGACCTCGGGCTCATTTGAGCATCATTTCACCCGTTTCATTCACTCACCGTCCGATATGACGCAATGTTGGAGGACGTTAATTAAAAACAAACACACACACACACACACACACACACACACACACACACACACACACACACACACACACACACACACACCGGTGGCTTTGGCATACAAGGTTCAACTTCCGAGTAATAATAATAATAATAATAATAATAATAATAATAATAATAATAATAATAATAATAATAATAATAATGATAATGATAATGATAATGATAATGATAATGATAATGATAATGATAATGATAATGATAATGATAATGATAATGATAATAATAATAATAATAATAATAATAATAATAATAATAATAATAATAATAATAATAATAATAATAATAATAATAATAATAATAATAATAATAATAATAAATAATACTATGTAGCAATACAACCCATGAAGGCCCAAAGCCTATCATCTCGAGTTTCGGCCTCACACCCAAAAGTGTGTTCATCCAAACGGTAAGGGCTCGTGATACCGTCAGCACTGGGTGTCCGCCCTCTGTAAGAATAGTTTTCCGCCCAAGTTACCAATGATAGCTCCATAAATTCCTCATGCTGCTGAGCGAGAACAGGTCCCATTAAATGCACCAACAAATTAATCCCGAGGCCAGGAACCGGAGCAGCGTTCATCGAACCCCTGCCACCCTTCCAACTTTTCAAAATACAAGCCGCCGCTGCGTGTGTCTTATTCAATATCCAGATGGGGTTTCTCATTTAATCAAAACATGCCATCAAACTGTAGCCCAAAATAAGTCCTTTGGGCGAGTGAAAACCTCCGAAGCCTGTTATATCCATCAGAATTACTGTTTCTGCCAAGTACATGGTCCAAAATTGTTTGAGGGCAAGTGAGGAGATATCTGATGAAAGTTACGCAAGAACATCCTAGAAATCTTTCCCTGATCTTTATGAATTCGGACTCTATATAGACCATTATTAAGGGTTTTCTTGCTAATCTAAACCTACAATCTGTACTTTGAGAACCAACAGACAAGTTCACTGTATCAGATTATCATTCCTCAGCTTTCCGGGTAACTAAGCACATTTGTAAAAACAGAAATATAGCTTTGCACCTCATAAGCCCGCTGCATACAGTGATAGAGGTAGAAAGTAGGAAAATGACACCGTGGGTCACAAATTGGTATGCCGGCTCTAAAGAGAGAGTACAACGAAGATGACCAGCTTCCCTGTAGCTTTCTCTCATCATCGCCTCTTCTTGGGGCATTAAATTTTAGTTTTTATTTATGGACGCTTTTTAAATGGAATAGTTCTCAACGTTTCATTCTATACTGGGCGTATAAGAACACTTCATTTTGCTCAGAGGCCTCTTTACCAGGCTTGAGGTTCTTTTAAGTGCTGTAAAACTACGACGCGGGAGCACCAGTGGGCTTCAACCCGTGCCCTTCGGAACCATAGGCTAGCAGGTTACTCGTAGATCACGGAATATGAATGTTACTGAGGCAGCTGATATCCTAGATCAGGGGTGTCAAACAGCACTCACCAGGCGTGAAAAATTGTCCCCTATTTTCCCTCCCTCCGTGATGATCAAATCGGAAAACGGGAAAAACAAAGCGAAAACCGGTTCTACGAGCGCGTGCTACTGCAGTTAAGGAGGGGTAGACCCCTCTCTTCACACCCTGGGAGTGAGGTTTGACATGCCTGTCCTAGATGTAATGAATATAATATAGTTTTGATCACTTTATCATATAAATAATCCGTTTAGAAGCTCGGCAAGTCTAACAAGTGGTGCAGTAAGACTACACAACCACGATTTACCTACAAAATTTCAAACTCAGGAAAAAGTGGCTCTTATCGCTTTGTAAACTTTTAAAAACCACTGTGCTGGATGCATTAGAGAGAAACACCATTTGAAAATTGCATCTTTAAATGTGCTCACAAGAACCAGAAAATGGAATTGACCTTTAAGTCTTTCGCTACTAATATAGCTCAAGCAATTATCGACCACGTTGCTAGCTCGGCCGCCCCCATCTTGTTTGCTCTATACAGAATGCTTTCCGCGCGATGAGACCCTTGTAGTCTTGTTTTGCTCATATTAACGGAGAGGTGTGCTACCTCTGCCGACAGACCACACTCACCTATTGACTTCTTGTGGATAAAGAGAACGTGCACCACTCAACTCACTGCTACCC
This sequence comes from Tenodera sinensis, assembly GCA_030765045.1. Lineage (NCBI taxonomy): Eukaryota > Metazoa > Arthropoda > Insecta > Mantodea > Mantidae > Tenodera > Tenodera sinensis. Next base: position 89,196,135 of record CM060964.1, read on the forward strand.
AGCATGCCCTCCTTTTAGTCACAGAGGATCTATAGTCTATGTCAACACTCAGCAACGTTATCAGGCTTATTGGCAACTTTAACGGGGCAGGTAACGTGTATCTATAATTTCAATAATGATGATGATGATGATGATGATGATAAATGTTATTAATATAAATGGGCCCTAGCCAGTCAACAGAAACTACACAAACCCACAACAAGTACAAAATAAATTGTTTAAACTTTAAAAGTCTCATCCTTCGACCGTTCTGTGCACCGTTAATTTATTTCCTACATTTCATAAAAAAATATTGACGCCACCGTGGCGCAACAGTTAGACCGTTCGCCTATCGCCAAAACGGCCTGGGTTCGATCCCAGGGTCCTGCATGTGGTATTCCTGGTGGATGAAGTGGCGCCTGGGTGGGTTTTCTCCGGGTTACCCGGTTTCCTCCGCCAATGATTTCACCAACTGCTCCACCAACCTTTCCAATCACCCATTTCATCTGCATTTCATATTATGTTCTCCCTCACACTCATACCTGGAGCTGGGCTGACCACATGCTTCCAGGTGTTTGCTCTGTCCTTCCATAGTTTCGTCTGCTCCCCAACAGGTATTTAACCCTGGGAATAGGCTTGTAAGTCTTAGGGGATGTCAGTCCTCCATACGGAGAGGGTAAATATGTTCCCACATCACTTTCGACTTGTATTTAAACAATCTTTCTCATCGTCAGTTCTTTAATTCTATGTAGACGTTTTCTAGAAATCAAGTTTCGTCCGGTGGTGTGTACCTGAACATTCTAATAATAGGAAGAGGAGGGATACGGAGGGGGCTCGGCATTGAAGCCAGGCTTATTGTATCAATGCTCCCAAGGGGACACCCTCAGGACGAAGAATGAGGTGACAGGAGAACCGGGTGGCCGATCCAGGCTAACGGCGCAGACATTGACAGAGGTCCTCAAGGTTTCCCAAGTTTGACGATACCTCGAAGTCTTTAGGAATTCCTGCGCCAACTCAGGGGGATCTCGGCGCGGAGTACAACGTCCCCAGATTCCGCCCCCTTCCCCACCTGGATCCCACGGACAACGAAGGACGGAACTCATACTCGTGTTGAGCCTGTCAGTCCTGTCAGTAAAGCGCTGGTTGAGATACGCCCTGGCGGGTAATTCTGAAATACAGTGACTGAGTAGGGTTTAAGGGCCCGTCGACAGCTAGGTCATTAGGGCTCCTTAAATACAGTGCTATCAACAATATAATTATGCTCAAGCTGCAACTCTGTCAGCATATCTAGGTAGGTATGCATTGCCCTTAATGCTACTTCTGCGAACATGAAAGGATTATGTTTGGTAAACACAAGCCACACATTGACTTTTGGGAAGTTCCTTTGGCATTCATAGGTGGTGGTGTGTGCTGGATCTTTGCCCCATATGCGACAGTTGAATTCATTCATTTCACCGCAACTGTGGAATATGGCCGCATCACTAAACAGAATATATTCGAGAAAGTTTTCATGGTTCACAGTCTCCATTAAGTCGTAATGGAGCTGCATAATATATCTTGTTCAGTTGTGCAAGTTTTTTTTTTTTTTTTTTTTTTTTTTTGCCCCTTGTTTAATAGGAACCTCAAAATGCTCAACACGATTGATCTGGACACATCTAGCTCCTTACTTAGCCCACAAATCAATGCTTGAGAACTCCTTTCAATGGCTTCTCGAATTCGTACCACAGTATTCTCGGGCCCGGCAGGTTAAACCGGAACGTGGCTCATTGGCTACATTACCTGTCGTCTAAATTTATTGATCAGTAGTCGGATATTTGTTCGCGTTGGCGCCAGTTTGTGGAATTTACATCTAAATTCCTCTTGGACCTGTGCATACGTTAAACAGTGCAATCAAGCACCGACAACAGTCACTCGTTCAATAGTCAGCATACCTTACTTAAACAAAACCCAAATCACGAAGCTAGCTTGAAAATGAATAGAGATTTTATAGCCACCCTGTATAAATTCAAAATGGTATCCGAAAGCAAAAAGGGAGCGAATTCATACGCACATTTACACAACAGAGAGGCCATCCCAGAGCAGACATGTCGTCATGAGGGAAGAAGCAAACGAAGCATGAATGCGAGTTGAAAGGCAGCGCCTTCAAGCAATAATCCATCGTTGGCAGCGCAACGGTTAACAAGCAATGTGAGAATTTATTACCCAGTTAGATTTCCACCTTTTCTAGCAGCTGGCTATAGATCGAGGGAGCATTATACTAAATTCTTCAAAATTCCTACCAAATGAAGAGGGCTTCACAAGCTATTTCCAGGACTTTTAAGATTACACATTTTATTTACGACGTAACCTTCTTCAACATCAAATATTTTAAACAAAATCGTCTGAGCAGTTTAAGGGAAGATGGAAAATTTTTCCATGTAAAGGGTAGAGCGGGGTAGGGGATTTTGTTGAAGATCTTTGTGTTGCATCTTTGGATGATACCGAACATAAATATCAAGTTTGATATGTATTAACATTTCGTTTTTGAGATATGCGCACACGTTCATGCACACGCCCGTGCGCGCGCGCACGCACGCATGCACGCGCACACACACACACACAAAATCAATTTCTGGCCGCGCTGTGGCTGAGTGGTTAGACCAGGGATGTCCGAAATGTTATCTTTGGAGAACCTTACGCAGTGAGCGACAATAACCCACTCTACTCCTCAGTCGGAGGGAGAGGCAGTGAGTATCCAGTGATGGACACGAACAGGCGGTTCCATGGAAGTTTCTGAGTCACACCTTGAATTTTCTGGAAGTGTTCTCAGAGGACCTCTTCATTCTGGATGACTTCCGCATAAATGGTAAACAGCAAGAGACAGACAAAAGCATACTAAGTACAAATTATGGGTCTCGTTAAAGCACATAATTTATGTCAAATACTTCTTTTTTTTCTTTTGAGTGAACCATTTCCGAGGTGTTCTTTCTTATTTATTTCGATTTGCCAATAACAATACTTTTTTCAAATAGGAATATGTATTTAGTTTTTTCATTCCTTGGTCTTGCGAAGAGAATGGAATTTCAAAGTCGTCGCATGCCAACCAGATCTGAAAACATTTCATTGTCGCTTAAAGAATACTGTATTCCCATATTCCCCTTGCACCTACAAGAATATTCGCAATACGGTAATTTCTGAAAATGCTTATATCGATTAAAATGTAGTAGAGAAATAAGCATTTGCAAGAATAGTGTGTATAAGAGTGAATATAGCTCTGCAGATGTTTGCGAAGAGAATTTCTCCAAATTGAGCCATATTAAAAGTCTGTATAGGAATATGTTACGCGACGATCACTTGATAGATCTTCTAAGGCTAAATAAAGATTGTTATACTTCTGAAACTCAAGCAGTACCAAAGGAATCACCAATGAACAGATGTTTATCGCAAAAGATTTAAAAGTGCCTTTCGTAAATCAAACGCAATGTACGTGTCACTAACCCAAAACTGCAACACAAGAACCGGCAAGGGGTTAAAAAGAGGTAAAGTCCGCGTATGTTAGATAGAGGTAAACCCACACTCCCCTCTTTCGCAAAGGATGGACATCGCTGGGTTAGACCACTTGGCTCTCGCCAAAGCAACCCGGGTTCGATCCCAGGCGTCCGCATGTGGGATGTGTGATGGACACACCGGCGCAGGGTCGGATTTTCTCCGGGTTCTCCGGTTTTCCCCACCATCATTCCACCAATTGCTCCAGCATCACCTTTTCTATCGTCTGTCACCATAATTTCACATCATTCTCTTCCTCGCTCTCGCACCAGGCCAGGTTATGAAGACTGCATATACTGGCCGGGAGGGCTCGGGGCCTTGACCACGTCCCAATCTCAACCACTGGACCCCGCTCCACTCATGACGCCTGTAGTAGGTAGTGGCCGGGTGCTAGGCCAAGCCTACACTCAAAGGGTCATAGTGTCTCAGAACAGGACAGATATTTCTCTACAAATACTTCCATTCGGTTCAGGGGACCTCAAAGCATATATTTCCTTGAAATTTCAATACCAAATTTTGGGTGGAATACATAGTTCCTGTACTTATTATAAATACTAGTAGATAAAGCAAAATTAATTTTCATTCAGAGGCCTCAAAATACTTATTTGAGTTGAAGTCTCGATATCGAATTTTTGGATGGAATACGATACTTGGCTTACCCACTATACTGAGTGGCAGAGAAAGTAATTGGTGATGTGAATACATAAATAATACATGAGAATTATCCTTAATGTTCCCTTTTATGGAAAGGTTCTACAATTAACTCGACTCTGTGATAACAGTGGATTGACCTCTACAAGGACCACTTCAACATGTAAGGCTATGAATCAAACTAACAATCCGGAAGCAGTCACCCTACGCAATGCCAATAAGAGCTATGCTGCTGTAATATGCAAACTGTTGCTTCACTCCGAGTCCAAGGTCATAAATCTCACTTAGTGTAACAACATGGCAAATGCCATAATCACTTCCAAGGGAGATGTAATTCGATCATTTAAAATTTTACACTCAGTGCAGTTTTTCTCAGTTATTTAAACACCATTGGGACTAAATCAACCGTTGAGAAATTGGAGTGATGGACAGACAGCTGAGTGTTGCATTATCAACTCTGAGAGAAACCCTCCTAATGGGATCTACGTACACTACAAACGACATTTGAAAAAACCAAATTGTGTATGCACCCATGCGGCTTTCTCTATTCACTCTTATACGCTTCTGTCCCATTCATGTTTAACGTCTGTAGAACATATTTCCATGTAGATACAATGGGAATGGGAAACTACAGTAGGCCTTAAGTGCAAATCAAATCTTTTAAGAGCTGGTCGTTGTGTGGTGTATTTGACATTGCGTTCTCTTTGCATGACCAGACCATAAAGAAACGAATAACACCTTTCTAAATCAGAAAAGTACAAGTAATTTAAAACTAAAACCAATGACAAGGAATATCTCTAAAATAGTTATTTCCACAAAAAAGTATGTGACATAAATTGTGTTCTTTAACGACATCTGTATTTCTTGTGTAGTAAGATCGTCTCTATCTCTTAGGTTCACCAGTTATGTAAATGACATCCAGAATGAAGAGGTCTTCAGAGGCTGTTTGCAGAAAATTCAACGTATACATTTTATTTGTAATGAAAACATTTTGTCCATTTTGGTGTTTTAATCAACATCGTTAGTTATTTTAAGAAAATCAAAATGTTTGAATAATGTTTCATGTAAACGGCAGTTTGGGGAGGGAGGATTTTCTTAAAAATCTTTGAGTCACATCCTTGAGACATGCTGAACTTAAATACCAAATTTGGTAACTAATCGACTCTTAGTTTTGAGTTCTGCTGTTTTCAGACGCACGGACCTATTTCTAAACGTGCTTTTTTGGATTCATGGGACATCAAAACGAGTATTTCCAGTGAAATATTGGTCTAGAATGTTTTAATGGAATGCAATACCTTCTCTACCTGCCATATACTTGGTAGAGAAAGTAAAACTATATTATAATAATAATTTTAATAAAGATATACTGAATATTAAGCATTCACTTTACATAAAATATTAAACAATGCATATAATCTTAAACTCCACACCTATTTTTGATACAAAATCAACTAAATTTTTCAACATGGTATTTTTTTTTTTGGGGGGGGGGGGCAAGTACACATAACTGTATCATTATTGGCAATCAGAACAAGGCTAATAGGCGAAAGCGGACAGGAAATTGAATTATATTGTATAATTAAACCCTTCCTAAGTCTAGAAAAAAATAAAAGAGTACTGCGATAAGGATCCATGTATACGTAGGAAGAAAGGAGAAATCATGAATGGCATGGTTTGGACTGGAAGACTAGAGGGCACAGGAAATGACTGACCATTCTGGCAGGAGAATCTGTCCATTCTGTGGTTTGGATGAACACTGGGTACATATTTTGGAGGAATGCACAGAGTGTGACCAGCGAACAATAAAACTTCCAAAAAAAAGCTTAAGCCCTGCAGGAAGGAGATTGGTTTATTGGGATATATTGACTGCCGAGAGGAACTGGCAAAACATAGACAATTTCCTGGCTAAAGTACGTGCAGCCAGATCAAATTTGCTCAGTTAGTCAGAGGCAAATTATCTCTACTTTTCGTCCCCCTTTTTTCTGTTTCTGTCTCTTTTATTCCTTTTGTCATCTTTAACTTGTATCTTAAATATTCATGTACGGTCAATGACACATGCACTAAGTTATGTAATAATCTTCGTCTTCCCATCTACCTGAGAAAAAATGCTAGTTTTCTTCATTGTTGTTGTTGTTGTTTTCTAGTGCCTTGCATCTGGCAATGAAGCCATTAGCATTCGTGCTTTCCAATACTTTTGAACTATAGTTTCTTCCGATCTTAATGCTTCACAGGTTTTCTTCATTGTCACCACATTGTATTATACGCAATACTTTCTCTACATCAACTTTATTGAAACATATGCCTGCCTTCTCTTTGAAATTGTACTAACCAGCTGTGGAACTCTGCACAACCTGAACTGGACCTTTCAGCTTTCTTTGCTCCCCCCCCTCCCTCCCCCCCCCCAAATATACTGAAAACAAACCTTAAACTCGACAGCCAAATAATAAAAAATGTATACAAAACTTTGAATTGAGTAAGACATGAAAACTAAATAAAGAGGTACCCAATGTCAAATAATTATCACTGAATATTATATTTCAAATTTTATACAAAGAAAATTGTAATTTAAAAAACCAATACTTGTGTAAATTTGTCAAAGGCATTTGTTTCAGTTTAATTGAATTTTACCACACACGTGCATTATACAAGAGTATAAACCGTATCCAAAGTTCATAATATTATGACCAAAAGTAAGGAAGTTACAGGTAGTTTTTTCTTTGTAGTATCTCACATTTTAATTAATACGGTGACTCTGGCCGCGGCGCACAACAAAGGAAGGTCGTGGCCGGGCTGGCTCCAGCCCACTGGCGGTGCATGTATAAAGGCGCTCATGGTCGAGGTGCCTCGCACGACTGGTGTGAACACGTGACAACAATCAGAGCGGCTGAACCAAAAGCAGGTTTTCAAGATTATTTGGGGAGTGTCCGGAGATCGGCGAATTTGTAGAAGTTTGAGAAAGATCCTTGTTACGTCATCCTCGCTTTACAAGGAGGCGAAGCAACGAGCAGAGTAGTTAGTTACAGACGTGGGGCAGTTTGGAATCAGTCAATTTTAGTGTATGTGTGTGTGCGTGTGTGTGTGTGTGTGTGTGTGTGTGTGTGTGTGTGTGTGTGTGTGTGTGTGTGTGTTTGTGTCAGCTGCGTGTGTACAATCACGTCGAAAGGACGATAGCGAAGCAGTGTTGAGTGACAATAAACGTCAGAGTTGATAGACAGAGAAAGTGAAGAAAGACAGAAAGGAATGAGTCAAGGTTACGAGAAGAAAACTGTTGTGAGTCGTAATATTATGAAAGACTGTAGACTGTGCTAACGACGAGAAGAGTACAGTGTGTTTGGGAATAAGTTTTGGAGGAAATAAAGTGAGAGAAAAGTATCTGGACTGAACTTTTGGCATTTTGTCACACTGGTCACAATATTGCCCCTTAGTGAGGTTATATGTTCAGTGTGCTGCAACACATCAGTAGATGATGTGGATATTCAATTCCAGCAGATCACTTACGGTATAAGTAGCAAGTATATCTATTTTGTTCTGAAATTAAGGGCTCCAAACTATGTCCTCGTAACAAGATACTATTAATCGTATACTGTATTTTGTTGCGATAAGGAAAGGCTTCTGTACATCAGTAGAATAGCATTAGGAAGCTTTTTCACAATGTAAGGTACGGATGCAGTGCGCATTAGGAGATAGGAGGTAAGGCCTGCCTAGTACTTAGCTATTGTGGGTTTTGCCAAACTTTTCTAATGGATAACTATCGGCTTCCTTAACGACTTAACAATGGAGGCAAACTTTGGTAATGCACGTAGTTAGACGTACTGTACTAACTGCAACTACAGTACCAATAAGGTAGGTTAGAGTCCTTAAGCCAAAGACCCGTGATGATGAGACCAGCGTTTGGGATCCTACCGGTACCGTCCTTCCTGACTGAGATGCTTTTTTCTCAGCGCTCACACGGTGTATAACCACGAGAAAACAAAATACTTACAACTAATAAAAAGTGCACATATTTGGAAATTCATAGCAGACTATTTGCAGAAAATTCAAGACACAACTTTTGTTTGACATGCAAGGGTCTTAAGCATATGGTATTTTAATCAAAACTGAGAACCTCGAAACACAGAACCTTGAAATCTATATTTGCAATGAAATCTTGATATAGAATTTTTAGGTGGAATGCAATACTTCCTCTTCTTACCATCGGTAGGTAGTGGAAAAAGTGAAATGATAAGTACTCCACTCTAGCTTTCAGTAAGGAATGGAAATTACGCTTTCTGTATATTAAACATGGTGACGAAGTAGTGTATTATACAGGCTGCTAGGGATACAAATGCACATGTTTTGATAACTGGAACCTTGACATGTATCCATTTAGGTATGCTACATTTCTTTTCCTCTAACTTTTCATCTAACAGTTTTCACAGAAACCAATGACAAGGTTACAAATCTGATGTTTTTATATGGTTTCAACTGCAACTGTCGTATAGACTATCCGTTTTGTTTCACCTCTCAATGCGTGACGTACTGCCTAGGTATGAGGTCATTGACCCAGCATAAAGTATTGGAAGTCGGTTCCAGTTCGCCATTCGCTATCGCGAAGCTGGCCCACTCTGCGTCACACTCTCTGTACCATGCTTACTTAGAGGTGCTAACCAACCTGAAAACATATTACTCATAATAGATAAAATTATAAGTTCGCAAATGAAGCAAAAATTGGTATACACTGTGTTGAATTGCCAACAAAGATATCTGCTCTGTGCCCCTAATACCATGCATGTAAACAACTTCGTTACATTCTCAAGACCATCACTACCTACTATTATTTGTTTTATTCTTGTATAACTTCTACAGACTATTTTTACGAAATTGTTCTATCCACTTAATGTTTTTATATAAACTCTGCAGAAATTGCTTCATTACATATTTTGTTTAATGTACCAGGGGAATATAGTAAACCGAATCAATAGTGATTTGTTTTAAAACTAGGGCATCATGTGCTGGACTTGAAATGACACGGGAGAAACAACTCAATAGCGATATCACTTTAAAAAAGTTTTGAAGAATTGAAATTAACGACAAAAGATATCTCAAAAATGGCAGATGCAACAAAAACCTATTGGAAATAAACTATATATCCACATTTTTGTGCAGCGTGTATTTGTCTTTTATGGTGTACCAGTTATACGAAATTCCTTCCAGCTAAATAGGAATCTCAAGTTATTCTGAGATAATGCAACATATACATTTTGCTTATCATAAAAATGTCTTACACATTTGGTATTTTGATCGTAGGTGTTAGAGTCATTTTTGTTTAGGAAAATCGAAAATTAAGAAAAATCTTCCATGTTAAGGGTAACTTGGAGTGGGGAACTTTCTAAACGATATGCGTGTCGCATTTTTAGAAAACGGTGATCCTAAATACCAAGTTTGGTACTTATCGTTTATTTCGGTTTTAGATTACTCCCTTCACATGCACGTACACACTCTCATTGATCTTTTTCTAAAAATGCTTTCCTCTTTATGGATTCCGGGGCCTCAAATCTATTTCCAGTGAAACTTCTGTGTAGAATCGTTTGGGTGAAATGCAAGAGCTATATTCTCTACGTGGTAGAGAAACTAAAAGCACGTGGATGTTGTAAAACTAGTAATATTGAGATTTATTATGGACACAGTATTAAGAAGAATACACAAAATAGTCTGAAATAAACTATTTTAATTACAGTTCATTGGGACATTTATAAGTAGTCCTAACCTATCTAGTAACCTGATTAACTAACGGGACTTGTGCGCTGATTGCACTCTTCACAAAGAGTGGAAATAAACACAACTGCAAAACTGTAGCTTTCTTCGATGTCTGGTTGCATGGTGTTTATTCTATCCTGCATTTACGAGTCATGTGTGAAGTTCCAGCAGAGTTAGCTAACTTTTCAGAAAACAAGGAAAAATAAACGAATCTCTCATATTGCGTTGAAAGCGCTCGAAGTGTGTAGTAGTGAAACAACTATTAATTACAGTTTCATTTTGAAGAAATATAAGCCTAAATCACAAGAGAAACAGTTTTCTTAATGTTAAAATTGTAAAGTGTATTTTGTGCACAATAACGTTTTGAAAATTAAAGCTTAAACGATACTCATAATATTTACAGTTTCATACAATGAACCATTTCTTTCAACTTCGAAAGCTTAAAGCCGAAGATGAATATATGTACTTACACAACGTTATAAGTAGAGCGAGTATAAATATCCCATCGCTTACAATGTTCGCGCGCTCGTACTATACACGCTCCGTGGTGACTGGCAGACGGCGTAGCACAGGAGTTCAGAACATGTAAACAAACGGGCAGGGCTGTGTAAGAAGCCCTAGTCCATTTACATCAGTTCATATCGTCATCTATTCGCTCCTCAAAAACATTGTAGTGAACAATAATACATTTTTAAATTGTTCAAAAGTAAAACTTGTCATCCAAACAATGTTTATACAGCGAGAAACTTCTCTCAACGTCACATGATGTAACGGGAGCAAATGTAAGATATTTTGCATTGTGTTCGTCATACGTAGATGACATTTTGTCTAGCTGTTGGAAACCAATTTTTATATGAACCATTGTAGCGTAGCCAGGATCATTACATGATTTTACATTATCTATTTTGCACATGTCTTAAAAAAACTCCGATTGAAGTGACAAATGGTCGTGTTCTTTATTCTTTGATGCTGCAACAAGTGCTTTATGTTTTTGGTATTACAATGTTGCTTCAACAATTTCCGTTTCTCCTTGGAATCTCTACTTTGTGAATAACATAACTTACAGTGTTTCGTATCGCCATTCAATACGAAATTATTTCTTCCAAATTCTTCCAATAACTTATTTAATTTACCATCACCTAAAGCTGAAGACATTATTCACCTCGTATGTAAACACGGATCGCACAGAAAATAACACTCCCTATCTGTACGGTACAGCTGTCATACTGAACCACAGCACGCTGTTCACCCCTCAGTCCGAGGTAGCAGCGATGACGTCAAGCAAGCAATTCGCCGTGCAGTCAACCTGATTTCTTCTTCAGTAGATATATGTCCTCGCTCTAGTTATAAGTGTAGCATGACTTTTATATTGTGACGCCGGCCACGGAGTTCAACAATGGTTGGCCAGGGTCGGGCTACCCCATCCCACTGACGGTACGTGTATCAAAGGTGCTCAGGGTCCGACTGCCGTGCGCCACTGCTTGTGAACACATGGCTACAATCAGGGTGGCAACATAAAGGGCTTTCCAGATTTTCTAGAAGTGTCCGGCAACCGGCGTATTTCTAGAAGTTGGAGAAAGGTCCACGTTACGTCTTCATCGCTATATGAGGAGGCGAGGCAACAAGCCGAAGAATCGTCAGGGAGTCCGTTCTTCAGCGTGTATGTGTGTCACACTGGTGTCAGACTTGGGATTTGTCGAATTGCCGTTTGTTGCAATATGTAATGCTATTTAACATTAAAAATTTACAAGCTATCAACAATATAATATTAACGTAAAAGACTCTTGCTGAGGAATATTTAGTAATATTGTATCCGTGTATTTTAAGGCTTCATAACTGCACATAAATACTAGTTAAAAAGCTATGGTTATGTGAAACTGCTTTTGAATTGAGTGTAAGTTAAGATCAGCTCTTAGTAATTGCTGATGAAAAGTTCAGGCCTTCCAGGAATCGATGGCAGGGTCGCTTTCTTAACTTTCCTTTTTCCTTTTTTTAATTAACGTCCTCCAACATTGTGTCATATCGGACGAAACCGCCATGTGCATTTCTCACGACCGCTTTCTTAACATATGTATGTTTGACATACAAGCGGGTCTGTTTGCGGCAGCAGCTGTTGGATTGGACCGTGCTAAAAATTGCCAAATTTAGACACATTGAGTTTCCTCTATTGATTTTCCATGACCTAGCGGAGGTCTCTTTGATATTGCCTCTTCGGCATAGAGTTCTCTTCATGCTGTACCTGTACAGAGTTTAAACGCTTGTCTATATTCACTTTTCAGCCGAAGTTAATGCATCCTCTGATATCGATATGATTTTGAATCTTTTTTCGCAAATTTAGCAGCACAAAACTATTTTAAATCATTTTTCTACACATTGCAATCAAATTCAAAAGAAATTTAACTTCTGTTTCGCTTTAGGTAGCAAAGTTGCAAAGCCACTAGATATTAGTCTGGATTTAGAATAATTCGGCTATGGATAATATCAATGAGATGAGTTATACCATCAACATTTGCATGTTTGGGAATTGCTGATCCAAATAGAAAGCAAAGGCTTTCGAAATATTTAATGAAGTTAGCTATAAAAGTAAATGCGAATCCGCAGTAGTCTGATTTAAAATAAATAGGTGTTTTGTCTTTCGAACACGAGTTGATGGGAAAAGTAATCTGTCGTCTATTAGTTGTAGATACAACTCGTTTTACCTATTCAACATTTCCAGCTAGTTGTGCTGTATTTCCTTGCGGCAATGCCGGTTTCCTTATTTATAACGTTAGATAAAATCTCAGGTTTCTCTTCCCAATTTCCCTGAAAAGCAGCGAAACGAAATGCTGTGTTATATTTTGTACTCCTAAGCGCAATCTAAGGCTGGGTGGGAATCAAATCACCGCAGCTCGTAATGAGGTTGTAGCATTGCGACCCAGGTGGTAGCATGATTGCCTCACATCCAGCTGTACCAAAATAGAACCTCCCTGTTAAGAGCTTTTTTCTCACAAGCTTTTGGCTTAAACAAGCATTGAGACTGTAAAATTCAGGAGGGCTCATTATAGGTAGGCTGTCTTGAAAATTTCATGAACAATGTACTAATTTCGATTATGGTATAATATTTCTAATGTCTAATGCACAAATATCGTGAAACAAGGTTAAGATCACCTTAGTAGAGACTTGCCTTCGTCATATTTTATAAGTGATGAATTCTATCAATTCTCAGTATGCCCTGAAATAACTTCAAACACACAGACGGACTTGTGGTTATTGATGTTAAATTATTACGCAGACACATAGTGCATGGATCATTGACCGTACCTGCACATTTAAGATGCTAGTTAAAGATGACAAAAAGACAAAAACAGATATTAATACCGTGCCTGACTCCTGACATCGCATACCTACGTTAACCACGAAATGGCTCTTGATTTTCCAGTTTCTTTGGTCAAACAGTAGAAGCCATCATACCAAACTTCTTTTAGCTGCACTTAAGAATAATTGCGCAAATTTAATTTTTCGTTGGTTCTGCCACTATGAACATTCCGCCAAAATGATATGTATCCAGTCTTGCTCCCCATCACAAAACTAACAGATACTCCTGCCAGTATCCTCAGACATTTTCTCTGATCTCCAGTCTCATATTGCAAATCATGCCAATCTGATATTTCCTTTCTTCTTGTGGTCGTATAAGCCATTTAGTCTAGGTAAAATTAATTTCACTTTCCAATCTTAAAAAGGACTTAATTTTACAATCTAATTCCGTTTCTTGATATTTATTAATCTTCTTTTGACACCTTTCCATATGTTTTTGCCGCTAGATTCACCTCTTTGACTCACTGACCCCATGTCTATTCTCCTCAAACCTCTTTCCAGCTCAGCTTTCTAAAACTTAGCAGACAGATTTTCTCGCTGGTATTTGTAACATTTGGACCGTGGTACGGAATGAACTCCCTACAGCAGCCTTAGACAGTGGTTTGTTGCTCTTTATTTTACAGTGCGCCGTTTCTTCATAACATTTTTCGTTACTCCAGAATTTAACCTGCATTAAACTCCAAGAAATATTTCCTGCAGTGCTACCTGGAAAGCTAATACCCTGTCGGTAATTAATCTGTGGTTTCAATCTCGCTAAAACTTTCAGCGTAGAACAAGCAAGATCAGAGCGGCCCATTCAGAAACAGGTAGTCACTGCTACCGCGATATACAACGACTACAGAATATATTATTCTCCACTTTAAAAAAATGTTATGGGTTACGTTCACATGGTTTCTCCACGTGGGTACTATCCTTTGTTTTAGTACAGGTTCTACAAAATATTCTGCAAAAGGCTTATTTTTCATTTCAGCCTCATATAGCCTCTCCAACATAGTTACAAGGGAGATAAACGAAATCAAACCAACGAGCAGAGGTTTATGGCATTTTATACCATACTCATACTCATTCCATGAAATTGCCAGAAACCAGTAAATAGTGTTCATAATATAGAAACTGATTATCCGGGCTTGTGGGCCGTGGTCTAGTCAGGAAACTAGTCACAGACTACCAGAGTGTTAAGGCAACGCCACTGAGGATGTTCGACGCAACTTCGGACGAAACGTCTGATTAGACCTCGGTTCATAAGCCCGGATAATCAGTTTCTATATTATGACACCGGCCGTGAAAGCTTACGCAGTTTGATCAATAGTGTTCATACTTTTAAAAACTGAGACGTATTGAAAAATGCAAATTCAAATGACTACTAACTCAAAAATAGGTGCCGCCAAAAGTTGAAGTCAACTATGTGTTTTAAAGGTATCTAAGCTTTTAAATATAATTTTAGTCTGTCTCTTATGGTTTATGAACTACACACAATTATGAGTTCCATCCTAATGAAGAGGAAACGAGATTTCCTAGGAAATTCAGTATATACATTTTGTCACATAAATATCCTTAATATATTATACCAGGTGGCAAAGCTCATCCGGAATCGGGGTAAGTAGATAACCCTTCGTGCGTTAAAAGAGTTGCAGAACACACCGGGGTAAATCCAGTCATAGTGACGGCAGTGGCATGTACTTAGACATCAGGTATTCCACAGGCCGGGACGTGGCCGAGTGGCTAGATCATTCGCCTCTCACCAAAGTGGCCGGGGTTTGATCCCAGGCGACCGCCTGTGGTGGACTAAACGGCGTAGGGGTGGGTTTCCTCCGGGTTCTCCGGTTTACCCCACCGTCTCATTCCACCGGTGCTCCAACTTCATCCCATGCCACATATAGTAAAAGTGGGCGTTAAACACTACCAGGTATCCCACGTAAAGCAAAATTTGATGATATAAAACAAGCAGAAGTCAAAGGTTTGTAGATAAAGATACTGCATGTAAAACAATGCTTCGGAGAAAACTTTAAATCGAGTTAGGAGTAATAACTTCAATTCATTTGGTTTGTTCCAGTGTTAAAATATATTTTACATTTCGTACTTTTCTTATAATTGGACATGGATAATTCAGAAAACCATGGGGTTAATTGAAGAAGAACCCACATGGGGTCTTGTTTACAAACCAGGAAGCTTAGGTGTTGATCAGGTGAGACAAAAACTGAAAATATGGACATCGATGACTAGAAAACGCCTGTTCCTTTTTTTTTTTTTTTTCTTTTCTTTTCTTTTTCCATTGTTTCCTCGTGGTATTTTTCAGTGCTGCCCTGTTGTCTGTTTTTTTAAGAAATACGCAATACAACAAACGCCCTAGGCGGGAATCGAACCCACGGCCCTCTGTGAGGCGCAGTGCCAAACTCATACGCTCTGGCGACCACGGCTACGAGGGTTGGCCTTTTAGGATGAGGTGTTTATGGAAAAGTCTGACCCAAGGCTATAGTCATAACTGTCCAGTACGTAACAATATTATTCCTGTGCGAGGGGTCTCGGGTTCGATTCCAGACTGAACGTATTGGGAACCGTTCTCTAGGTAAGATTACTCGCCATCCTACCCAGGGTCTGGAAATATGAATGAGAGTGTGAATGCGTGTGCGTGTGTGTGTGTTTGTGTGTGTGTAAGAGAAAGAGATCATGTACAAAATCTAAAACCCAAAAACCCACTATATACACATTAACTCCATTGCCTATAAGCAATAATGATCCAAAGGAAAGGCCGCCTATATGACCGCTGAAGTTAAAGACGGGGAATAAATGAAAAAAATATATATTACTCTATCTTGGTTTTGGTACTTTCTAGCCATATAAATTAATAAAACGTGGGTTATTCGTTCCTGTCGCCATTTTATTTTAATTTTCGTTCAACTTATAATTAAAGTTGTAAATATTTAGCTTTTTGAGTATTTATTCTTTGTCTAAAATGATAAATCTTGCTACCACTCTTGGGAATCTCATCTCTACACTTCCAATTATTTTTGCCTTATTCATTGTCCAATTTTCTCTTGCACAATATGCCTGATAAAACTTTTTAAAGTGAAGATGAGTACCTTCTAGAGTTGCTGTGGCAGCGAAAGTGTGAATTCCAACTTTATCTCTGTTTATATGCATTTTGTGTTGATGAATGAAAAATAGGAGAGGATTAAGGTTTCCAGAAAAAGCTGACATGCGTGGTTTTTCAGAGTTTTAGATGTATGAGGAAAGCGGTGTGGCTTTATTTGCGAGCGTGTGCAAAAGCAAGAAGAAACCAGCAGGAAACTGTGGTCAAGCTCATGGGGGGCCTTGAGCCCTAGTGTTTTATTGCTTTGAGCATCAATCCAGTCTATTTTTTTCCTTGACGGCCCGAGAGAGGAGCAAATCGAATTTTATAGCTCTTTCCTGTGTACATTTTGTGGTTTTGTCAAGGTGACGAGAATGTGCTACGTAGAATCCGTGCATGCAATATGTCGTGTTATTGGCATCCTTATCCGAGTTCAAGGGCTGTACGAAGATACTTTCTATTTTCTCTTTCCATACTTCTACCCTACTTTGCTGTTGTATACATACTTCACGCCAGAATTTAATGATACACGTTTCATAATAATTTCGTACATGAAAATTAAAAATTCTGCTTATAAGCTAAGATAGTAACACGACGGCTAAATATAATTAGTGAATGTAAACTAATGGAAGAACAATGTGGATTTAGAAAGCGGGCGTTCTTGCTCCAATTGTGTTTTCGTTGAGCAATAACTTTTCCAGAAAAGAAGGGAATATAACTTACCTACATATATACAATTCATTGATTACGAGAAAACTTTTGATCAAGTTATACGTAGTAAATTATGGGATACGTATAATGGTTAATAAAACTTACCCAAAATACTTGATACGTTCAATTGAAAGTTTATACAAGAACACAAAAATAATAATTGAGATTGGGAATAAATCAATACAATACAATACAATACAATAGAAACCAAGCCAGGTGTAAAACAAGTATGTCCGCTGTCACTGGCATTGGTTAATATATATGTACATAGACACAGTCATAGAAGAACGGCAAAGAGATTATACTATAGGACTACACATAAATAATGTGCTTGGAAGCAATAAGTTATCTGCTAATGACCAAATTATCTCAGAAAAATCAGAAGATATACAAAGAACAGCCTTTCATTTACAAAAACGTATGGATAAATATAATCTAAAGAAATCGCCCAAAAAAAACCAATGGTATTTCAATGGAAATATCATGCAATATGTAAACTTGAATTAGAAGGAAGGATAACAGAACAGGTATCTTCTTTTAATTATTTGGGTTGCAACGTTACATACTTAAAACAGAAATACACAGTATTTAAAATTAATATATTTCTTAAAATTCAACACACTGCAAGATACACAAATGAAATTTTACAAAACAATAGCTATTCCTCTTTTAACTTATAGACGTGAAAAATTTTACTTAAATAGGAAAGAAAAAAGAAAAATAGAATGTAGCAAACTGAATTTTTTAAGATGACGATTCCTAAAGAATTTTATCATCACTTTTACATGCCATATCATGTTCAGACAGCGATCGGAATATCGCAGATTGCTTTTTTCTATTTTCTATAGAGGTTCTGCAAGCTTTACAGCCTGTATCAGTGTAACGCGTATCTTTAAATTTGTTGTATTGTGTGACTTATTACTGTGCGAAAATATCTGTCTGCATATTTCACACACTGTTGTAATATTATCAGTAATATCTACTTCAAAACAATACCAAGCTTCACTTATGTTTTATTCAACATACCTGTTATACAATGGTCAAACAAAATATTTATAGAAATAGTCATGCAGAATACGTGTTAGTTACGGTCATGACCCGTGCTTGACCCGCGAAACGGAAACTAACAGATAGAAGGAAATAGCAAATAGTTCCTTGCGCTGTATTACATCGTGTCTTAAATTCTGATTTGTTTCTGCTCGATGCATGTATTCTGATCAACCAAACGGGGTAAATATACTGGCGGAGAGTGAGTCACCAAGCCAGGCTGTTGCAGAAAATGTGATTTTGTGCGTGAGCTAAACCAGTTTCATTCACAACTCAGTTAACACTGCACATTAAACGAATATCTCTCTTACTTTCTCACTGTTTTTAATGTTTTCGTTTAAACACAATGGCCCTTGGGAAGCGCAATCAAGGTGTATCAAGAATTACGTATAATCAAGCAGTTCTTTGGAGTCACGAACGAGGTAATATCATGAAGTCTCGACTTCTGTCATTCCTTATCCCTAATAAAGTTAAATCCGCAACGTTTGATAAGTGAAACTTAAAAGTCTAAAGATTTCGAAAAGGTATCGAAGGTCTATCTAAAGGTATTAGACATACCTCGATGCCACCATGTATCAAGAGAATCTAAGTATCGACGCTATCGGGTTTCCATCCCTAATATTTAGCATTGTAAAGGCGTGGGAACCACTCATAATGTTCATGAAATGGCCTTTCGGCCACTCAACTGGAAAGCAAGTACCATGCAAACGTAAGCAAATGTCCAGAACCACACGGCAATGGTAAGAGACACGTGTTGAAACGAATAAATGAGAACGGTAGAATCATGCTGAAAAAAGACACGCCATTGACCTTCCAGTCTTATTCTACCATTACAATTTTACTGTACACATCGCTTGTGTGGAAGAACAGTTGAACAAACGAGGAATCTGGATAAATGATGATATAACTGCACCTATAAGGACACATTGCAAGGATACTCGCCTTATGGAGATTATAGTGATCATATTTTTAAGAGCCAAACTTTAAATACACCAGAATGCTCTATTCTTATTTCGTTTATTAACTGTACAGTGTGGAAACATACTCTACCTCGAGTTCAAATGTATGTGCTCATCTCCACTTTCTCTGCTAGAACAACGAACGATCTTAAGGAATAAAAACAGTAAAAGCAGCTAGTGGATCAATCCATAGCCTCGCATGTAGTTTACAAGTTCATTGTGGAGGCAGGAAGAAAATGGGGTTGAGTCAGCTGAATTCAATATGTCTCAAGGCCCTAAATTAGGTCCTATTAGACATAACAAATCAATAGAAGCGTGCTATACAAGTATTAATATTCATGTAAAATGTAATGTAATGTAAACCCCGCGCGACAGCCCACGAAGGGCCAAGGCCTACCGCCCAGCCGCTGCGTCCCCCACCTCTGCCCACTACAGGCGTCATTGGTGAGGTGCAGTACTGGAGGGTGGGACGTGGTCAGCGCCCCGAGCCCTCCCGGCCAGTTATGCGGTCTTCTCGACCTGGGGCCGCTACTTCTCCATCAAGTAGCTCCTCAATTGGTCCCCCCGGGACCTAACGAGGCTGAGTGCACCCCGTGATTAATATTCATAGAAAATCAAAATGTATGTTTCCTTGTATATCTCGCAATATTGAAAACTACTAACAAATTTGCAGCGTCAAATTACCACACATATAATAGATGTTAAGGTTAAATCAATATATCTACATTGTCCATAAAGCTTCCTCTTATAAGTGCGTTTCCCAAACAGAAATGAATACGTAAACACTAATCGTGGTATGATTTTGAAGACTTTTGAAAGAAAGTTTGGGACGGAAAATGTCCTTATATTATACAATGTAAACGTCTGGATGCTTTAAACCTATACCATGTCTTAAACATGTCAATTTTTTCTTTTCATGATACCTTAAGCCTTTGTTAACTACGTATCATGCAGTTGCAAAGTCTCACTCCACTTTTATGCAAATCCAAATATATCTGCTAGTTTTCATTCATACTTGAAGTATCAGAGTGAAGATGACAGTTAATAATTATGATGATTATCATATAACCAACAACAAAATTCCAGGCACAAGCTCAGGAAAATGGTATCTATACTTGAAAGTATCCCACAGTCTGCCAAAAATTAATTGTCGAAAAAGGTGAAGAACATTCTGAATGAATATCCGTTACTAAAAACACCGTTTAATAAATCCAATGCCACTTTATTCCATAGAAACCGTGTAAGATGGTTCCGCGGTAACGTGTGAGGCTCGCTTTCTGGAGGTCCCAGATTAGATTCCCGGTGGGCCGGTCACTGACCACGGGTTTCTTGGTGGTTACCTCGGATCAGTAGGTGAATGTTCTTGTGGTTCCCCTTCTACCAAGAATTCTTTGTACATCATTTCCTGTCCCCATGATTTCCTTTCATCCGTTTCATAGATGTAGAACCAGGCGACGGCGGTTAGTATTTTATGGCAGGATGGTGCAATGTGCGCTCTGGAAAGATTTCTACACGGCGGTCGGTGCGACAGCTGGGACTCCCTTTCTGGGAGTTGCCTTGATTACCATCGTACCCCCGGTTTGTGAATGGCTGAGGCAGACCTAGCCGGCATTGGAGCAATTTTGGAATCGTTAAGAACCCCGTGTTTGCTAGCACACATCGTCGTCCGGATATAGTCGCAAAAAGGAACCGTGCTGTGCTGTGTTAAAGCTACTGAGTCCCCTTATCTGCCTACTCATAATTCCTCACTATAGGAGATAATATTAATGCTGCGCCCCAGGGAATTTGCTCTGATTATAAACTACGGAAGACATTTCACATTCATTCGCAAGTTAATCCTCTCATACGAATGTGACAGCAGCCAAATTCTGTGGTGTGAAATTAGTGTACGTTTGTACGCTCTAAGTACGAGGGTTGCCCAATAAATAATGCCCCATACTTTCTTTTCTCCAAAACTTTATTCCACAAAGTTGAACTTAACATTATGAAAGAATAACGTTTTCTCTGGTCAGTGTATTTTTCTACACAATCACCTTCATCTTCCACAACCTTCACTTGTTGCTCTGGGTGGCTCAGTTGGTTAGACGCTGGCCTACTGATCCCAAGGTCGTGAGTTCAAGTCCTACCCAGATCGATGGTTTTTAAGTGTACTTAAAAACGACAGCTCCATGTCTGTAGATTTCTGGCATACAAAAGAACTCCTGAGGCACAAAATTCCGGCACACCGATGACGCTGATGTAATCCTGGCAATTGACAGCGTCGTTAAAAACTATATATATATATATATATTTTTTTTTTTTTTTTTTTAATCTAGCGAGACACGAGGGCATGTCGGTAAAAATCTTTACTCTGCCAACGGAGCCAGGTTTTTCACTGCGTGAATCACCACTTCGTCGTCTTCGAAATGTATTCCACGAATGGCATTCTCCAGTGGCCCAAAACAAGTCGAAATTTGAGGGAGCCAAATCGGGACTGTAGGGTGGATGGGGTAACACAGTCCAATCCTGTTTGGCTCAAATTGCGTGCAAGACGTTTCATCGCCTGTCACAATCTGGGAGAAGAAGGCCTCTCCGTGAACTTCAAAGCGTTCCAACAAATCGGAAGCAACGTCTTTTCTTTGGGATTTGTGATCGACAGTAAGACACCCAGGAACCCATCATGTACACACTTTGAGGCAAATAGGGTTGGACATATTAGATAAGTATAAATAAGCTCTTTATTTGCACGCCTAAGCGCATTTTCTCGGGGCGATTACACCTTCGTGCAATTCTAATATGTAATCAGTATGCACTCAGCCCCATAAGGTCCTTGGGAACTACCTGAGAAACTATGTAGTGAGAAATAGTGGTTGTCAAAAACTGCACAAATGCGGCCGCAATGTGGGAAACATGCCACTAGCATTAATACCCTCTGAATATGATACACTGACTTCAGAGAGGGAGAGATGAAGACAAAAGAGAAATCATTAGTAAGATGCAACAAGTTTCCACGTTATAGCAGAATGATTCAGACATGAAGTATTTTGGTAGGAAAACGCGCAGAGAATGCATGCATTTGATGTCATTTTATCATTCTTATTTGAGTACGAGTAATGCTGGTTTTATTTCCATCTCATGGCTCTGGATTATTTTGATTGTTAATTTCAATTGGTGATTTTAGGAACTGTAAAAATTGTGGATTATGTCATTCATGTTATCTGACTTCCATTCGTTTCATTACAAACTATGAAAGTTGACGGTTGACAGATGACAGTTGCAGCTGATATTTTATTCTAGTTGCTGACGCAACCGCTATTGGAGTAAAAGAAGCTTTTTCTGCATCTACATTAGTTTGACCAACTAAATTCTCGCTGTTAATGAAGTATTCGTTCCATAATGTTTTGACGGTTTAAATTAACTTTGTTTCCCTCAACATTGTGTTAGTTTTAACCGTAATGTGAAGTCGTTTTTAAAAAGCATTTACATTTCCTCAGATTTTGTAGTACATTCACAAATCCTAACGAATTGGCCCTAAAGAAACCCTTTGACTTTTTACTATCACATTATAAAAGCTTTTTACTGATATTAGTTAATGGTTTTGATCAGCATTAGCAACTAAGTTTATATCTCACTATTTATAACAACACGTTTAGACCGTCTAGATACATCTAAGTTGTTTTCACTTCATGAAAACTAAACCGGATTTCCAGGCTTATTTACTGAGTAAAGTGTATTACAACTGCGAATTTTTAAACGTTTTCACATCGCTAAAAACTTAGTATAACTGTATAAATTAGGAATCATTTCATACACGTAACTAAATGACATAAAATGCTAATTAGTGAAATTCCCCTTAATTGTATGTTGCCGTTGTTGGCATGTTGTTATTTTCACATGTGCCACATGTGATGATGCTGTAACAAATTAGCGCAAGCGTTTTCTGGGTGCCCTACAGGACATACATTGCTGTCTGAGCCACGCGCTGCACTGGAGCTCTAAGGCAAGGATGAAGGGAGGGTTACACTAATGAATGTTACAAGAGCTTGCATATAGGGAGGAGAAAATGATGTGCAGTTTCATGTTTCACAGTCATTGCTAAGACATATTTCTCAGGCGAGAAGCTGAGACTGGCGGATGAGGAGTACAGCACTCTGGGCTGCACATACGAGTCAAATAAATTGCATCTCATTACAGGTGCATTCTAACAGATCACTCTGGGAAAGGTTAAATGATATGGTGATAAACAAGTGCTTAAAATAATGATCACTCGCATAAGATATATGCAGAGCTATATCTTAAACACTCAACAAATGCTTCAGGAGATACAAAGGTGAAATTCGAAAATTGTAAATGGTAAAGGTATGAATAATTATTGTTATGTGACTTATATTATTGGGGCAAACTTTTATTAGCTTCATTAATTATTAAATGGTTTGGTTACTGAATGCACCACAAGGATGTTAACATCCGTATGAAAGGCAGGAATAAATCACATTGGATAGAAGATCCTGTCTTGGGTTATATCGTTTAATACATCAATTAGCATACTCAAATTTAATAGAATGCTTATACTTTAAAATTCAATGCAATAGCTACGTGTTGCATTGTTATTATACCCTCAAACTAATTTGTTGCAACACTGTAGGTTGCGGACAACATAGCAGAGGTAAGAAGACATTCACTTATTTAGTCTTCAGCGTTGTTCTTTGCCTCCTGAATTATTCTAAATTGTATTTGGTAGCAATGTGCCCTATAATAAGGTAATTTCTGCCTAAGAGGATTTATATTTATGCTATACATCCTATATTGTATTCACTAACTGCGTGTTTTGCTTTATTTCGAAAACAATGTTTCCCTGAGCCACGTCCATTCTCGAGAATGAGATAGAGATAGACAAAGAGAGAGAACAGGAGTTGTTTCTATTACCATATAAAATGGAACAGTGTAACTGTTGTCCAGTTTTGAACATGTACGTTCCAGAGGAAACATCATCACAGTTTGGGGCATAAAGTGGACCAATTTTACAGTACAGAGGGAAATAATACCGTTTATTTCTCCACGTGAGGTACCACTGTATACATGTTCAATATGTCTGAACATAAAACGGGAGTCCAGCACATTATACGCTCCAACGGTTTATTATAAGTAGTTTAAAAAGGCAATTGTGCCTTTCTTTGTCAAAAAGAGAGAAAAAAAAACAGGAAAGAAAAAACCGTTAGGATTCACAAGAAGGTATACAAAGTAGCACTACTAAAGCAGGGACAGACAAACATATATTTATTTTCCATTTGTTCAGGGATACTGTTGAGTCTTACTTTTCAGTGTCTCACACTTTCTAAAGCACTCAGAAACTTAATGAACGATATTTCATTGAAGGAACAATAACATATGAGCTTACGAAATTATAGTTTTAAAATGTTTTCCTAAACATAAGCTTATGTTGCTGTTTTCAAAGACACTGATAAGATTTTCTTTATTTTTTTCTTTTTTCTTTATTTATATTTTGTTATTTCTCAAAGAAACTTAAAACTTTGCCCAAATTGCTACAAATAGTTTAGTTTATTTCAGTGCAGAATCGTTTTCATAATCTTGAAACCGCCGACCTCTATGAGCAATAAAATGTGTTTCTTCCTGAAGCAATTGAATTATTTAGATCTGTTTACGTGTGTGCCGTTTAGTTCATTTTGAAAATAATTATATAATATTTTTAGTTATTAAGTTTCAAAATAACATTCTGAGCAATATCAAAAACTTCTGGCATTCATATTATTGAAAAACATTTTACACAGATATTTTATGGAATATTTTGTTAGAAAACCTCAAATATGGGAATGAAAGTTAATTTCCTTTGAAATATTTTCATACACCACATTGTTGTGCTTCTTACCCGAAAGTTAGTAAATACAGTAGAGTTCCACTATTCTGAAATAATTGGGACCGAACCCTGTTAGCGAAAATTCGGATTAGATGGATTTTCATCCAATACAACATATTGACATATTAGCGTTCGTGCGTTAGGTATTAAAATGTTTTTTATTAGCACTGATGACGTCTACTTAGCGCGAGTAGCTTGGTGAAAGTCGGAATGGAAGTTGGCGAAGCATTGCCTCTTCAAGTCGTTTCAGTGCGCTGCGTCAAAGGAAGATCTTAAGTGTTGATTTGTTTCTCCGTTTTGTTTTCTCGTTAAGTAAACAAAGTGCATTCAAACTTTGTTATGCACGTTGTTAGTTGGTGTGGGTCTTCCGTTTTTTGAGCTTTTGTGTACAAGATATCCGATAAATTCGCTGTTTACTCCTTTAGCATTTATTTCATGTTTTTCTGTGCTAATAAATTTAACATTTTTACTTGAAAGAACTACTTTAATCTTAATATTTATTTTTTTCTGATTTAAAATTCAAAACAAATTTGGCGGGCATTTCTTCCTAACCCTATTTGGAGTAGGTGGATTTTCGGATTAGTGGGTTTCGGATTGGTGGGACTTTACTGTATGTTTTATTTAATCTTTAATGCTTAAGACTGAAAATAAATTCTTACTGTTGGTAGCAGTACGAACATTTTACAATACTGGGCAGTTTAAGGTACTTGCAATGAATCAAAGCTGCAGTAGGAGCTGTAAGTCAAGCACAAGAGAGTAATGTCAAAGAAGGCTTTAAATAAAAAAGAAACATTCCCTACTCATTTTTGAATGAGTAAGAAAGAGCACATTTAAGTGCTTTGTGTGACTGACGTAGTATAGTGTGAAAATTGTATTGCTGAAATGAAATGATCTCAGGGTATTGAAATGCTAATGAATTATGTAAACTGCACATACAGAAAAGGTAATGCAGCTCTTTCAGAAACATTGGACAAATAAAGAAAAACGACGAAACAAGTCAGGAAGTATAACATAAATTGGAAAGATAGAATCCGAGTGAAAAAATATATGCCATAGCCGGGTTTTGAACGATGGTTCTCCCGGTCTCCGTCCGGTTGGTCTAACATTCAGCTACCATGGCAACACACCGGCACGACACTAAATTATCCAACTGACTCGCATTTTTCCTGGTAAACCACAGGGATATCCCAAATTAATATAAGATAATGTATCCTAAGCTACTCGTGTAAGGCTGGGAAACCAGCTAGTCTGTAGATACATATAAGTTTTTACTTGCATGGTACCTTAATATCATCTTATATCAAATTGCACCTGAAGGTTCTCCTAGCTTATCAATGAACATGGCCGAAACTGTCACTTAACCAAAATATTTCCTTGACAGCTATAATCTTCTAGCTATGAAAGTACTAAACATGAAGAGAGATCTCACACGATGAAATGCTTTATGATCCATATTACCAGAACTTTTTTCTTCCATTTTCCGCATTTCTTCCACTACACGGCACACGAGTGCGAAACACCAACGCGGAAAAATTAAACTGGAACATCCCGGCTTCTTACACGCTTTTCTTTCTCTCTAAGCTTCTCTGTAAACATATGCTCGTGGCCTGTTACAACAGCTGCCAGTAAAATTGCACAAGTCTGCTACATATTACCATAACATGCTCTTCAGCATGCACAAAGAATTGGGCACTCTTATAAAACACGCTAGACTGGATACTACATCTGCTTTAATAACATCTTGCTTTTAAGGCTCTATATGACGTAATAAAACAAAGAAGTTCCTAGAATGAATAAGGAAAGTATTTTCAAGGCCTTGTGAATAATAAACAAGGAAGGTTACACTAATATGAATTGCTACACTGCACTACAGGGTGTTAGGGGTATATGTGAACGTATTTTAATTGGTAATTGATGACAGTGTAATGAACAATATTGCGTCAATATATACCTATTTTGGGAACTTATACTTTATTAAGAGGTATGTTTTCAAGTTGGTTAGTACCTCTCAATAGGGGTGGGACAGAAGGCATGGCGCAGAATGGGCCGACCTCGTGATAATGAATGGTACACCGTAACAGAGTTCCAATGCTTTCTGTAAGGCCAATGACCTCACAGTACCTAGGCCAGTAGATCACGCATTGAGGTGTGCAGCTAAACGGGTAGTCTATACGACAGGCGTTGTTCCCTGCGATCAGTTAGTAAAATTTAATATAGGTTTGTGGGAAAGCTGCTAAAAAAGAAAAAACACCACTAACACACTGAAGTAGATACATACTAAGGTACCAATTACCAAAATATCTGCATTTGTATCCCTAACTTCCTGTGCATTATAGTCAGAGATGATGGAACTGGAAAGTATTCTTACAACCTCACTGACACCAAATATCAATTCACCTGCCGATGCTGATAGCGATAGCACAACCTTTTATCGTCAGATGACGCCAGGTGGATGTACATTTTTCAGTAAATGTCGACTTGCTTCTAAGAGTGGCATCATATATTGGAAAGCGAAGACACAAGCTAAAAAAATAAACACGGTATAGTATTTGCTCTTATACCGGGTTTCAGGTATGAAGAACGAGGTATTTGGCCCCTTAAAGTCTACAAATCCCCATTATAAATGGCTGCGCATTTTCAGACCTTGAGGGCCGCTTAAAGATGATACTATTATCGAAACCTCCTCTATCACGAAGGACATCGTAACATATTATACTAGAATTGAATGCCTTATTTTTCCCACAGTTAGACGCAGAAAACATGCTGATACAGCTGCTTGGTTGCCACATTGAAATACATCAGCGATAAACCAAGTTTTGTTTGTTTTTCAACAAGAAGCTTGTATATTAAACCAAAACCTATCATGTATACTTAACCTACATTACATTTACTTTTAATACACACTGAAAAGACAAGATGGCCTCTAAGCTCAGTGAACTTGGTGAAGCAATGATAGCGTTTCGCATGTTAAATTAAGTTAAACTAAGAAAACAACTTTTAATTAAATCCAACTGTTAAATAAATCAGGAAATTTGAAAAACATACTTTTAATTCACAAATGGGTCTACGTTCCAAGTTTTACAAGGATATAAATTCCATGCTCTTAATGTTTACAGGAAATAAGGAAAGAACATAATACCATCGAGGTGCAATAGCAACCTACAATACCAGTAATAATTGAAAGTATAAGTACAAAGTACATCATATTTATATTACCAGTACCGCAAACTACAAATGCCAAAGCATAAACAATTACGTCATCAACAAATCAGTATGTAGCCTCACGTACAATAAGATTAGAGCTAATGTGACTACATTTGAGTTTCCTCAAAGACAATTAAACTGGACTGCTATAGCGTATACCTAGAGAGAGCTTTGAACCAGTTAGACCATAATACACACTCACGCAATGAAAATGGGAAAAAACAAGTTGTTGCTTAAAGTTTGAGTTTAACATAGCCTAACATAGGTCCGTTTATTATCTTAACTTACAAAAATTATTGACATTCTTACTGTTAACATCATGTTAATGTTGTAATGCCTAAAAGTCTGGAAGACAAAGTTTGAAATTATGTAACATTCAAAACAACCATGTTCAGACATGGAGAACAAAGAACATAACATAGGTATTAACTGTCTGGGTTCCCAAATGAACATGCTAGAAATGTGAGTCAAGATTAGTAAAAGAAGGTAATTAAGATGGTACGTAGTCTAATTTTGTAATTGGGACATAAGGTGCGCTGCAGAAGGGGCTTTCAGAAAGTTCTCGGCCTGAATCAGAGATGCCGTGAAGATGGCCAATTAATGTGATAGCTAATGGCGTACTGAAAAGTTTCAAACATTTAAGTGTACTCACTTGTCCGTGACGATTATGTAAACAAGGTAGTTTTAACATTGTATACAACATGAATGTAACTGAAATACGATCTATGATAAATTACTTCATTTTGAAGGATTAAACTCCAACAGAAATACAAACGGAGTTAGATTAGACATTAAAGTTGAAACGTGAACTACCGAATCAAAGAGTGATTGTGCATCCATTCAAGTAGCCAAGTGTTCAGGTCATCCCCAAACCGCTATTACCCACGTGATTGTGACAAAAGTTCACAATGCCGATTAGAGGTAAACCAATTTGCTGTTATTACAAAGCCCTCGATAGGCCTTTTCTAGACATTTTAATCAAGTTTTAGGTATGAAGCAGTCTTAAGCTCAATGAATCTCGCATTTGTTAACAGTTGACTGAAAACGCACTCAAATGAACATATCCCAAGTGTGTAAACTATTTAAACGCAATTTCAGTGAGGTTTTCGACCTTTCTTAACATAGATGAAACACTAATTCATTACTACAGGCCATAGATGAAGGATCAGTCCAAACAGGGGAAGGCAACAAATTAAAATGCAGCAAAGAAAGGTAAAACAATTCCATTGGTACGAAAGTTCATACCCATAGTTCCCTGGGATTCTGGTGCTGTGATAGTCATAGACTACTTCAAGAAGTGTACAATCATGCGGGGGAGAATTACCCTTCATTATGCAGCCAATTGAAGAATGATATTCAGACTATATATCTTGCGAGATAGAAAATTTCTCTTTCATCACGACAAAGCGCCTTCACACACATCTGGGATTGCTGCTACAAGTCTGCCTCCAGTCATCTGTCATATTCACCTCATTTGGCTACCAGCAATTGTTATCTTCCCACACCTAAAAATGTCTGTGTGAACGAAGCTTCACATCAAACGAGCTTATTGAAGCTCAGTCAGACATTTATTTTGCACAGTTGGATAAATCTAATTTCACCGAGGGTATTAAACGGTTGAAAGTCGCTGGTTTAAATTTATTGATTCACAAGACAACTACATTGCAGGCAAACATGTGTTAAATTTGGTGTGTTTAGTTTACCATTTCTTTCTTTTCTTGGTAGGCCCGAGAACTTTTAGGACAGCCACTCATATGTTTTATAACAATCAGTTTACCCATTCTAGTGTGAAAAGTGACACACAAATAAACTAACACAAAGAAAAAGGTTTAAAATGTCAATGTCGGAGAGTGTGTATTATGGCGTTAGTGCCAATTAATTAAACAGAATAAAAAAATACCGGCTAATGCTGGTTAATGATATCATTATATACACAGGTATAAGTCTACCATCTCTCACTCGTGGCCTTTTCTGCGCAGAATAAACTCTCAAGCTTTAAAAATGTTTATTTTTACGATATGGTTACAACATACATATCTCATTCATCTCAAGCATTGTTAAAGGTACTGCTTCGAATATGATTTAATTAATGCCTTTTTTATGAAAAAGAAAGTGATCAATCTTACATCTTAGGTGCGATACATGAAAAACGGACTAAGTAATAGGTGATACTACGAAGCGGGACACCTCGCACACATAGACCTACATACGAGTGGAACCATTGTGGTTTACTATCCCTCAGGAGAAAGGGTCAAGTGAAGTAATCACAGGAAGCTACAAGCCACAGGCACACATGACACAGAGACGGACAGAAGACCCTAAACATTTCCAGGTTCGAAGTTTCGTCCCACTGCTGGAGCTCCCCACTGAGGGCGATGAACGACCCGTCGACCAAGTAGCCCTCCAGTGTCCACAGAAAGCAATCTTTCATTTGAGCAAGCATCCGGGCCATCTGTCCGGTACCACCATACCCCACGAAACCTAGTGGTTCAGCTGAAAAATAAGAAGGAAACGGAATGAAAGGGAAATGATAGAAAGGAAATCGTGGTAGATGAGTAACCATCCTCTACTGTCTTACCGATCAGGGAAAACGAAGAAAACCCAGAATTCAGAGTGAGTGGTCAACGGGAATTGAATCTGGGGCCCCCCGAATACGAGCCCCACAGGTTACCGTGGAACTATCTCCACTGGGTGAAAAAGGGTCACTTTTTTGTTAACTTGCGGATTTCTTCTCTGTAACACTATACCCTTAATAAATAAGCCGGCTTATTTAATGCCCATACATGAAACTATTAAGAACTAACCTCCCTAAACGACTCACTGTTTCGAATAAGGTGCAAAGGCTTTCTAGATAGGCATTTTTTCATTCTAATCTGAAAGGCATTTTGATATGGCACGTATTTTCTTAGAAGAAAAGTCCCTTTGATCGTGGCTCCACCCACCGACACCGGGTACTGGGATTACTAGAACCGCCCTCGCCATTCTCCCTGCTGGAGGCGTGATGCTAAATCCTCAGTCTCTTACTGCTTCTCAACAACAGCAGAAGTTACCACAATGTTACTATTAATAGGTCGCCTTAAAAGTTTGAAGAATTCCATATAAGCTGTAACCTTTTAAAAAAATATAATTGCAAAAAAGTACTTATCTAAAAGCTGACATTTATGCTACTTATTAGAATTACTGTACACTAATGTGTTGTTAGCTAATGCTGGATTTCTGACAATGAAGTCATTAATCCTCTTGCTCTCCAATATTTTTCACTGATGATATTGAAGAGAGCAATAGCAGTAATAGTAACCACTTTTTAGAGAGCACCATATTTTTATGTTTTGGCGGTCACATCGCTCTCTCACAACCCCCAGAATGTCTGGAGGACCACACCTGTCGTTGGTTTACGGATCTCACTGACCTGATAGGGAGAGTTATCAAAATAAATTCACCGACCATATCCTCTGATTACCAATCAGAGGACGTATTATATGCCATGACAGGTCAGCATGTTAGGGGTTAAGATTTTATAGAGAAATTAGAGAAATGGAGAGGTTGGAAAAATAAAGACTCCCTAGCCCTCGGGAACCCCAATAGCATCGGGGTCGGAAGAGAACAAGAGGTGACCAAGGTAAGGTCAGATAGAAAAGTTACAGTGAGGAGCAAAACACCAGTAAGTGGAAGTAATGTTCTGCTCAGCTTGGGTACCTTGTGGTCGCTATTCACATATCCCCTAGACGGAGACCCCTGAGTCTAATGTACACAAATGTATAAATTAATTATTTGTATAAGGGTATAACCACTGTACAAGCAGCAAAAGCAGATATAAGCAAAATCATTTTCTTCATTCAATACAAATGGGGTTTATCCAAAGTTTTATATGAACTGCTGTTTCCATATCTTTTTGGACCGTCCCGTGTCCCGTGTCCCGTGTCCCGTATCCCAGCTTTCTATTGCATTATAAGAATATAGTTGTAAGTTCGGCAGACGATATGGGAACATTTTTCGCACGTGCTGATGCTATCTCCATCCTTCCCGGTGGTGTGTCACTTACTCTCTGAAAGTCTATATGTATTTTATATATTGATATTTCATATCCAAAATATATTATAGTATTCACTTACTCCGTTATATTGTTATTCAGAACTATATTACCCCTGATTTATTACTTTCCTTTTATAGCTTACCCTTTTGTTCTGATGAAAGATTTTTATATTACTCCAGTGATTGATTTCCTCACATAGACCTGGATAATCATCATGTTCCGCTAATAGTACTTGATCATTTGCATAGGGAATGTTATCTATAGGATTGTGGTTTCCGATGTATACATATGTGATATTTTCTTGCTTTCATTCCTGTATGACTTCATTCATGTATAAATGAAAAGTTATCAGAGAAAGGCCATGTCCTTGCTTTATCCCTTGATTTATTTTTAGGGGCGTTTTGTCTATTTTTGTAACAATATTGTCACATACAGGTGTTATTGCATTTAACAACCTGCCTAGAATGTCATACTCGCTCAGTATTTTCCATAATATCTGTCACTTTGCCCTATCATAGGCCCTTTCTAAATCTGGATACAGAAGGTATAGTGGTAAATTGAATTATCTTACTTTCTGCGTTACTTTTCAA
Organism: Tenodera sinensis; assembly: GCA_030765045.1. Classification (NCBI taxonomy): domain Eukaryota; kingdom Metazoa; phylum Arthropoda; class Insecta; order Mantodea; family Mantidae; genus Tenodera; species Tenodera sinensis. Next base: position 89,228,848 of record CM060964.1, read on the forward strand.
TAACAAATATTACATCTATACAAGATCGTGGTTTTCCAAATCCACATTGTTCTTCGCTTAGAACACCTTCTTATATTGGTTAAAGTTTCCTTTTAATTATAACAGAGTAAATCTTGCATGTCGACTAATAGTCAAATATATATGAACCATTTTTGCACATTTCCATTCATTCAGAACTGTTTCCTCACTCCATATTTAATTTAATAATTGTTAGAATCTCTTCTTACATTTCAGATCAGCATACTTCATGAGTTTACATTGTTTATATTGTCAATTCTGGGTTTCCTGTTCTAAATCTAGATATAGAATAGTTATTGCGATATATCCATTAACGCTCTTTGATTGTACTTCATGAAGGTTTTCTTCATTTACAAATATGCTTTTATAGAATGTAATCCATTCTGTGTTTGGAATTAAATGTAATTTTGTATTACCACAAATTCTTTTTTGCATAAAATGTCAAAGATGTTTACTCCAAACCTCTGTCTTCCTGTAAGGTTATGTTCCATACGCTAAACAAACTTTTCTCAACTTTATTTATTTGTCCTGTTAATTAACGAACTCCTGCACTCCGTATTTATACCCGACATGATCTTCTCTTTTGGACCAGTTTACCCATTGTGGGTATCATTTTTCTTATTCTGAATGGCTTTCTTTATCGCTTAATTCCATATTCTTAATCTCTTTGGTTTTCTCTTCCTTTGTGTTTTTCTAATACCTCCTTGCCTAGTTTAATAAGGGACGTTTTCAGAATTTTTCCGTCGTGTTCTATATCGCCCACTTTTTCATTTATTATGTTATCGAGTCTTTTTTCATAAAGCTGTCTATTTCTACATTGTTCCTATTGCTGTATTTTCAAGGTTACACTCCCCCCCCCCCACTTACTTTCTGAGCTAGTGTACTCTTTTTCCTGATTTATCTCTTACGAATCTTTATTTTCAAAGCCGTCAGAGAATGGTCAGTATCCGCTGCAGAGTATTTAAAAAGGATGGTAATAAGGTTTCATTAATAATGACCCAGTCAATTATAGATCTTCTGCCTCATTCCGTCATGTGTATTTATACACATATCCTTGTGAGGAAAGAGGATATTTGTTATTCTGAGATTTTCAAAACAACAAAAATATTCCAGTATTCTTGCCCTTATATATAATGTATCTTCTCTGTGTGGTCCTACTAGTTTAGGTATAATTACTTTATAAACTCTAGCATTAAGGTCTCCCAATACAGTTTAAATTTTCCTGCAGCTACTTGTAACACTATTCTGCTTCTTACACATTTCTGGGACTCTCATCATACTACAGTGATTTTTTTACTTTGTACTCAAAGGGATACAGTTCTAACCTGACTCTACTATAGCTCAATATTCTTCATTCTAAACTTTCATGGATGAATATACCAACTCCTGAAGCTGCTCTTTTTTTCTTTATCTACTTCTGAATATAGAAGTATAAACTTCCATTACCATGGAGTCTTTACAGTTATTTTTAGTTTCTGTTACAGCTAGTATTAATGTATTCCTTTTCCGGATTTCATATATAATATCCAGCATGTTTTAGTTTACTCTCCCGATGTTCCACGTTGCAATTTGTCAAATTTTCTAAAAGGGCTTTACCTTGTCTGTTGCTATAGTCGTCGCAGATTATATAAGTCCGGCTTACTGCTTTGGCTTTATGAGTAATGGACCAATCCATCGCAAAACCCCTCAACTTGGAGGACCAGAGACTATTTATTCGGATTTCCTATCCCCTAGAGGAACTGTCTTCTCTGCGACTGCGGCTTATGAACTTCCTCTATCCAAGGAGATTTCCTGTAGGGGGCTCCCTATCCTTTGGAGGTCGTCTTCTCAATGACTTACGAGAGTTCTTTTTCCCGGGTTTAACTCCGGAGTTTTCTTTCTCCCTGAGATTTTGGGACAGATTGTCCTGAATTATCGAACTGATGTTTGGCTATTTCCTACCAATGCGGATTATTTTTGTGTTTTTTCGCTATATTCTGATGGCTATTCACAATGGATAAATCCACTGGACAGTGGGTTCGCCGCATCCTTAAACCGGTAAAAGCATTATCATGACATAATTTAAAAATTCATTCGTCTTGTTCCTCCTCAATGGATTATCCTACTTTTTATAGGACTTCATTCCCAAGGTCTTACAAACCAAGGTTTGGATCATTAGCCTGTCGAAGAGCAAGCAAACTTTGGATACTAGCACATCTAGGACGGGCAATCAGCCCAATGCTTGGTAAGACAAAGAACAAAGAGGAAAAGAAGAAGAAGAAGAAGAAGAATTCAACGAAAAATAAGAAAATTAAATGTAGTGATGAAAGGGATGATAGGAAAATACCTGATTCAAATTATTCAAATTATCCAGCTTTCACCTAGAGACCGAGGAAAACCGTGAAAAGCCTTAGTTCAAGTTGGTCGGCCCCGGGAATTTAAACCCGGGACCTCCAGAATGCTAGTAGCTCACGTTACCGCGGCGTCACCTCGCTCATTTAGCAATTTATTAAAATGTGTATTTTTCGTTTGAAGAATCTAAAAAGGAAGTTAAGACAATTTCTTTTGAAACGTGTTCAACAGTACAGACCCACCCTAACCCTAATTTAGGGGAGGAATTCATGTATTCTTTCTCCCAGAAAAAAGCCACCCTTCCACCCACAAGTAATCGTTTCTGGACTAGCCATTTTTTCCTTCTAAGAATGCGAATAAATGATGTACGAGTTATATTTGTTTCTCAGATGAGTAGGGAAATTTCTGATTTTTGTAAAGTTGTCCTGGTGTAAAATGTAATATAAAACTCTTTGTTTACTCAATATAAATGGAAAAAAAACTGATTAAATAAAGACACAAACGACAATACAATGCAAAATAATGACTTAAAGTTGAAAGCATGCCCTAAACATAGAAAATGACACATAATTACCGAAATATTACTTAATAAATATACATTGTTATGATGTGGAACCCATGATAGGGATTTATGTAGACATTAGCAATATTTATTATGCAGCAATTAAGATATGATGACATACCACCAGAATCCAGACCCTGGTTATTGAAGACACAAAGTATAAAATATATACACTTGTTGTGAATATTTTGGGTAAATAAAAATAACAAAACATAATTTGAATCGGAAACCACTTATGAAGTACAAATAGGTGCTATAGAAGCAAAACACTCCATATACTTAGAGCATGAAAACAGAACTTACAAATAACTAAGTAAATAAGCAATGATTACACATGGTTACAATTAAACTGCTTGTTTTGTGTCTTTTAAATATACCAAACATATGTATACGGATAGGAACACACTTTGTATTGATTATTACAGAGATTTCGTTGGCCGCAGTCTAGCTGCACTATTAGGCTTATCTGGCACTACTGCCGTTCCGTGATTCCTTTCCTCCTTCCTTATAGCAGGCCGTTTCAAGGCGAGCAACCTCACTGGGTACAGTAAAGCATTTAGTTAATGGCCGCAGCTCTATATATACAGGATGGAAGCGAAATGATCCGTCAGACTTTAACAGCAAATTTCTCATGCTGTGAATAACAAGAAAGTCTAATACCAAAATGTTGAAAAGTTTATAGTTTTCTAGAAAAAAATATTTTTATCAATCACCTGGCTGATTTATTATTGACTGAAGGTTCTTGATTTATGGCTATATTCATGGAAATTGAATAAACAACAACTTTTTCCTTTGGCGTATTTCAATAGATTCAACCGTTTTTGTGTAAATTAAATTTAAAAGAACCCACAATATGTTGCCTTTTTGCTGCAATAAGTTGTGGGTTTTTTAAATTTAATTTACACAAAAACCGTTTAATCTATTGAAATAAGCCAAAGGAAAAAGTTCTTGCTTATTAAATGTTCTATGAATATAGCTATAAATCAATAACCTTCAATGCATAATTTTTCAGACAGGTGATAAACTTTTTTGATAAAAATATTTTTTTCTACAAAACTATAAACTTTTCAACATTTTGGTATTAGACTTTCTTGTTATTCACAACATGAAACATTCGCTGTGAAATTCTGACGGATCATTGCACTTCCACCTGTATAATTCTGAGTGTAACTAAAAAACATATACTTCTCTTTATTTATCACTTGTGTTATAGGACTAAATCTGATGAACTTTCCGAAAAGCTTGACTTTATTATAACATAGGATTTAAATCTCTCATATGGTAGTCACACCATAATTAGTGTTACCTGCGTACTAGGTCCTCCTACTTTTGTTCTTTGACGATGTGTCCTAATCTAATTTGGAGACAGAAAGGCACATTTACTGTATCAGAACAAACGCAGTGTTTAAAATCAAAATCTACCAGAGCAGGCATTTCACATTTTAGCTCTACTGCTTTTCTTCCTCTCTCGAAATAATGTTTCATTCTTTACCTTCTTTACAACTTCGTGTGTTTCCAAACGGCATGTCTGTTTTAAACCTATTACTATAAATCTCACTCTTTACCGTCACAATGGAAAATGTGTCCCGCTTTGTGTACACTCATGTTTCGTACAACAGCATCAAGTATTGCTTTTGTTGTCCTCACTGCTTTTTTCTAAATAACTGTCCATTTTATACTTCAGTGAATCTCGTGTTCCACCTTTATTTACCGTGTTCTTCATTTCCGTACTCGGGCCATATTTTTTCATTTTATTTTCTGTTTGTTCCAACTACATCATCTCCAAATGTTCTGCATGTGGAGGATGCCAGGTGTTTTCCCTGTGAAACAGGAAATGCATGCTTGTTATTATATATGATTGTCATTACTCATTCGCTGAGCACGTGACATTGTCCAAAAGGCGAAATGCTGCTTTTAAATAATTTACGGAAAGGTTACTAACTTCACTCCGACTCTACACAGACACCTCCAAGGACTGCTATAAGGACATTGGAAGTAAGCACCTTTTAAAATGTTAATTGTAAATACTGATTCTGTCTGACTATTAAGAAGCGTATACCACTTAATTTCTTATTCTGTGGCGTAATATTGCAGTGGTTCTGTACAAGAACTCGGTACAACTATTAAAAGAGGGCAAAGTTCCGCAAGGGAAGGCCAGGAATTATGCTTAGGTAATGAGCATGAAGTAACGACCCTACACAGAGACCCGATAAATTTACTAGAAAGGAGGTAACGTTCCGGCAGACGAACTCACGCCCAGAATTGGCTTCAGTAAACTGTTGAGGTGTTCTCAGTCAGCAAAACCGAAATCATATAAGCGACCCCAAGGAGGACCCGCTCTCTCTCTGATTCTTGGAGTAGCACTCAACGTCACGTCGCCGGAATAGGTCAGTTTGTAATATCTCCGTGTACCTCAAGATTAGCTAAAATTTGCCCAGGTTGTCCTTGCCCTTGGTCCATAGGGCTAAGGGGATGGATCAAGGGGAGCTAGTACCCCTGAAGTATAGTGATCTGATGCTAACTTGACCTTACTATCTCCTCTCCCTTCAGCCTTTAGCGAATAGCATCTGTCCTGAACTACCCGTTCTGGGAAGAGTCTACATGCGATGCTCTACCCCGGTTGCGAGGCCTCTACGTTGTACAAACAACGCCCAAAAAAAAAAAAAAAAAAAAAATCTTCGGCGCATTTTGTATCGCTGTATCTTTTGAAGCGTGTTCTTCACCTTACCACGTGTTGTATTATACAGGTGCTTAAAACCGCTAAAACAAATGGAAACAACAATATTAAATAGAACTTGAGGAATATAATATATTATAGATGTTTGTATACAGCGATTTATAGCTATGATACATTTGTGAGAATAAGGATCTCTGTGATTAAATAAATTACTCTTTTATTATAATTGACTAATCATGTTTAGAAAAAAGAAATTGTGTAAGATTTACATGGAGATGGCAATACTTATTATGGCAATAAAATTGTGTTATATTTTTGTCTATATTCCTGCTGTATTGCTATGATCAACAATACGTCAATAGAGGTAAATTAACCAACTATAGCTTGAGTTAGAGGGAAAACATGCTGCTTTATTTATTTGTTTGTTTATTTGTTTATTTATTTAGTTTAGTTTCTATACTGCAACTCTTGTAAATCTTCAAACTCTCTCTCTCTCTCTCTCTCTCTCTCTCTCTCTCTCTCTCTCTCTCTCTCTCTCTCTCTGAACATTTCGCTGACCTGGGCGGTCAGCAGTTTTATCCCTTAGATTTTAGTCTCTTCAAGCGTGTCCTACTCTAGCCGATAAGTTATGCCTACTAATTATAATAAGAGGTGTGTGTGACCAACTAAATGCACTCACTACTTCTTTCTCTTTTAGCCAATATGGTCGAAAGCTTAAAGGTGTATTTCCTTTCTATGCCATTTTGTATATTTTTTGTTATTGTTTAAGGTTATTTAGGAAACGGAGTGGCACATCTTTGCACGGTGGCCTAAAGCAACCAATGAAATGGTTAAGGCTTCGTATAACGATAAATAATGTGATGTAGACGCGAGGTGCAAGAATATTATCTTAGGCGTCCCTTTTACGCACCTGTACATTTTACGTACCCCTCTATGTAGGCTCTGTGCTTAGACAACTCCGGTCGGTATAATATCGGCTCAGAAAACTAAAAACGACGTTGCCCAATTTTAAGTACCTATCTATGTGTATGGTGTATAAAGCAGGTATACAATCAAGGAGAACTACAACTGGGTTAAGTAAAGGCATTTAAGATCAGTTTATTTCTATATTTCACAGAATTATAGGAATAAAAACGTTTTAAAAAACAGAAGTTTGTCAAACGCACCCTCTCGTGCAGCGATGAGAAAAAAGAGACATGAGGAAGGTCAGGGCTGCCCCAGAGGAGAATGTGTATTGAACTTCTGATGCCGGCCGCAAAACGTCATTGTATGTACCTACAGTATATGAAATGCTATTGACTATTTCTACAGCATTTAATTCTTAACATTCCTGTATCTGCAGGAAACTATGTGTGCTTAATAAAAACATCTAAAACCAAAACAAGATTCTTTTATATTTGAATGAAAAAACGAATAAAATGAACATTTTAATTCATCGTTTATTAATACACACTTAAAGTGAAAAGCTAAGTAACTATTTATTTTTCAGATAAGAAGTTTACGTTCTTCTGTAAGCATCCGTTGAAAACAACAATAAGGAACATTAGTATGGTTATTTAACAATTTAAGCCAATGCAAAACGGCCGGGAGCCGAGGTGCTAAAGGCAGATCATAAACGCAGATCTGTGGTTAAAATCCTACCAGGACCTTCGATGTTGACCAGGCATCTTTACCGGTTTTCCTCAGTCTTCATAACTGGCACAAAAGGCCGGGGAGGTACCTTAAAATTAAGCCAGAATGGTTTTCTCCCCAAATTTTACTTCCCAGATGGCATTTTATGTCTGTAACATCAGTGTCCATTGCCTGGGGTGTCTAAGTAGTTAAAACGGACGTGTATCACTACTCAAAACAATCAATGTAATAAAACAAAATATATTAGGTTATTTAAAATTTAGTAAAGGATACCAAGGTCTAAACAACACATGCTTCCCCTATTTTCGTCATTTAAATGTTCTTAGGATTTGAGCAATTAGAGTCAAGCAAAGTGTTCCAACCACTTTCACTGCCTCGTCAGTTACTGAATGACATTATTTTTAGAAAATGTTACTGAGGAACATCTCGGTGGGTCAAAAGAAAACACAGGCTATAATAAAAATAATGTTTCCGTGCACCACTCGGAACTGAAAGTATAATTCCAATAATAACACTACATAATGTTTTCCTTTGTCCTGAGTTGAATACGAATGCAGCATACGTGGAATTTAAGTTCCTTTTTGAGGGGGAATCAGCACAGCTTCGTGCAGGTTCTATCATGATATGAATTCTACCTTTGTTTATATGTATTATATTTCGGTTTCTTAGACCTCGTTTTATTTGACATAATACAGATAGAGTGTTTTCCCTCACACGTTGACCACCGCTCAGTCTACGGCTGAAGGTGGAATATTAACGCAACCACCTCACGTTCTGGTAGTTACAGTTGCAATTGCGTAATAACACTAGCCAACATAATTTTACTTTTTTTCTCTAACTGGGATATGAAAACAAATAATGGTTGTGTTTTCAGCTGTGCTGATAACGCATATGTTAGTGAAAATGCAAGATTAGCTCTCGTTTTGAAGTAATAAAAACGATACGTTATTGCCTATATAAGCTTATGCATGTATTTACCTCCCTCGGAGGTAGGTTACAGAAGGCGCAACCGCTTTGCCTGGCGTTTGTTGTTTTCTGCTCATGATTCCCAAATTAGTGTGCAGCAGTAATCGACTAACATTGGTACACTGCACTTTCCCTGGTATCTCATTTCCACTTCCAAAGTTTGCTGGTGCAAGCGTTCCCCAAGTTCGTTGCTTACAGCACCAGAGCTGTAAGAAAAGAAGTCCAAGTGGGAATGTAAGAAATATAACTTTAAAGACATGTTGCACCATAGTCTATTGTAGCAGTACATACGACTTGCCACAAGACCCTTATAGTGTTCTGCCCTCTTATTTCCTGGAAAGTTTGTTGATATTTCAACAAAGGCATCCCCAACTAACTTATCACTACCTTTTAGGATGGTGTTGAAATTCTCATCCTTGTACAGTTTGCGTATCTGGCACCCACGAAAATTCCTCTTTTATTTTCACCTCACTGAGACGTGGAAATTTCTCGTGCAAATAGATAAGTGCCTCCCCAGTTTTGTTCATGGCCTTAACAAAGTTTTTCATTACTCCCAATTTTATTTGAAGAGTGGGAAGACTTATATTCTTGGATTTGACAAGTGCTCCATACATACTACTGTGAGATCTTGTGATTGACCCTGAGGCCAATTTTTCTTCCTTCCAGCACACGACCAAAACACAGCCAGTAACAGACTGAAACTACGCTTAAATGAAACATGCTCCGTTCCTCCCTTTCTCTTCCCTTTCCCCTTGTCGGTACGAACCTGGGCCGAAAATAGCAACAAAATACACACAGCTATTGTTGCCTGAAACTAAGTCACTCTGTCTGCTATAAGCGTGTCTTCAAAGCCTATACGGGAAGGGATTGACAATGAATGCTAACAAAATATAATTATAATTAAATATAATTAAACGCAACTCTTTAACTTGGCAACGACAGCTAATTCGAGTGTTTGGTTGTCATTTTCTTTATCAATGTGGTCGATATAGTTAATAAACATTTATTTCATCTCAGTTACATTTTCACTTTTGGCTACTGTAATAAGCCATTTTAACCATAGGTAAGTGGAAGTGATGTCTTCCTCTATCCACACATTGTGGCATCTTCTCAGGAAATCTGCAACCACACTCAAGAATTCAGTATCCGAAGTTGAGTGAATGTCTCGCCTGATGCTTTCTTTTAGTTCTTCCAATGTATAAGAATTTATTGCACAGTTTCATTTTTTATGTAATCCATAGATAAACGTCTCACACAGTTAAATTAGGGGACTGTGAGGACCGTAGTTCTTTACTATCTTCAAAAATATCCTGTATTAAACTTAACGACTCATCAGCGGTATGCGCGATAGCAAAGTGGAACCCGTTACGATAATTTTGTTCACAAGTCATCGCACGCTTTCTCTGTTTGGGATAGGTAAACCAAGAAATTGTGTGTCAAATCACCTTCCAACTAACCTACAAAGTTTATCACATATGCATCGTACATTGTAATCCTTTGTAGTAATGAATAATCATTTCAAGACATTATGGAGAATTGCGCAATCACCAGTAACACTCGTAAGATAACTAACACTGCTTAAAACCTGTAAAATTATAAGCATGGACTATAAACGAAACAAACCAGACAACGGCTTCAATAACATTTCTGTTCAATCACACAATGCTGTTGCAAGTCACAAACAAGTGCAATGCATTGTATGCGGGCGATGGTGTCTCAGGGGTATCTACCGAAAAGCACGGTACACATGTTTGACGTGTTATAAATATAGTTAGCACTATTGCTGTTTTATTTATTATTATTGTCCTTTTGTATATGTATTCATTTCCTATTGTTTTTTATTAGTTTGATATGCTTTGTCGGGAGTGAGCCTCCCAATGGAGGAAGTTTTTAATAAAATAGGATACATTGTTGTAATGTGCAGAGGATGTTTTTGAGGAATTCTGGGACGTCTACTGTGCTGAAGTTATTTTTAAAACCATTTGTAGGGGAACTAGTCGTAGGACAGCTGGTGAATTTCTTGAGTAACTTGTTTTCCGCCATTAGGTGTTAGATCATTTGTAGGGATTTTTCAGGGCACTTGCAAAATCGTGAAGTTGGTATATTCATTTTTTGGAAGTAGTGCGGGAAGCGGCCGTGATTTGTAAGAAACTGTGTGTTTATAAAATTAGGTCAGAAAGCTACGGACAGAATGTGGGGTATGCTGGGGATGAGAAGTTCTCTGTCGAGGAATAAATTGTTTTTTTCATACCGTTATATCTGCAATTTTGCCCTTTTTAAACCTTCCGTTGCTCAGGCAATTGGTATTGATTAATAAATTGCGAAGTTAGCTACACTAGTAAATATTGGCGCCAAATACGGTGCGATTATTTTTCATTTTAGTATCATATTGCTGGAAGCGATAAATATGTGTGAAATTCTCACTGAGTGAAAATTGAGAGAGAAGTGTTTACAGTTGACAACACGTTGATTTTATTTACTCGCTTTATTTTCTAAAAATTAAACCTTTTAACAGCTCAGGTCAGGTCAGCAGAGAGAAGGCTGCTAAAACAGTTAAAACACATAAAGGTTGTAGTTATTGAAGTATGCTGATCAAACAAAATGTTTAACGCTTTGGTTATTGTGGAATTCTGTGCATAGGAGCAGATTATTACATAATTTATTATGTTTGATTGCTTGCAGACTAAGAATATCTGACCTTTCTTTTCTGAGGTTGATCAAATAATTCTCATTTTATGTTTGATATGATTTAAGATAAGGTCATATAAGCTTCTGAAACGCTTTGTGTTGCCTTTAAACAACACGGATTTACAGTATATGAGCATAATGATGCTCAAATGTTCAATGAACTAAGCGTTCCAGGGTGTTTGTCAAGAATGAGGGAAATAATCCTTATTCACGCTGCTGGAACCGGCTGAGATTCTAACTTGGAGCCTGTAAGTTTAAAGACAGACGCACTCCTTCTATGCCACAGATGAGTCATTCCACGTCAAATCGAACAAAATATGGCAAAAAATAACCTTGATCTCTCAGATTTCCTTTAAATTCTTTTTTTGGTGTTTTGGAACAAAATATATTTGACCCGTGTTTCTTCGTTTTATATAAAAAAATTTATTTTGGCACATATTAATTTTTGAAATGTCCCAAAAATCGCGCGCTCCTCACTCTTCGATCAATCATACCTCTGATTGTAATGAAGCAAATTACTTGATCTTTGGCTTAGATTAAGGATAAATCGCAGTATTTCGTGAGGTATTCATTAGAAAATTTTATTAATTATTATTAGTATTATATTTTATACGATTAAAGTTTTAAAGTTAGATAATAACATAAACTCCACCTTATATAAAAATCTGAAAAAGAAAATAAAAATACAATGAAGTTTATTCAATATTCTCAGAGAAAATCAGAATGGAGTCTCTAATAGTTCAGTTGTAATTAACTTACTTGCAAATCAGTGCAGCGGTGACGGCAGCAGTGACGGCTACCGTAACCTCGCACAATCGCCACCTTCCATTACGGCAACTGTCTACTGCTTGAGGTTCTATTAACTTTACAACAGTACAGTAAGGAGAACACTGCTAGCTGACACTATTATATGTACACTATTAGTATCTTCAAAATGTTTTTAAAATATGCATTTTAAACTGTTGGCGAATTCATAGCTTTTGTCTGTTTCATATTATATAATTCTACGAATGAAACCATGCACATGGGGAGGGAGGGAGGGAGAAGGTAATGCTGTCTACATGATCTGAGACAGTCTTCCTAATTCAAAGGTGCTTTTTAATGCAGCGTGCAGTTGAATATATAGATCTTTGCGATAAAGGGTGAATATACTGAATTTGTGAGACATTGATCATAGCGTAAATCAATTATGCCACCTGTACGTTCTAAATTAGGGACCAAAACATTACACAGTCAGAGTAGAGAAATTATTTCAAATGTATGGACGTACATGAAGGAAGAAGCTAAAAGCAAAGAACTGCTTACATCAGAAGATTTTTTCAAAAAAATTCAAAAGTTCAAAATCACGTATCAGATACCACAGGAGTATCAGAAAGATTGTGGACACACTATGGAAACATTTTTCTGTATGGACTGTACTGCCTTGGTAAGAAGTTATGTGAGTAGCGTAGCTGACGCGGCAATTCGCAGGCTGTCTGCAGTCACCTGGCTTGTTACTCGTCCGTGAGCGCTTGCAGGCCTCCAGAAAAAAATTTGTAGCAAATGCACTAATGCAAGCTCCATAGTTTTCAACATCTTATTTTATAGATAAAATGTCAGGGAATAAGTGTGTATTTTTTTTTTTTAGATTTTTAACAGATCGATTTAAATTCTAATTATGGTTATACAAAATATACCATAAAAGACAGTCCAAAATTTATGTGTAGTAATGATTGATCGAAAGCTGTTAAAAGTGTTGTATTTAACTTTTCCAGTGCGCCAAACCCCAACTCTCAACTCTATATGGCCTTAGAATAACAAGTGATTTTATATTACGGTGCGCGCAGAAATTGCTTAATTTCAAATAGCCATAACTAAGCAAGTAATTTAAAAATACGGAAATAAAAAAATACGGGTCTACTTATTTGATGCCTATTATTCATAAAAAAAATTGAACCTCCTAGGAAAAATTCGTGTTTTACGAGTGTTCGATTTGAAGTGGATTGACCCAGATCATGGGTCTATAGGTCAACTTTAACTTCACTAAATTCAAGGGATTATGCTACAGTAGTTCAATAATTAGTCATTTCCCTCCTTCTAGCCATAAAATAATGAATGACTGAACTCATAAACAATGCATTATTTTACATAATGTATCAAATTCTCTTCGATGTTTTAAAAAGTTGCACCGTAATTGAATTCACTATATTCACAAATAAGCTCAAACTGGATACTGAATACTGGGTAAGTCAAGCGTATACATTGAAAATTACTGGTATTAAAATCGGTATTAAAACATGAAATACTCCTAAACATTAAATCAAAATTTTAACTTACCAGTATAAGCTTAGGCACACATGATTATTCTTTATTGCTGAACAATTGACATTTGTCGCATAATAGGTTTGGAAACTACGTTTAATACATTGAGACGAAGAACGGGATAACAGAAGTCCGGAATTAAAAGGAAACTGTAGTATTACCTTATTCGCGTTTGAGACACTCATAGGTGAAAGTTCTAAATTCTACAATTATTAGCGCATTTTGTTCAAGCTCATATCAGACATAATACATGTGAGGAATAATGTACGTTCAAATCTTCATTGCAATATCTTTAACATCTTTAAATTTATTATCTTTTCTAGAACATTTTTCAGTAGCGCACCTGAAATGCTCCACGCGATGAAGATTTTAAAACGTTGATAATTTTAAGTATTATTTTGTTATAGATAAATGCTCTCAAATATTGTTGAGAACAGAACATTTTTTAATACTATGGTTTATTTAATAAAAATTATTAGCCCTGAACAAATATTTTTTCCCAATTTTTAGTTCTTATAGAACTAAACTGATAAATATTAAAATTACAGAAGAATCACTCCACTATATTTTAGCATTCTCAGCTTGTTGATTACAAGCACTCGGATCGCATATTCGGAGCAGTAGGTATCCAGGAAATGCAGCGTTATCTCTACAACACGTGCTTTCCTCGTAGTGAACCATGCGGATGCACATGAGCAATGTGCATACCCTGCATTCGCTTTCCTGGACTATTTTTCTCTTACACGTTCACACACATTACTGTTCAAATGCTGCTTGTTGTACACTAATATTAACAGATGAAGCTAAAAATATGAAATTAACCTCCACTGCCTAACCAAATACTGAAAAACTTTTCTCTAAGCCGTATTAACATTAACAAGCGAGATGCACTTTTCTACGTTACATCCAATGCGCGCGCGCATCGTTTGACGTGACTGGCCTGAGGCAAGCATAATCTCCAGCCACCCTGTTTCAATGCTTGGCGTGACACTCCAGTACTAATTCGTAGCAGATTGTTGTTCGAAGCATACTCCTCAGCAAGCATTACGCCTATTTGATTAATACATAAAATTAACTAAGGAAAACTGGCAAGGTATGCAACATATCACCCACATCCATTGACACTACGCTCCTGAAGGCATACCTTGGAGATTCACCAAGATACGTGAATTAAATCAGAGAAAGTTAACGCGTGTTTGGGTATCCCGTAAGGGTAGTTCAACCGTAACTTCAGTACGAAAAGACAAAGATCCATGATTAGAGTTCTGTTCAACTTTCCTGATAAGAGTTCTTCCAAATTATTAAGCTTATGTGGATGAGTTGTTATTTATGTTCCCATTTTGTAGTGTTCAACAGATCCTGAAGCAAAACGCAAAATATGATTAACGAAAGCAGACAGTGACACCAAGTCTCTGGTTGATATAAGTCAACAAACACTACTTCGTGTTTGTGTAATAATCAAGACCAGGAAGTTTATCAAAAGGTTTGCGTAAAAGTTGGCAGTAAACAAACTTCGTGAGGCTCTTCCGTGAACACAGAAAGAGCGGGTTCAAGCTAACTAGGAATCACTCATGGGAGTCAAAAGATGTCAAGCTCTCCTGTAAAACGCTTATGTACTATAATCTCAAACAAATACACGCCTGTTTGTCATGAGTTCAGCTCGGGTTCCTTTTTCAAATTTGCGTGCTTTATTCCTTGATAGTGAAACATATGCATGTAACGAATGAATGTATTCCGTGTTGCTATGAATTTATTACGTGAGTATCATACTGCATATAAATGAATGTATCAGTTTGTGTATATTTAACCAATTTGTGCATAGTTATGCATATATTCTACTTTTTCAGTAATTATTCTTTAAACACAAATATTTCACCATGACACTTAACGAAGAGAAAGACCCGAGCAATTTTTTCTTTTATTGCTCTGTTTGTGAGGACTGTTATCTACCATGGGCGTTGGCAGACTTTATTTCAGGAGGTGACCGCAAGTCTGAAGTTTGCAATCAATATTAATGTATTTTATATATATATATTATTATATATATTAATGTATTATATATAATGTATTATATATTATGTATTATGTATTATTTTGTTGTCATTTGTGCCAGATAAAACTTCTTCTTTACATCAGAACTAAAACAATAGTCTAGTAGTCAGTAACTGATTGCATGTTAAGTTCATTTATTTCCAAGGGTGGGGGCCGCGGCCCCCCTTGCTGCCCCCCCCCCCCCCCCCCGCCTTCGCGTCACCCATGTTATCTACCATGTTTCTAAATCCATAAAAGGGCGTCAAAATGAGAGCTTAGCTATCAACAATGGGCGGTTCCTGATATCGTATGACATATGCCACTCAACAACTTAACATACACTAAATAGGGTTCAACAATCATGCGGCAAATCTTTAAAGTTCGGTGCGGCCATCGCGTCACAAAGCTCGACACGGTTATGTTACAGATGAAGCCGTCTTCTGCAACGACATTTTCAATAATTAAAAAGTGCCATTTTCAGTCAACTTTTAAATTTGTAAGTAGTGTGTTGTTACTCGTAATTTCTGAAGTGTGAGCAGGAGGCATAATATTACAGCGTCGAAGGAGAAAAATAGTAAATTTTGTTTGCTTCGACAGTGGATTTATGGAAATCCTACTCTAACAACAGATGGAAATATAGTTCTGAACCAAGTGTGTGTGATAAAACACGTAAGTTTAATTTCTGTATTTTCGGAATATTTTAAAAATCAAAGTGATTTTCGATTTAATGATTGTTGTTTTAATTCAACCAAAATAAACTCAAATTATGTGTATACCATTATTACATGTGCCCAGCGACAAAAGTTTTACATCCACAACATCTACAAGCAGCTGCTCATAGAAATGCTACTAATAAGATATCTCCAAAATATAAACAACCCTACAAGCAGCATTTTCTGCAATCAGAAGTGGAAGTAATGATATCTTCAATGCATTAGTTTCAAGAGGCATCCTTTTGAATATAAATAATGTTAAATAATGTTGAATTTCGCACATTCTCAGAAAAAAAAAATTCCTAAGGAATAGTTGCTGAAGAATCAACAATAGGCAAAAACTACCATGACAAAGTTTATAAAAAGATAAGTTTAAAAGTTTATTGAGTTAATGAAATTTGTTTGTGTGTCACTACCCTCCACCCCAAACTCTCCAATATTTCGAGTTTTATAAAAACTGTCAATTGTTCAAAAATTTAAATGTAGTATACAAAAATATTTCAAAATATAAACATAAAATTATGTACGGCTTGTAGTGCCTATAGTTTGAATTAGTTTCGTTTATGAAGAAGAAGTGTCGTTTTAATGTTTTAAATTGGTTCATTGATTTGTTTCAGTGAGCTTCTGGGTCTTGGTAATAATTTCTGAAGGAAGCCGAGTGGAGTTTTAGTTATGCTATACTGTATACGGCTTTCTAGCCCTGGTCTATTGCCTCGCTTCTTCTGTAAGTGAGGTCAGGAATCCGAATAAGCAAATTGATAAAATATTTCTTAATCAAAGGAAGAAAAGCAAACAAATACTAAAAGGTGTTATATCAATTCTATTACTGGACATTTGGACATGGTTTGGAAATAGGCACTTATTTCCATGCAACGAAGTTACCAGTGTCTCTTTTTTTTTTTTTTTTTTTTTTTTTTTCCCCAAAGTAGCCGTTCAAGGTGGGTAACATTGTAGTCCATACATTACTTAACTTACCTGCGATCTTTAGAAACGAAGTAGTGAAAATTGAGCTGATACGCTATAGCTTTAGTTCTGATTCAAAGTGCACAAAGCTATTTCGTCAGTAATATCTCTAGGACACTGCTATGGGCATGTGGATGTGAGTTTAGCGGCTGGATTGGTAGGCCAGGGCCCCAAAGGAACGTAGTGCCACATATTTACCCTTATGTGCTCAGCAACATTTATTTTCTGTTATATTTAAGAAAAGAGCTGCATAACCAAAATTTGTTACTCGATCCCACTTTCTGTGCATGATAAGCGGTTTATGTCCGAACTCTCAGGTACGATAATACGAATACCAAGCCTCAAATATTACTTCTGGTAATGCCATATATGACAATTCTTGGATGCAACTGCTCAGGACGGCGTAGCTTACTGTGGTTGGATGTCGGGTGTCGTGTAGGTTTGGAAGACCCGGATAATTGCAGCCCCGTTTGGCTACAGACATTAGCTTGAAGGGCGCTTACCCAACCGGACAACTGCCAAATGAAGACTTCTTCCACACGATCTAATTCTAATGCAAATATTTTTAAGAATGACACCATTAAAGTAAAGCAATATAAATAAAATATAAATAGTTTAAGTACTAAAGAAACAGGAATAAATATCATGAGACTGAACAGGAATCCACGAACAATATTGGTAGTATTTCTATCTCAAACGAGTGCTTCTATTTCTATTGTTTCAGAAAAAATATATTTGTGAGTACATACTATTTTTGGCCTGAATGAGTCTAAAGCTAAATGGAAATCCATTCCGTGTTCTACCTCCACATCCCCGCGGGTTGCACCGATTTAACAAATCGAGTAAACGCAATACACCGTACAGAAACTTCTGTTACTGACAGCCAAATTTAAACGCCGAAAAAAGGAAAGTTCAAAATTTGCGAATGTGTGAGCTTCATGCACTTCAGTCCTGAAATAGACACAAGGCAGGAATTACAGACTATGCAATATCGTTATAAACCTGTTTGTGAATGCAGGGTCTTATCATAATCACATTTTAAAAATACCAGGAGAAGCAGCGGCCAATTTATGCGGCAACCTGCTAAGCGACAGCCCATCTGGTCGTTCACTAATAGCTCATTGACATATTTTGATAGATATAGGGTCCTCATTCAATGCTTCATGGGCCTAAATTACCTCGTCGGCCCCACACACTCAGTCAGTCATTCAATGCTATAAGCGCGGGAGGCATCCGTGAAATGGCTGAACTCCACAGTTTTGTGAAATTTTTATGCATGTGTGTCAAGAACTATCTATTAGGTCTAGTGAAGATCAGTTTTCTATGTAAGATAATTTTTCCCCAAAAATATTTGTAGAGTTCTTTTTGGTATAGTTTTAGTGTACTATAAGAAGTGCTTCATGTAAATTGTTATTTTTTATAAACAAACTAAACTCTAGCTTTATGTTTTCTTTGATTATAACCACACAACTTAGTATTTCTATTTAGCTGTGTCAAACAGTGTAGGAGAAAAAAGTTATTGACTGTTTAAATGACCATTTGTTAAAATTACTAATGACCATCGAATAAAAATGCAATAACAATTAAACTGCTCCATCCAGAACAATTAAGATATCAAGTTTTATAAAGAAACTATCTAGGAATATGTATGCCAAGTTTCAAATAAATATATTACGAATTGCACAGAAAGGCGTATTTTAAACATTAAAACATGCAACAAAAAATAGAAAGCGAAGAAAAATTTCTTTAAAGTTTTACATGCACAAAAACATATTTGCTGCTTTAGACATGCCCTGGACCACGTGAGGGTCCTTCACCTAAGTGTTTAGGTTTCTCTTCCTTAAGTTCTACTAATCTTAACTGTTTTTTTTTTTTTTTTGGGGGGGGGGGGTGATTTGAATGTACTTAATATCTTTAGTGCACCCTACTTTAATCTTCGCTTACACCTAACATTTACTGCACTTACTTTACTAGCTGTGATCCTTTCCTTTAAATAAAAAGTAGCCCCACAGCCCATATTTAATTCACTGATAGTTGAAGCCACTCTAATTTGTAATTTCATTCTAGAACAAAAAGTTGCTTAGGCCGTTTACCCCATATTTAACCATGCAAACTCTCATTTGCATTTTGAACTTTTCCTTTTGATCACCTCTGTAATAAATTAATGCTGACTAATCTCTTATAAACTGGCATAATTGTACTCTCTACACTGGGTTATAGAAATGTTTTCTTGTTCTCTTCATGTGTGGGGGTGGGATTCTTACTTTACACGATTATAAAAGCACCAAGAAGTTTCACTTTCAAGATATGTAAAGTACCTGTTTAGTATGCCTTGCCTTATTTCACTGTATATTATACTTTTTATTATTCTAAACTGCACTTAAGTATTTGTAGGTCACTGTAAAGAACACCTCTCTTGTTCAGAGTGTATATCTTGTCTAAAATTCACAAAACCCCAAGCACATGGTTAACACATCCATACAAAACAAACAGCTCGCCATGCTTTACCCGGATGAATGTTTTAAAAAATCCCACAAGATGTCTCTGCTTACATTCACCAGGACCGATGCTGACCACCTAATTTAAACTTAAAAATCGGACGCAATTTTGCTGCAGGGGGTGATGAATGCACTTCTGGAGACACGCCTAGGCGTACATCGGCATTTAAGTCATGACGTAAGGGCCTTTCAAATGGCGATGAGTGTAAGTAATGGTAGATTCTGAAAGTGCAAGGTACAAAAATAATTTTAATGCTAAAAAACGAAGTCGGATTCTTCATAATTTTTGCCCAAATTTCAACAATGTCCTTAAGGTTAAGTCAAGTTCAAAGCTCCATTCTCCTGAGTGGTATACCAACTTTCTTGCAAATTTTGTGCTCTTTTACTGCATAATAATATACATACACCCATAAACTTCCATTGTGCCTACCATCTATTAGATGGGCCTAATATTAAAATTGATGACAAAGGTGTATGTATAAAACCACTCAAGCTATAGACTAACACCATTTTAATTTTAAGAAACGTTATGTTAAGCGGAACCGAACATACAGATACTGTAGAGAAATAGCAGTAAACTGAAATGATAGACCACTTAAACTACTTATAATGTGCATTCATAGCTCAAAAGCTACAGATTGATGTGAATGCGTGGTAGTTACTACAGTAAAAGTCTCTTCCCTAAATGTTGCATCAAAAATTGAAACAACCGGGTAAAGATATTTTCGTGTGAATACCTGGTAGTGAAACAGCTGGAAGAGAAGATAAAACTACCACAAAGGACAATGAGTTCCTATATCTAGCATTTCTGCACCGCATCAAGACTTCGGCTCGCTCATTATTCCCAAACTCAATACATCACGGATTACTCGTTGCATGGATCATGTACTCGAAAAGTAATTCTTGACCCTGCGGGTTATCGAGTATCAAGAGGCCCTAAACCCTCCTGTTTTGCTGATTCCAACTCACAAGCAGTCTTATATGCCAGTGGTGGAACACTAATGTAAGCAATTACCTGCGAGTCGCATTCCACAATAGGTGGTCGATCATTTGGGGGAAAATAGGCACTTTCATGCTTTGCAAATTGTAAGCAATAAAAGTGACTGTATAGCTCTTAACAAAGTTGCAAACTATATAAAACTTCCTCTTCATCTGATTACCCTCCCCGTTTGGAGGACTTACACCCCCTAGGACTTACAACCCTGTGCCTAGGGTCAGATACCTGTCAGGGAGAAGACGAACCTATGGACCGGACTAAGTGAAGACCTGGAACCGGGTGTCAGCCCAGCACCAGGTATGAGAATGAGGAAGAGTCTGATATGAAATGCAGGTGAAATGGATTATTGGAAAGGTGATTATGGAACAATTGATGGAATGAGTGGCGGGGGATACCAGAGAAACTGGAGAGAACCCGCCCAGACGCTGCTTTGTACACCACAAATACCACATGCCGGTCTCTGGACTCGACCCGGGCCGCCTTGGTGATAGGCGAGCGGTCTAACAACTCAGCCATGGAAGTGGCTACACCAAAGGGGTTTTCGAGAAAGATCTGGCCGCATGATGCCGGAATGTGTGTAGAAGTTGAGAAAGGTCCGTGTGACGTCATCCCCTGTGGCGAGGAACAGCAGAGAAGCGAGTTACAGTTACAGACATGAGTCGACCGGTGTGTCAGTAAATGCGAGACAGCTGTACGTGTGTGTGGGTCGTCGTGAAAGACACGCCGGTCGTCGTAGAGAAGGTTCAACGGACGTCGAGTGATTGTAATGTCGTAGTTAGAGTATGAGAGACAGAACAAGTGAAGAAATCGCTGAAAAGACTGAGCAAGGTTACACGAAGTAAAAGCAGTTAGTTCTAATAGCACGAAATACTGTAGACTGTGTTAACGACGAGAAGAAAACTCTATATTTGTGATAAAATTTAAAAAAGGAAACGGACGGATTATGTCATTTTATTACAATATGAAGATTAAGAATAGGCCACACAAAGCTAACTTACTTCTGCTTACTGTCAAAAGTAGGGCCAATATCCCGTAATTTGTGTGAAAGCCTTTTAATTCTCTGAACTTGCAATGCCCATATTATAGTTGTCTCAGGAAAAAGTTTAAATATCCAGAAAAAATCCCATTAGCTCTCACAGATACCAACAAACGCAAACCCAATTATTATTGTACTAAAAGTAAATCCTACGTTATAAGTGTGTGCTGCTAGTTTCTTGTGTACATTGTAATTTTAAATTTGTTCAGTGTGTTCTTCAGTATTATTTTAACACATATTGTAATTTGGAAATGTAATGAAAATTAATTAACCTTCTAGGTAAAATATTTATGGATATTATAATTTGCCTTTATCTCCTAAAGCATCAATTGTGCATCTCTGTATTTCACAGACTAGTACTATACGTACGAAAACATAATTTATTGTAAATAAAATATAATTTTTCTGAAAAATGGGGACAATGTGCTCCTATAGATTCCAATCTGAAAATTGCATATGTACGTATGTATGTATGTATGTATACCTGAGGCATGGTATATTACACACAGAGACAGTCATTTCGACGTGAGTTTTAAATGGAAAATATGAAGTTCCGCTGGAATAGTTGATGTTATATACCTGTAGCAGTTTTATGGTTAATTTCAGCTGAATGGGTTGCAATATGGAAGAACGGGATCAGATAAGTACCATATACCCACACCACCATTCTGATACGATGTTCATTACTCCCAGGCATGGGGTTAATTGAACGTTGTCTATCCAATATAGGAAGGGCTAAGCTTAATTGACTCCCGGTTTTTTCCCTCGTATAAACATAGCACACTATTTAGTGTATGTATGCGTTCTTGTGCCATATAGTAGCATATTTTTTATGTTTTTCTATCACCTTTTCATAAATTACCAGCAATAATCGGAAGCTGCTCTGAAGTTCCATCTTCCTCATAGCAAAACCAATTTTGCATGAAAGTGTTAACTATCTCAGCGCTCCGTTCATCCATCTAGGAACTGTATGCAATTATGCATCACTAATTCAGAAAGCGATTACCCTACTCCTAGAACCATTCCTTCTTCAACAAGCCAGCGACTGTGCATTTGTTAACATGGAGCCACCATCGCTAAATGGTATCGTAATGTATTCGTACGTTTCCAAAGTTACTAGACTTAGCTCTGAAACAGCTAGCTCTGAAATAAAAATACATATTTCCTCTAATTTAATTATAGATTAATTAAAGCTGTGTAAAATAATCACCACTCTCAAAAATTTTTAAAGGTGAATACATTTTCAGTTTCTCTACTACCTGCCTATAGAAAGAAGTATAGCATTCGATCAAAAAATTTCCATACAGAAATTTCGTCGAAAATATAGGTTTTGAGACACCCTGAATCCAACAAAAACATTTTTACAAAACAGTACGTGTATGTGTAAGTGACAATATATAACCCAAATACGAAAACTTAATTAATTACTAGACCTGGTATTTTAGTTCAGTGTCTTTAGAAGATTTTCAATAAAATACTCACACCTCCAACGACCCTTTACATGGAAAATGTTTCCAAAACTTATATTTTGGAAAGATTGCATGTAACGAATTTTGATTTAAATACACAAAGTTTAAAATTGTTTCATGTAAAATTAGATGTACAGCTTAAATTTCCAGGGAATACTCTCTAAACTCTTCTTCATTCTGAATGACTTTTGCATAATTGGTAAACCGTAAGAGATAGATAAAATTGTAGTACACAAAAATGTGAATATTGTTACAGCACACAATTTGTTCTAATTTGTGAGGTTAACAGTTTCATCGATATTCCTTGTTGTTGGTTTGAATTCTTAGATATTTAACACTTTCCTCAAATGGTAAATGTTTTTCCTTCCCCTTCTTTCTTTTGGTCATGGAAGCCATCACATAGTAATATACACTTTGAAAATCTGACTTTCACTCCAGTTTCTCATACCAAAATATGTATAAATGTGAATTGCATTTCCACCTGGATTAACTAAAACTACAAACAACAGCAACAAGAACAACAACAACAACAACAACAACAACAACAACAATAATAATAATAATAATAATAATAATAATAATAATAATAATAATAATAATAATAATAATAATAATAATAATAATAATAATAATAATAATAATAATAATAATAATAATAATAATAATAATAATAATAATAATAATAATAATAATAATAATAATAATAATAATAATAATAATAATAATAATAATCTGTTACACCAAAAATATTAGAAGAGTGAGTAGGGAAAGACATGTAAACGTAACATACTTTTAACACATTAAATTGAAAAGAGGACCATGAAACAGGAAGAAGTCCGTGAGAAGAGGATGAATACCCTACAATGTAAACTGAATTACCTACAAGCCTGCACAGATATCGAGAATTGCAAAGCAGCATGCATCTTTTTCATTAGACATACTTTGACGGCTGCACATGAATGCAAAAGCCATCCCTTAAATGAATAGCCTCAGTGCTAAAGAACGTAAACAGCTAGTTGAGTTCAAAGAAACTGTAGACCTCATCTCTCTTCATCAGGTACTTAAGTAAGTGCCACAATAGCATAGCCTCCACTTAGTTTATTCTCTTTGTGTGGGCAAAAGCCTTCGCAACTTTCACTGGGTCTTGCGTCACAAATAATAAAGTGGCGTAAATACTTTCGCTTCCTCCTCTAAGGCCATTCACCAACGTTTTACTGTTCTCTGCCTGAATGTGTTGTGTATTCAAGGAATTTTAATTAACATTCAAATATCAAACTGTTGTAAACAGGTATAACACACAAAGAGAGAAGAAAAGTCCCCAACTCTTCACTGTTTTAGCAACAGACATTTCACAGCACAATTCAATCAAGCTTCACAAACAGGTCAAAACTGTTTCTTTGCTTTTCAACTTCCTTTGAAATTTACGTATCAAGCGAGCGTAGCTTGGACAACCAGGTGATATGGTACGGGGGTATACACAAAGGGGGACACTTCACGCACTGCGACTTGCGTGATATACCAGGTGGTCGACTCCAGCTGGCATTCGGGTAAGTAGATAACCCTTCGTGCGTTAAAAGAGTTGCACAAATCACAGCGGTAAATCCAGTCAGTGGTGTGCGTGAACTTTGTTCTGCCTATAACAGAACTGGGCGCCAGAGGAAATGCTCAGGCTTCAACCGTCGTGTACAGCGCGTGATAATAGAGAGACACAGTCTTAGAATATTTTCCACTTCACTTGCAGGACATTATTTTCCAGGGAATAAACTTATTCCTGTATATGCTCCTATTATCTAACATTATGCATTACAGATTGTATGTTACCGTAACAAAATTCATGCAAACATGAGGGCGCGTAATGTTTGACTGGCATTTCTTTGTTTCTCATTAATGTTATTGCTGTATTCTATTATAATTTTGAGTTATTGTTATTATTTTTGTTTGTCGTTATTGTTTTATATTAAATTATAGTGTGTATATTGTTTATATTAACAGTGGTAGTGGTAGTGGTGGTGGTGGTGGTGGTGGCGGCGGCGGTAGTGGTGGTGGAGGTGATGGTGGTGGTGGTGGCGGCGGCGGCGGTGGTGGTGGTGATGATAATCATGATAATAACGATGATGATGATGATGATGATGATGATGATGATGATGATGATGATGATGATGATGATGATGATGATGATGATGATGATGATGATGATGATGATGATGATGATGATGATGATGATGATGATGATGATGATGATGATGATGATGATGATGATGATGATGATGATGATGATGATGATGATGATGATGATGATGATGATGATGATGATGATGATGATGATGATGATGATGATGATGATGATGATGATGATGATGATGATGATGATGATGATGATGATGATGATGATGATGATGATGATGATAATAATAATAATAATAATAATAATAATAATAATAATAATAATAATAATAATAATAATAATAATAATAATAATAATAATAATAATAATAATAATAATAATAATAATAATAATAATAATAATAATAATAATAATAATAACAATAGTTTATTGTTATACCATTATTAGTATTACTATTATCATCTAAACGGATATATCCTTCTCTTACAGCTACTCTTAACAAAACGCAGAAATGATATCTGAGTAGTTTTGTTGTTATTATTTCCTGGTAATTACTTCTTCGCCAACTTTTTCGCCTTTGAGCGTCGCGTTGAAGATGCTAGCTGCCGGTTTAATATTGCGCATTCCTGCGTAAGGTGAAAGGCCGTTTGATCTCTGTCACCGCAGAGAGATTTTTTTAAGCTGGATGAAATCTAATAAAAGGATCGAAAAACATGCAAGACTATAGCAATTGTAAAATACGGGAACATTTGCAGTAAAGCAAGTAAAATTATCTATCAGTTCTGAAGACTTGTTCAAATATTGGAAAATGCACAAAACTGTGTGAACCAGGAACAAAATTTAGTGAAGTGTAAAAGGTTAAATACTGTAAAATGGAGGGAAAGTGTTTCAAGACATTCAAAATGCTGTCGAAAAATATTTAGAAGCAAATTCAAGCTACTAAAGATTTCCAAAAAGTGTAATGCCGTAAATTAAGTTAGGATGACAATTGAGTAGGAACGTTTGCGTTTCACTAACTCATGACATAAATACTCCAAAGAAAGAATTTTCAATTGGATATCCCATATAAGTGCTGAAGAACAAACCTCAGTTATGCATACAGCAAGGTTCCAGATCGTGTAGGCATACCACAGCAAGTGGTCCGGATAATACTGCACAGTGTGTTGGGAGGGCAAGAGTTGGAGAAGATAAAATACTGCCTCCTGTCACGCCAAAATGAGAGCAAGAGTAGACCAAAAACTGTACACCTCTATCTATGAGATTAATATTTCAAGATTTTCGACCCAATAAAGCACCACTGGATGGAAAGAATTGTTATTTCACCAGACACAGTACCGTGGAATTAACGGAATTTGTGAATGCTTGCTGTTCACATATATCAGACACTGATTACATCACGAACGTGAATATATGAAACCATTATTTCAGCCTCGTCTGTCTTTTGTTATATTTTAGACTTGTCATCACTGACTTACTATATGGTATAGCACCATACAAGTCAAAAATTATGTCTGAGGAACATGGCCAAATTTGTCAAATCGTTTCACTTTGTGTGAAAATTTAACAATAAACAGAATTCATTCACAACTTTAGGACCGAGCTTTTAACATAGAACTTACATCGTTATGGATAGTTTAATTGTACAACACCAGCGAAATATAGTGTTCATTGTGCTCCACAATTTATCATTTCCATTTTCACCTAAAAAAAGGTGCACAATGAGAGTGTTTCATTTTCAAGACTATTCCACACATACGTGACTTGATTGAAATCAACCAATCATGTGCATAGCAATTTCAAATTTCAGCCACTGAGCCTTCACGAAAAATTTATCAAATTTCATTATCACCTGCTCTGAATTTTAATTATCACCTCCTCTGGTTTTCTTATGTTGTGATCAGGTTAGAGAATCAAGCTACAGAGCTTGAAGCAACAGAGCCTCTAGGTTTAAAATATGTCAAACGTGGGTGACTCTCACTTCAGTGAAGCATCTAATGCTGAAATAGATGAAATAATTCGAAGAGGTAAATCTCAGAGCACAGAATACAGCAGAAAATATGCTTGGAATCAGTCTGACAAATTCTATATTGAACAAAGTTATAAAC
The DNA here is from genome assembly GCA_030765045.1 of Tenodera sinensis. NCBI lineage: Eukaryota > Metazoa > Arthropoda > Insecta > Mantodea > Mantidae > Tenodera > Tenodera sinensis. The sequence goes on from CM060964.1 coordinate 89,255,960, forward strand.
TAGGTCGCATTTAATCCCGTAGTACGTGCCAATGGATGCTAATGTATGTCTGCTTCATTTTTATTTTAGAAGATTGGTAATTATAATACAGCATTTAAAAACATTTCATAGACTATATCATTCTTTAATTTTTGAAATAGTCTTAATAAATGCAACTCGTGATAGTCAAATTCTCTAGATAAATTGATAATCACTCGTAGCATTACTTATGATACTTATATTATAAATGGAGAAGGTGGCGGCCATCACTTGGATTAAATATCAATAGAATACTGCAGCTATCCTCAGAATAGAGCAAGAAAAAATGGCGATTCAAGGAAAGTAAAATACATTTGGCAAATATTCGGTAGTAATTTGATTACAACTGGAGCATCAATAATTGCTAACTTGTACTTGAAGTTTAACCACTGAATGGCAGTTTTGTAATAGTTTTAACGCAAAACATCAAGATTCTATATACTCTTTACTCTCGCAGTGTTCTAGTTTGGCGCCGTTTCCAGCATTGCGGAAAATCGTATCAATTCTGCAGGAAAGGTGCCTATAGCAGCTGAGAAGCTCAAAACTCTCTCACGTCATGCATTTATTAGAGTATCTTTTAAATCGGGAGCCATAGACAAGTTTCCCCTGCAAATATGTTTGATCGTCATCGAGGCATGAGATAACGTTCTGCTATGATCTTCAGCTAAACTAGATTACGTGATTGCTTAGTGGAAGATGGTTTGTCCCCACCCACTCCTGGTCCGTGCATTTAATGGTTCGTGCAGGAGCAATCAAGGCTTGTGAAGCCATTTCATGCAGCTCTTAAATCTAAATTTATCATCACCCACACGTAATTCAGGTTTTAGAAGCATTGAGGATAAACATGTTCGCGAAAATCAGCAGCCTTGGTTTGACATTTGTATAAAAACAGAAATATCTGCTAAGTTCTTTTCATAGAACAAAGCTAAAAAAATAAATTCATAAAATACGTCAAAGAAAAGCAGATAAGTCACGTGAGGTGGGGCCGATCTGTAAATTTTCCGAAACTCAAGCTACTCTACTGAGTGTTATGATCCTTTCACGACATCTTATGTCTAGACAAAGACATCACAAAGTGCATATATTTTATGTCTTTCTAGAATTCCTTTTAAAACACAAATTTAAACTACTTTATAAACATGATCCTTAGTAAGTAATTAAATAACATTTCAGATTAAGTCCCTTTTCACCCAGTAAATACGGCTGCTAACGAATATACTTTAAAATTAATGTTTTTTTAAATAATTCTTGTTCAACTCTGAATTTAGGCTTTTGTGAAGTCTAGGGTGATTCAGAAATAGTTTTACAAAGTTTCAGGATGGGTTCCTTACGGCGAAACAAGAAAAAATATTCATGTAAACATGTGTCCCAAAACCCTTCGTTTTCGATTTATTGAGGTTCAAAGTATTATTAATGAAAGCATTTAAAGTGACAATCTATTTTATGGCATTGTCAGCTTGTTACCCTTTCAGCTACGTGATTACATGTAAACAAATTACAAATGTAAACAAGTATCTATGGCAACACATCGCCATCTACGTAACACAATGAGTCACAACCTTCTATGAAGTTATTTGGTTGGAGCGGGAAAGCAATTGAACGTAAACTTTCATTAAAAATTTGTACATTAGTAACGTGATAACAAAACATTTTGTGACCTATGTTTATATGAACTGTCTTGTTTTAGTGTAAGGAACCCATGCTAAAACTTTGTAAAAGCATTTTTGAATCTCCGTATATTTAGCAAACTCGGGTAAAGTTGGTGGCGAAATATATTTATTTGTCTTATAGGAAGGATTAGCAAAGATGCAGTGGAAAACTTATATTGAAGTTTCACTCTGGTGACTTTAAAATTGCATCGCAAGAAGCATTTTAAATGCTGAAAAAATGTCCAAAATATTACAACCCAGAAAAATTACTACCGGAAAATTTACTAATAAAAACTTGTCAGTGATTCCGTTTAGGTATTTTTTATCGAATGTCCAAATTTTTACTTAAAATACATAATTTAGAAAATTATTATATATAGTAAATTTTACAAAACCGTACCTAGAAATATGGTGAAAAATTTTAGAAATATCAAAAAACCTTCTACACTTTCTACATGAAAATGTATCTAGAGAATCGGGCGCAAGAATAGATTAGACGCCTAAATTATAACTTTTGATTATTTTTGCCCAATTATCACCTATGTCCCCGTATGTGCCCATTTTTGAAGAAAGTTTTAGTACATCAATGATTAATATCATTAATTTTGAATGTAAACTATAATTCCCATTAATAATTATTTTAATTTTATAAGTATAATCATCACCATCATCATCATCACTGGCACAACAGGCCTTTGTAGGCCTTGGCCTTCTGTAGAAGTTGTTGTTGTTGTTGTTTTCTAGTGCCTTGCATCTGGCAATGAAGCCATTAGCATTCGTGCTTTCCAATACTTTTGAACTGTAGTTTCTTCTGATCTTAATGCTTCACAGATCTTCAAGTGTTCTTCATTCACCTTCTGTAGAAGTTTATAAGCATAATCAAGTATAGTGAGTTACTGTTGATCTCTCTCTCTCTCTCTTTTTTTTATTTTTTTATTTCTTTCGTTCCTTACGATATTCTACCTGATTGAAGGCGAACTTAGGCAGATGTGAGATTAAGCTCTACAAACGAAAGAATGAAATATCGCCTCAGTTTTTCAAGTCATTTGTCTTCCCTCGGCAGCAAGAGAAATAATGTTTTTGGGCGCTTTGGATCTGCAACATAAATTTTGCAAGAAAAATTAAACCGTGTTGAAATAAAGCGGGAAAGAACACGCCAGAGGCGAAATTATCGGAGGAAGATGCTTTGTTACCGATTGTTTACAATGCCAGCAGGACGAGTTGGTATAGAATTACTCGACCAAGCTACCAGCAGTCTCGCAATGACGGTGGCCTGTTTTTATTAACCGATACGTACAGAAAATCTACCCGTGCTCTAATAACATAGCGATGCAGGTTGTAACGGAGCCTATGAATGTTGTATTCTGTTATGCCAGGATATAATTTTAATACTGTAAACAAGTAATTTAAAGCGAAGAGGAACAACTAAAGTTTGATGAGCCTTCATAAAATATGACACAATGCAGCCAGATCGAACTGGGTTTCAGATTCGATTACTGATGCAATATTACCCGTGGCTGAAATGTAATTATTAAACTCCTAGGATAGGATAGACAACGTGTTTGTAGGGGGAACTTAGCAACTAGGTCAATGAAGTGGCTTGTGCTTATGTATCCGATGGGGTGCCCTCGGGAAGGGAGGGATGAGGTGAGAGGATACCAAGGGTGGTTATACTTGAGGAGACAGCAGAGCGTAGTTCCTATTGACTGCAGATTTAAAATCCCCCGGTGGTGGCTCGTACATTATACTCCTAGAACGGGGATGAAAATCCCCACTCGTGAGGAATTACAATTGCCTAAATGAACCACTAATTACTGACGAGAAAACGTCTGAGGCATGTTCTGCTCTCTAGAGTGTAATGGGTGGTACAGAACTTTGTATTCTTTAGTATTTGTAACAAAATATCGGTAAAAATGAATAATGTGCATAGTTCTTCATTAAAATTTTTATTTGATGGAAGAGACTCCTGTTGTAGCAGTTTATACTCACAGTTTGCAATACAACGCCATGTTGACATGCCTTTGCACATTACTCGATCGACTATGTGCAGAGGCAATTGTGTTATTGCACAGTTTGCAATAAAGGTTTTCATTGACAATAGAGAAAACATCTTGCCCAAACTGCAACATATACTTTTGTAACATTGTGCCCATTCGTGACCTATCTTTCAGAATTTTGTTTGCGTGAACTCCTTGTGCAGATACACTTAACTCAACTGTACAGGTAACCCTTTCGTTGTAAAGAGTCGACTAAGGGACACCTCTAAACAAACGTAATGACTCCTATGTCGCGGCCCTACTAATTACAACTGACCACCAAGCTAGCAGTTCAAGTCTATGACCTTTGTGCACTCCATACTGCCAGGGAAGCTGCACAACTCGCAACTGCTAGTCTGAGAGAGGTGTCATAAGTGGAAGGTGGTTCGAGAGCTAAAATTATCCACGTCTAACAACATAGCAACGGAGTCGTTCTAAGGCTCATAGTCCAGTAAGTACAGTTTCATTACATTTGCTTATGTTTCCCAATTTACTCTGATTTCAATGTACAGATACACAACGGATTACATACTAGTAAAATGTAATACAATCTTTCGTGTATTTTTAAAATATTCACCTGCAGACATGCACTATAAAACAACTATAAGGAAACTGCTATAAATTCTTGGGCAGGAAAAAGGACAGAGCTACAAAGAAGGAGCACCTCTTTTTACTTAGCTCTTCAGGAGGAAACGCCATTTGAACTGAAAGGGAAACAAAACAGAGAATGGATTCTGCTCCAAATTATTTTTGAAGTTGGACAAATGCAACCGAAACTATGAACGGTTAGAAAATGACGAGTGGCTGGATAGTGAATTAGAGCCGAGTGTCGCATCTGGGCCTTCCACGTCATTAGGCGAAATTGGAAGACCTCAAGGGAGATTTCCTCATAGTAGTGAACGCTCTAAGAGGAGTAGCAGAAGATATTACGTGTAAGCGAGAGTGGTGTTTCTCTTGCCTATGCAGCTGTCATCAAGTGTAGCGAAGAAGGAGAAATGGAAAAGACAAACATTCTGAGCGAAATGGAAAAGTCACCCACTAGGGCTACAAAAATGCGATGGAACTGGACTCTATCCCAAAAGAAAACACCCAAAAGGTATGTACCAGAGAAAGCTCTAGCGTTCTTTCTAGCAGGGAATTTAACAACACATTAATATCGATTGTTGATAAACAGTGAAGGAAACACTGGAAAAGACATAAATCCCGCATATAACCATGTTCTAAATAAAAAAGTGATATCCAGAAATAGTTAAAGTGACAATCGCTTGCCGAAGTGTTTCTTCAATCTCTCCTGGGCCGTACAACTGCAGGAATGCTACAAATTCAAGAACCTATGCTCAATAGAGTTCCAGAAAAATATCAAAATACTCTGTAGCTTGTCGTCAAACGTACATCTGATGGCACCACCGCACAATTCCAGCTCAGGAGGAAGGGTTCAGTATGCTGAAATAGTTTTCATGTGAACTATACCTCTACAACTGTTTTACGAGAGGAAGGGAGAGAAAGAGTTGTGTGGCAGAGTCAGCGGCCGTCCTCCGCTAAATTCTGTCGGCCGTTAAAGCTGCAATTCAGAAAAGGATGACATGGGAAGAACTTGATCACGTGAAGTAGCAAGTAATACCTCTAACTCCCAACCAAAGTTGCATTCAGGGAATAGGAGGTTACACACAGACTGCAATAGCCATAGTAGACGGCAAAGTCTGTAACTCCCTCACTCACACAAAGTCAGCACAGACCTGCTATGTGTGCGGCGCGAATCCAAACAACATGAACACTTTCGGGAAAGGCTCCAAGACCATGAAAACCTGAAACTCTTAAGTCGGGTTATCTGTTCTTCTTACCTGCATTAGAATAATGGTATGGGTGATTCGTGTCGTCTACAGATTAGATCATTTATAGCTGTATAAAATTCAATTAGAATAAAAAGGGCTTCGCAGATTACTTATAAGCAACTTCAGGTATTTTTACGTTTAATGGCCATCTCAGTATCCCTAACAGATCACATTTCAATCAACATCGATAGGTGTATTTAGAGCAGGCCTAGGCGACTAGCGGCATAACTTGAGCGACCTTTATTCTCTTTACCTGCCAAACATACATCAATCAGTGCAAGGTAGTCGGCAGGCTGCGCTCAGTGAGCACCAGTACCCCAGCACTGATTTAGAGGAAAGAAACACAAAATCTCTTCTGTGTAAAGGTTGTTTATGGTGAATCGCGTGAAAATGTTCACTCTGCTATCTTGAAACCTGTCGGACTTAAATACCAAGTTTGGTATTTGTTTGGTAAATGTTATTCACACACACACACACACACACACACACGCACACACACATACACACATACACACTAAGTACACCTAACTCCTAAATACAGTCACAACCGCGCGCGCGCGCGCGCGCACGCACGCACGCACGCACGCACGCACGCACGCACGCACGCACGCACACACACACACACACACACACACACACACACACACACACACACACACACACACACACACACATACACACATACATACATACATACATACATACATACATACATAGATATTATTGTATCTATAATATGGTACAGGGAACATGAACATCCTTACCGCACCTGTTATCCCAACATCGAATTTTTGTGCGGAATGTAATGATTCCAGAAATTTTTCTCCATTTAAAAAACAGAAAACTCTAGCTGCCAATTTACGGAGAAGGTTAAACCATATTACTGTTTACTTCCACCACTAGGATCCCTAAAGCAGGGCCGTTATCGCCCTAGAGGAAAACGACTTCCTAGCCATCCAAGGAAAAGGTGAACACAAAAATTCTGCGCTGAGATCGCAACGGGCGACAAGGACCAATACATCAAAGGATGATGATGATGGCGAGGATGATGATTAGGTTGTATTTAACACTTTCTTCACAAATTTATTAATTTTTTTTTTTTTTCAAACTGCAGGCACTTTTCAGCTTTTCCATAAAAACTATTTTATAAGCAATTGTAGAGGGATTTTGTACATAATACCTGAGAACGTCACTAAGTATAAAATAAACTGACAGAAATAAAACTGTGACATAAAAATTCAGGCGTTAATAAGGAGCTACATTAAAAACACTGACAAGCCCTGACTTATCATTTCTCCTCCGTCACATCAAAACTCAGTTTCACTGCAGATTCAGGTATTATACCAATACCTTTGTTCTACAGAATGAATATAAAGTGATTCCATAAACATCATATAGAAATACTAAACATTCGACGTCATTTTAAATAAAGTATAAAACTACAAAACATGTTGAAATTTGACAGAAGACGTAATTGCTTGTTCTTTGCGGAACTTTTTCGTCAATTTGGCTGCTACAATGTTTTACAGTTGAATCAATTATTCTCTGGGGTTACAGTATTTCCTCCGCCAAGTGTATGTACAGAAATTAAAATTATATTCCAAATGATTTACCTTAAATGCACACATCCTGTAATATAGACGAAAATAAAAGATAAAAAATGTTATGTGTTACTCTCACATGACTTTCTCTACCCTTGTACTAACCATTATTACAAAATCTTATTCTTCTATCTTCTTCGTGTTAGTTGAGATAAAGATTTGCAGAAATTATCTTATTGCTGGTTTCTTGCACATACAACGGAACTATGGGAATACAGTATGCTTTGAGCGATAGTCAAATCTTTTAAGGCTTTCAAATTCCGTTCTCTTTGTACGGTTAACATACAAAAATGAATAGCGATGTTCCTTTTGACAGAAGTACAAGTTCTCCAAAAGTTACACAAATAACAGGGAATATGTCCGAAACGGTTCACTCTACAAAAGATTATTCAGACAAATTGTGTGTTGCTACATTTTTTGTATAGTAATATTTGCTGTATCTCTTATGGTTTACCACTTATGCAAAAGTCATCCAGAGTGAATAGGACTTCATGGGCTATAGCCAGAAAATTCAAGATATACATTTCATTTTTCATAATGATATCCCAAATATGTGGCATTTAATCAAAATCGTTAGAGACATTTTCAAGAAGATCAAAATTTTCGAAAAATTGTCCATGTAAAGGGTAGTGTAGGGTGGAGCAATTTTGTTCAAAATCTTCGTGTCGCATCCTTAACAGACTTTAAACTTGAATACCAACTTTGGTTTTCATCCGACTTTTCGTTTTTGAGTTATGCTGTCCACTGACTGACAGACCTACAGATAGACAGACACACACTCGGACCTTTTTCTAAAAATGCCTTTTTTTATTCAGGGGTCCTCAAAACATATATCTGCGGAGAAATCTCGACATAGAATTTTTGGATGGAATACAATACTTCCTCTACTTTACTAAACGTAGTAGAAGTAGTAGTGAAAAACTAAAAATTTGTTGTGTCTCCTGATGATATTCCTTTCACACTACACACGCAACTGTTAGAGTAATACTATCAGAATAAGGCTCGGTTAAGGGATGTAAATAAAGCTTTGTTTGAGTAAAATTACGAGGTCAGCGGCATACTACGCCCGTAAAGGTAAAGGGAGAAAGTGAAGGCAATTCAAACAAACAAACCCCTGTACTAGTGCAGTAAACACCGCGTTGCTAAAGCGATTTCAGATAGCTCTGTTTACATTCTGCGCGAGGAGTTACTGAGCAAACTGGCTGATTGGGAAGAGCATGTTGCTGACGTGTGAAAACTGTAATTTGTCAAAGTACAACTTGTATCTCTTATGATTAAAGTGGAGTGAATTGAGGTATCCAGAGCAAACATGAAATACACTCTTCGTTTTCTTTTTTTTTTTTTTTTTTTTTTTTTTTTTTTTTTTTTTTTTTTTTTAAGCTCAATATTAGCTTATAAACATTTAGAATGGTATTGTTACAAAAATGAAGGAAGGGGAAAACGATTGTTTGCAAAGTGAGAAATTCCTCCCCATGCAGTATGTTGCATCACATAAGCCATATGACAGCACGACATATGGAATTGCATGCTATCAAGGATCTATACCGAAAAGGGACTAGTGATGTTATCCTTTAATCCAAGGGATCCGAGATTCACCAAACATGCAACCACTCAGCGACGTATGAAAAACATGTGGACTGCCAGTCAGGTGTAGAATGACGTCTGCGAGTCTCACAGACTCAAGAGTCCTGTTCTCCCCACCTCTGCTTTAAGCTCTAGAGATGAAATATATTTGAGTGTCAAATTAATAAAATTATTACACAACACAAGAGTATGATCATTGACTATATAAGCATGATTAAGTTACAACTTAAGTTTTGACAAAACGAAAGAGAAGATCAAGGGAAAAAAAGAGAACAAAACTATATCTATAGGGCCCGATTAATATAAAATGAAAGATTTCTGCAAACTTTTATACTGCCTTTACATAACTTGAAAATAATAACAGTTCTAAAAGCAGATAAGTTGGCAACTGCACATTTTCCTTTGCAAGGTCGATAGTGGAATGCGTCAGTTCAATTTGTGTTTACTTTCGTGCTTTTCTTTAATAAAACAGCAAAAATGACAATTCTTTAATTTTGAATGAAGAAATAAAAGAAATGTGTTCAACTCAAACATTTGTAAGTTCACCTTGTTTTGACACGTAGTAGTCCAATGAATCGACCGTTATGTCCCTGAGGGTCCAATTGAGGAACTACTTGATAAAGAATTAGTGACCCCAGGTCACGAAGGCCACATGACCGGCCGGGAGGACTCGGGGCGCTAACCATATCCCAACTTCCAGTTCTGCACTCCACTCATGAAGCCTGTATTGGGCAGAGGTGGCCAGTTGGTAAGCCTTGGCCCACAAAGGGCTGTTGTGCTAGGAGTTATTCGAATGAATCACACCGAAAGCAACTTCTGCTTCCTTCCCCTCCACCCCATGGTATCGAACACTGAGCATCACTAATCGCTTGCCAAGCAGAATCACTATATGTTACAACTCGCAGAACAACGCTTTATGTTGCACCGATAACTCTAGTCATTCACTGGCCCATAGCAGGTTCACATGCGAGCAGCTGTCGGTGGATTCTAGAATGTTCGCGGAAAGCGGGGAAATGTATGTCCAGAACTATCTGGTCGCGTCTCGAAGGAGGTAAGGCACTTACGTCGGAGGGAATACTCCGCCCCCTTCCACCTTCGAATCAATCGCTGGCGTGTATTGAAAGACACGTTGGCGCCGACGGCTGGGCGGAGCTGGAATCATAACATTATTTTAAAATTTTACATTGAATGCTTACACCTGAATCACCTTTTCTTTATTTAAAAATTCAACATGAGGAAATAAAACCACGTAAAATGTTGGCAACGTTGGTTATGCCGAAGACATGAACGTACGATAGCGAGCGGTCCTTTAAGTCAGTCTAAATTGAAGCTATTCTGGATTCCATCAGAATAAGACCGAGAAAAACGTTTCGCCATGAACAAGTTGACTACAGAAAATAAACGCACTGTTTTGCACATACTAGTATAGCGTTGTTGAATTATGTAAAATACGTTTTTTTTTCTCAGAGTAGAGGAAAAGTAGAACCTGTAAAATTCACATAAGGAAATGCAGAATTTCAGCCCAAACACATTCGAAAACAGCCACCGTTCTCTGGTCTTCCCCCTTCTTCTCCTGCCATCAACATAACTTTTGAGATTCTATTACTCTTCATCCTCTTCAAATGCCCAAACCATTTCAATCGTCATTCTTCTGTTATTTCTAAAATATAATTTTAACATTCATTATTTCTCTAGTTTTCTGGTTCCTAATTTTCTCCTTTCTTGGTTTTCTTAAGTCCAGTAATTTAATAAAATACTCATTTCTTTTATCATTAAGGGAAATAATAAACCTCATCAAAACCAGCATATGTATTAGGCATTGGCGACTATAATCAGCAGAGAGTGTAACTTGGTCATTAATGATCATTAGGTGTAACTGTACCACAGGTACAGATTTGTTTACTGTGCGTGAGTTGTCATGAACAGCAGTGCAGAAGGAGATAATGGATTATGTCAGGTATTTTCTATTTTGTGTGCCTAAGTTAGACAGTTCTTTTTACCGATCACCGCTGCTCTTCATGTGAAATAAATAAAAGAATTATGGTGACGCGGCTGCAACGAGAGAAGCAAAGGAATAAAATATGTGGCGTGACCTCGTAGCCTACGTAATGAGGGCGACAGGAATCGATTGCATTTTCTTTCCGCCGTACGCAGCCAGAATGCCGTATATATGTGTACCGCCTAAATGTCTATGACTAACACCGGGCTGATCAAGAATGAGTCCGATATAGGCGCAATGTAAGATTATTGCGTATATGTCAACTGTGTTTGTCCGCGTACGATAGCAGTGATTTCCGCGGCGGCTATAAAACTGAAGACAATTTTATAAATGGAAACTGTTAGCTAATTTAGTGCCACCCAATCACTCAGATGTGTTGAAAAGAAACGCTTCTCGGTGCCCCAATACTTTAAAACTGCTTTGAATACCAAATATCTCGAGCGCAGCTTCTACAAGAGAAGCGTGTTGCGTGAGAGAGTTCGTGAGAGAGTGTGTGAGAGTGTGTGAGAGTGTGTGAGAGAGTGGGTGAGAGAGCGCGTGAGAGAGTGCGTGAAGGAGTGCGTGAGAGAGTGTGTGAGAGTGCGTGAGAGAGTACGTGAGAGAGTGCGTGAGAGAGTGCGTGAGAGAGTGCGTGAGAAGAGTGCGTGAGAAGAGTGCGTGAGAAGAGTGCGTGAGAAGAGTGCGTGAGAAGAGTGCGTGAGAGAGTGAGTGGTGAGAGTGTGTGAGAGAGTGCGTGAGAAAGTGCGTAAGAGTGCGAGAGAGATTGCGTCAGAGAGTGCGTGAGAGAGTGAGTGAGCAGGGTTTAAGAGCCCGTCGATACCTAGGTCATTTGGGTCCGGCCTACTGCTCTTAATTTTACGGTTTTGTATTAATCAAGGAGTTTTTCTAGCTTATGTATTGAACTTACTATAAATACTAACATCACGTGACCCTTGTCCTGAGCATGCATCACGTTGTCGTTAACCAGGGTTGCCGAAAATCCTCTCTTCACCAGGTGTGGAACACGCATGATGGCACCTACAGAGCCCTCGAATGGGTGGGTGGCCGGTCTAGCGAGAATTTCTTGGCAACCGGCAAGCTCTTTGTTTACCGGCAGTTGGATATTCATAACCCCTTGAGCTCAAATGCACAGGTTTCTGATGCAGATTATAACTGTTATTGCCAGATACCTTCATCATAGAGGATAGTAATTATATCCTTGTGCTACCACACATCTCTCACACCTTTTAAGGATTAAAGCATTAATACTTGTTAATTCTTCCTACCATGTAAATAAAATCACACTTCAAGCAGAAAAATAAATAAATCCAGCGCCTTAGAGCAATCACCTGCATTATCAGACAACCAATTGCAGAGATTGAGCCTACTCACATTACCGCGTGTTTGCAATAGCTAAACTACAATTTTGTTCAATAGCAAGCCTGAGGACGAGAGGAGAGGTAGCTGTTGAACTTGCCTTACTCACCCCACATTCTCCTGCCTAGTGACGAAGTTTGTTTTGATGCCGGCGCACTTCGTTCCGCCTGCTTCATGGTAATAATTTCTACGCTGTTATTAACTATTTGATTATATTAAACATATTTTGCATACAATAATTCCTAGAACCATCTACTTTGGTTAGGCACATTTGATAATCTTCAAGTTCATAGCTTTCCTTTATAGTATGCATGTAATAGTCTTACGCTACCTTGTGATTAACTTACAAAATTGTTTCTCCTTCACAATGAACAAAGCAGTTAAGTTCCACTGCTATTCTGCTTAAAATCTTTTAAAACTATCCGATCAGCATAATGAATTGTTTGGCTTTAAACTTAATATTATGTTCAAACCTTTAAACACGAAATACATTAGCTTATCTTAAATAAACTAATAAAAGTTCAACCCCTAAAAAATGGAATCATATCGTCCCTTTTATATGTTTACAAATACGAGTATTCAGAAAGTATATTTTGAAATTGAAAATAAACACCTGTAAGATTGCCAAAATTTGCTTTATGCTTTTGACCGTAGTGGCGTTTGATACTGTAACGCTTTCTATTTCCAAATTGAAGTCCGCATATTAAACAGCAAACTTTCCGGTTTTTGTAACTTAGAAAAACGTCTCTCTGCCATTTCCCACGAAACAGACGTCTCGACGGAGCAATGCTCGCCACTAAATGAGGCGTATCGGAAGTAAACGTAAAGCTGAACAGCAGTGAAGGGGAGGGATGTCCGGTGGAGTGAGGTAAGAACGCGTTTTAATGGAGAGGCCCTTTTGAGCCCCTTTTTACCCATGCCTTTTCTATAGGTATTTAACTTTATAAGGTTTAGGGAACTCCAAGCCGAATTTTGTGAAATTCCAGATTTCTGTGTAAGCTTTCTCACAGATTACTTTAAACTTCCTTCTAACTTTTCTCTGATGTCTTCGATTTTTTTCCTGTGTAAGAACATGGCAATTTACTTTCGGTTTCTTATCAAATATAGATCCCGTTTCCCTAAATGTATTCACAACATTACAAACCGTTTCTCTGGGCCAAAGAGCAGGGAATCTATATATATATATATCTCACTTCTCTACAAGAGTTTTTGTCACATTGGAATCATACTTATGAGCCTGTGTGCCAATGTATAAGGATATTTTAGCTTTGTAATGACGCTAAGTCACTATCGCAGGTCAGTAAAATGTGCTTTCACAGTGTATCAGCTTCTCTAAAATGACTTTACCTTAACTGATTAGCCGGCACACCTGAGGGGAGGGAAAGTGGAGGGGGGAACAGAATCGTGCAGTGCAAGCAATGCCCCGTAATAAGAGCGACGCATCCAAACCAAGGTTCTGTGGAAAACAAATGGAGAGCCAGTCAGATAGCAATGGACATATGATGTTCAAAAATAGTCCCGTTTTCGTCACATCTGTTGTAAACTTTTAGTTGTTACGGAATATGCTTTACATATTCATTTTGCGTAAACCTTTGCTGTGAATGAAAACGATACAAGAAAGGTTATGAAAGAAGTAACATTTCTTCAAAGTCGTGTTCATTGATATATAGACACCGTATACTTGGAAAGCGTTAGGTCTTTTATATTTGCTCTAATGCTGTGTTTGCTGTGAAATGAGATTGTACTAAGTATTAAATTATTACTTCATAACAGAGGCATTGTTCAAACAAGCAGCTTCAGTTTCCCTTCAGTCACTTAAATATTAACAAAATGTGTTATTATACTCCTCCTGGGACATCAATGAAACTATAAACGCTGTTGATTACGTTCGTAGTGCTGACGGTGTCATCAACAGAAGTGTAATTTTACTCAACATACTGTAAGAAGAAGGGATCACAGCTATTGGATTATCGTTTTCCCTCATATTTTCCCTGCCATGTCCGAGACCTTTTACCTTTGGTTCTTACTCGACGAGAAATTGATACTTAAAAGTGTCATCTTAAATGCTGTGAGTTAGACGCCAGGTTTATGTGGACTCTTTAGTGCAGTTCTCACCGGCGACATGCGTGCTAGTAAACTTGTCAGCTATTTTTCCTCTGAGACTTATACCTGGGGTTATTAGGAACAGTCAGACAGTGAGGCCCCCTTTAATTGGAGCACAGCATCGCGTCTAATTCATAGTGGGCTCTTTGTGCTTCCAAGGTGACCTCTGGGAGGAAAGAATGAAGGACAGATCCGAGGGGCGACCAGATCCGGACGATGACGTGCGCTAGCAACGTTGGGATCCCTAACGGCTACAACATGACACCAATCCTGACGCCAGCTGGCTCCGTCTTAGCCATCCCCAAGCAGAGAGACAACTCACAGGAAGAGGGCCCGTGCAGTCCCACCAAGCATCTAGAGGAAATGTTTCCAGAGTGCAAATCCCACCGCCCTGCTGCAACACGCCAACCGTCGTAGCGGAGTCCTACAATCCTGAAACAGATGAAATGAATCATGGGGCGGAAGGATGACAGACAGAAAATTCGTGGTAGAAGCTGAATCACATCGGTATTCGCTACTGACACGCAGAAACCAGGAGAAAAGCTCATGGTCAGAGTGGTCGTCCCAACGGAATCGAACCCTGGACCTATCGAATGCGAGCCATCTTGCCTTAAGTTGTTTATGTTTTTCCAAGAAGTGGATTACCACATAAATATTTCTGAATGACACCTTAGCCCGCGTTTGTAAAAGTTAAATAAAATACACGCATGTCACAAAAATCTGAGTATACATCAGAAAAAGCGTGATGAGCACAAGACACGTGTTTCCTTTTTTTCCCCCTGACAATATGGGCATTATGTTCCTATGTCTTCTTTCATGACTTGGTAAAAGTACTACTGGAAGCATTATGTAGATGCTTCCAACCAAAGGCTCTCTAATTCCTTAATTTCCGTTAGTGCATTATTAGGACTACAATCACGTAACACGAAAATGCGCTTCCCGGGAATATAGTCTAAGTACGTTTGGGTGTGCCTGGGCATCCGCTCCAATTCATCTTACAAAGTAAGGTCACAGCTATAGCCTCGCCGATTTTGCGCACAATTTAGAAGGGTACGAGTCTAAAAATAAGCTGACGAGTGTCCGGTACGTATTGGCCCTTGAAAGTTAAAGATCGGCTTAATTGTACTTAGCTGGACGTCTCTATTATATCCTCAGTGTTGTGTAGTGGGTGTCATATTCAACACTCAGCAAGACAAGGCAGGTTCGAAACACTCCAGCACTGTTCAAACCTCTTTCCTCTCATCAACATATACAATGATCAAATTAAATGTAAAGCTAGTTATTAAAATGTATAAATAAGAATATTTGTGAGGCGTTGTTCCATAAAGTTTCACATTGTTAATAATGATACATTTTTTTATCCAGCATTTTTCAACCATATAACAGCTTCATAGCTTCTTTCTCCAAAGTCCTTACCTTTTGCATATTCCGCTCTTAGTCCTCTGGATGCCCTGCTTCTTCGCAACCCATCCATAAATTGTTCCCCTGTTCATCCTCGTCCTCTGCTTTCTTCACATTTCCATTCTAGCACCATTCTTGCTATTTTATAATTTTCCATTGTTTACACATGACCGCACTATTTTAATCTTCACTATGACCTCCAAGACTTTGGCTTGCATGCATTATTTCCCGAATTTTTGTGTTTTTAATTGTATACGTTCATGAAACTCAGGAACCCCCGACAAAAATCCATCTGTTAGTAATAATAAACTTCTTTTTTGTTGTCTATTCATTGCCCATGTTTCTGCTTCACAAAGTAATATCCTTTGCATTGTTGAATTATAGATGAGCTTTTTAGATTTACTTAAATATTTCTGCTCCATAATATCTTGGAAAATATTTCAATAATTTTTCTCCCTTCACCTCCTATTCCTTCAATTTCTAATCCGGTAACTATATCTGTTTATAATTTTGATCCCAAATGCTTAAATTTATTGACCATTCTTATTTCCTCCTAATGATAATAACAGCAGTAATAATAATAATAATAATAATAATAATAATAATAATAATAATAATAATAATAATAATAATAATAATAATAATAATAATAATAATAATAATAATAATAATAATAATAATAATAATAATAATAATAATAATAATAATAATAATAATAATAATAATAATAATAATAATAATAATAATAATAATAATAATAATAATAATAATAATAATAATAATAATAATAATAATAATAATAATAATAATAATAATAATAATAATAATAAACAACGATAATAATAGTAATAATAGTAATGCGATAATGCTGATAATGATGATGGTGATGGTGATGGTGATGGCGATGGTGGTGGTGGTGATGGTGATGGTGATGGTGGTGGTGATGGTGATGATGGTGGTGGTGGCTGCGGCGGTGGTGGTGGTTGGTCTTGTTGGTCGTGGTGGTAGTGATGATGATGATGGTGATGGAGATGATGATGATGATGATGATGATGATGGATGATGATGATGATGATGATGATGATGATGATGATGATGATGATACGTAGTACGGCGGTACCTGAAGTGTCAAGACCCAACAACCCAACTTACGTCACATGCGCACCAGAGATTGTCGATCCAACCTGTGTAACAAAAGTTGATTGCACCAGCGTCCCTCATTCGGAATGTTGGCTGGTATTCGTAGCTCCATACATTTCTCATAAAACTGGGTGGGCACTGGTCCAATGCATGGGCCGAGATATCCACGTCCCCTGGTTGGAACCGCGTCCAGACTTATTCTGTGGCTGGGAACCGCATCACAACGCTACAGTTCACTGCGTCACGGCGTAGGACTTATTACTGGCGTGGCTATTACTAAGTAACTTCAAACGCAGGTGCGCACTCTTAATTACATGGGAACAGGCTTCATGGTCCTTAGATGCGATGCAGATATCCATCCAGTTCAGCTTATAGCAAATCAACATGTGATACTAACATTTATAAGTGTAAATAAACCGATTTATTTTGGAAAGATTAGCTACACTTTCGGATTGTTTGCGTAGCGTTTCTGTCTGCGACGCGAAGGAACCCAGTTTCGGTTCACGGTCCGGCTTTGACACTTGTGTCCTACTGGGAGATATTACTTAAGTGTCTTCAGCCTTGAGAGAGACTTAGAGAATCAGCAGCTCCTTTCTTGGGAACCATGCCAATGCGGTCACATGTCACCTCCATTACTATACTCTGTCCATGAAGCCCGCCTCTGTAGCGTGGTGGTAACGCATCTTTCTCACGTTCAAGAGGTCGCGAGTTCTAATCTCGTTTAGGGTGAGTTATTCGTATAAGGTTTTCTCCCGAGGTTTTCCCTTATCCTGGGAAGACGAATGTCGTGTAACTTTAAGTTCTACGGACCTCGGGCTCATTTGAGGATCATCTCAGCTATTTTATTTACTCACCGTCCAATATGACACTACACTGGAGGACGTTACTAAACAGATCTGTCCATGAAGTCCTGTGTGGATGGAAGCAAGGGTGCAGCGGCTGTACTGTGCACTTTGGGTCACTAAGACTGTCGCGATATTGATATTCCTTGAGAAACTTTTACTACACAAAGACACGATTAAGGAGTGGCTGGAAACAACGCAATAATTGCTAAAGTAATGGAAACAGTAATAATTACCCATTTAACGAATGGTAACGAATACAGCAACTACTTATTCCCTTCACAGTTACCGAGTCTGGGTGTCTTCTTTCACTGCATGTTCATTGGAATCGCTTATCAGAAATTAGTTACCTGAACTACTTACGCAGTATCAATCTCCACCACAAAAAATTGTAAGTACTTGTAGTACTGTGGGTAGCATCTGGCAATAAAAATACCTACTAATATCCGCTTTGCTAAATATGCAACCAGCTGAGATTATATTCATATTTTGTGACGTCACACAATAATGTGTGTTTGTGCGTTGACGTTTCTCTTCTCTACAACATTGCAATATGGCAAAGTCGCCATTTAAAATTTCGTTGCTATGTTTTAGCTAACGTTCTGGGAGAATATTTATGTTAGTATGTGCTTAATTTCAGTCGTGTAGGAGGTGTTGGCAATAGTGATGCACTTTGTTATGCTATATCTGTACCACGCAAATGTTTATGTAGGTTCCCATATAGCTCAGTGCACCTACACAAACTATGTATACGTATGTGTGGGAATTTAGAGGCAAGTGAGAATGCATTTTGGGATGATAAACCACCGAAGTAATCAGCGTGTTGATGTCGCTAGAGAAGCTGCCTCGTAAATGGCATCAAAAAACTAAGTAAGTCTGTATCGATATCTTTCGTATTTCGTATAGCTAATACCGGGAGAGCAAGAAAACTCCGAATGGGCTGTGCGGTGTTTTGGCTGTCGGTATCCTCGGCGCTCGTTGCTGTCTGGCGCTGTCATAGACAGACGCGGATGAAGCCATACTACATTTTTAAAACTACTTTTAATCGCTTTAGTTACCAGCTTTATGAAAGGACATGCTGAAACTGGCCACCGCTGTTGTCCCTACATTTTTGGCACCTCTTCAGGAAACTATTCATCACTCGTCGTAGTTTAAGCTGAGGAATGCTAGCAATTTCCTAGCGCATATTTTGCTTGAATTCTTCCAGGGTCTGTAGGTTTGTGTTTTATATTTATATTTTGAGTTGCACCAGAGATAGAAATCAAAGGGGTTAGGTCGGGGGACCGAGGGGACCACAAATCCATATTAATAATTCTGCCCTGAAACACACTTTCAATTGTTCTCATGGAAAGATTGGCCGTGTGGAATGTTGCAGTCTTGTTGAAAAAAGGTAAAACCACGCTCCTTGTCTATTAATTCTCTTTAAAAAGGGCGGGAAAAATTGCATTCAAGTATGTACAGGCTTCAACTGTTGACCCCCCCCCCCAAAAAAAAAAAAAAAAATCTTGCCCTCTAACTCTGAACCTAATATTATTCATGAGGTAACCCTTCATGACGAGCAAATTGGTGTATGGTGTGTTATTTGCGGAGAAAAGTTTCTCTGAGCTCCAATAAGCGATCTCTATCTCTGGGTTAATTTTAAAATATAAAGTGTACAACACACACAGACACACACACACATACATACACACACAAACACACACAAACAGACGCATCCTGTAAGAGTTAAAGCAAAATATCCGTCAGGAAATTCTCATCATTTCTCAACCTGAACTACGGCGAGTGATGGATAGTTTCCTAAAGAGGCGCCAAAATGTGTGCATGGATGACGATGGCCAGTTTCAGCATCTTCTTTCATAAACTTGGTCAGTAAAGCCCTTAAAAGTAGTTTTAAAAATACTGTATTATTTCATCTGCGCCTTTCTATGATAGTGGCAGACGGCAACGAGTGCCGAGGATGCCGATAGGCAAAACACCGCGCAGCCCGCTCGGAGATTTTTTGCTCTCCTGGTACTTACTGGTAACCATTAATGGGAACGGATAACCATAACAACAAGTAATTAATTCACTATTGGTAACCGTTACATGTAACCATTATTCTAAAGTAACTGCTTGTCACATCCCTAGGCACGATAACCACAGGACCTAGGATCAGTCTGTGTGGGGCATAGTTCAGTACCTCTCAAGCGCACCGCAGCAAATCATGGTACACTACGGGCGACGTTCCATTGTTTACCTTTTTATACCGCGTTAGTCCGCCGTCACAATCCAATACCTGCACTCTTGGCTCTTGTATGTCTATATGTCTGGTCTTCATGCACATGGTAGTTGCACTTACACTTTCGCTGCTTGCCGACATACACACACACACATCTACCGTCGGTTGCTATAAGCAACGGCGCCATTATAGAAGTTTTGTTTTCATTTGGGAAACACTCGCACGAGTTTCATACAACTTTCCTTAAGATAATGATGCCTTTATTGTCTCTGATTCGTTAATGTTTTTTGTATAAGACATTGACACTTTCAAAAAATATTCTTGAGTACTGTTATTCACTTATTAAAGTATAGAGATAATGGCCCAAGGTAAGTGTTAGGTAATCGAGGGCTTTTGTAACATGGAATCCTCACTGTTTCCACTTGGTATATTTTATAGTACGAGTCATTTAGAATTGAGAATTTACCCTAAAGTATCGTGCATCTAAGCAAATTTAATGATACTGAAACAATTCAGAGGATAATAATGGTTATCCTTATGTACTTAGAGTACCAGTGACGGTACCCTGTTTCTCGATCTACTCATCACAAAGTCCATCACCATTTTGATCTTCTGCAACAGTAAACAAATTTGTTATTAAAGAGTTCAACATCTTCTGTGTGGTTTTGACATTTTCAGGCCCACAATTTTTATTAACTCGGATGAGAGAATCCCATTCACACTATATATTTACTTATTTTGAACGTAACAGTCATAAGCCCAATTACAATGATGATTATAAAGTACACTTACGTATAATCATTTCCAAACCTAACTTATAAACATTAAACAATATATATGCCAAGTTATGATGGAGGAAATAAAAAGAGGAAAGAAATAACCAAAGGGAAAGTGGCATGATGATTACATTAAACAATCAGTTTTAATTTTAAAACTTTATATTAATCTATTTAAGAGTACATTATACACTATGGCAGTTTTGAACCTAGCTTCTGACATGTTGTATATATCTACATCAAAATACTGAAGACTGTTATATAAATTTAACATTCTGTTTCGCAGCGATTTTTTATATTGCCAGCCTATTTCGAGCCTATTGAGTAAAATTTTAAAAAATGTGTTCACTAAAATTGTTGCTCTAGGGCAACGAAATCATTATCGGATTTAATTCCGCTAGTTACTTTAAATTATTATTTCCATCATGGTCACTAATGTGTTTAATATCATCCCAGAGGCTGTAAGATTGAGACATGTTCTCTATTTTAAAGTGAATGTTAATTATTCCGAGCTTTCTCCACTGATTATCAGTTTTCTGTACAGTACTGTTTTTACTAAAATTGACAGCTCTGGAGACAGTGGCAATGAGAGAAAGGAGGCTTAATGAAATATGTGAGGGATGTTTTAGACAGATGAAGACTGTCCAAGAGGACAAATATCCTGACAAGAGTCAGGTTTGGTTGCGTTATCCAATAATGTAATATCAGCATGAGGAAGAAGGCAGCGTTGTCAAACTAGCTTCAGTCCACTGGTGTGACAAACACAACAGGCATATTACGTAGATATGATCAGACATATGTATAACATTATACATATGTATAATGTACATATATCCAAATGATCGTAAACCCCCATAATTGTGGTTACACGTCGGCAATCCTGTCTAAGGCGTGTGATGAAAAATCAAGGTGCATGAAGAAAGTATTTATGAACGTGCAACATCCGGCAGATGGTCGTCTTTGACCATCGGGGTCGATTTAACGCAAAACTCTGTCCATTGTCCACTTTTTCTATCGTTTTTTGTTTCGTTTTACTTCATATGCAAACCCCATGTCTAGTGATATGCTTTATGTAGTGAAATAATCATCTTCCTTCTGTAAAATAAGAGATCAGACACTCCGTGCATTTGCCTGAAGGATTTAGTGATTGCTAAAATGTGAGAATTGGCTTTTCAATACAATGTGTATAAATGACAACGTGAATTAATAACTCTCTAATATTGTATTGTGATTGAAGTATGATAAAACTATGACAGTTAAATGGTTTTCAGTAATAATAATGGAGTTAAAAGAATCATGAAAGTAGGTTGTTTTTGGGCAATTACCCAAGCACATTCGCATAAAATTTCACGCTCTTAGGATGATATTTGACCGCCTCTGTAGCGCAGTAGTAGCGTGCCTTCCTCTGGCGCGGAGAACCCAGGTTCGATCCCCGGTAGCGGCATGAGGATTTGTTCCCAGCTGGGAGGTCTGGTGCAGGGTGTACTCAGTCTCGTTGGGTGCCGGGGGGGGGGGGGATTTGAGGAGCTACTTGATTGAAAGGCAGCGGCACCTGTTTGAGAAGACCGCACAACCCGCCGGGAGGAGCCGGGGCGCTGACCATGTCCCACCTCCAGTGCTGCGCCTCACCCATGACGCCTGTGGTGGGTAGAGGTGGGGGAAGCAGCGGTTGGGCGCCAGGCCTTGGCCCGGATGGGGCCTTGGCCGCGGGGTTACGGGTTTAGGATGATATTTAAAAAACAGACAAGAAAACATGCACACGCAAACAAATGGAGAAGAATTATTTTGTAAGCTTCAAATCTTATACTTTGGACAACATAACCTTTAAAATTGTTAGCTGCAAATCCTGATTGGAGGGTAAGACCATAAATGTTCATTTAGACTTCCAACATTTTTAGGCTAAGAACAATTTGTTGATTGTCCAAAATAAACAAATTTCAAGACGGTGCCTTCTTTAAATTAATATCTAACTAACGTTTATTACCAATCACATTAGCGCTTTATTTATAGATGTTTAGGAGTAGAATTGAAAAGCGTTTAAAATAGATATGTTTAACACAAGTATCATAGGCGCTTATCAAGTCCCTTTGCCAAAACATTTCTAAAATGTATACATACTTTTCCAAGTATTAAAATCTTTCACATTAAGGAGTGCTTTAACAAAATCAAAAGAACTGTTTATCCAAAACGGACAGTAGCAATTTGTGCATATTTGTATATGACAAAATTAGCTTTTGCATTTGTTAGTTGTAAATTTTATATTTTCTCTTTTAAACTTTCTGTTATCTTGAATTATGTTAACACATTGAAAATATGCTGCAAATACATGTTTAAAAATGCATATAATTGTTGGCACGCACAGCAAAACACCGCACCCAAGTGACCTTGGTTACGCTGTGACCCCATGATCTGACGTAGTGTAATGACCTATTTGCTGCACTTAACGCCGGAACTTCAGTGTGAGGTCTTGGTTCCAGGAGATGCTGGCCTCTCAAAGCAGCTGATTTATTGATTTTCGTCACTGTCCCAACCAGACCCGCTTCCTAAATATAGGGCACGACTATTTCCTTCCTCAACTTTGTTAACGTTATGCTCACGGCTACCGTTTATTGTTCAATCTGCTGAATGCTGACGCTGTGGAGCTCATTATTCAGGTATCTTACAATAGCTAATATGCTCCACTTCCCTTAATACCACTAGGCGCTATCGCAGCTGCACGGTTAACAACTTTATTTCTTAGGTTCATAATCCATTTACCTGCAGGAAGTTACTAACATACAAAAAACATTTCATTTATGGAGGAACATACGATATGCTTTAAACCATAGAGAGATCTCTGAGTGCAGTGAAAATGTTCATGAATTTGTTTCTTGTGTCTTTCATAGAGTTGCAGCAAACTCTTTTAACAACGAATACCTTTAACAACGCAGATTTTCCCTTTACAGAGAGATAGATGACTGTGAAACCCAAATATTGGGAGAAATTCAGATTGTGATTAGACGACATCGACAGTTACATTACTTACAGTGAATCACAACTGCAGACCATAATCTCATAATTTTGGAATTGATTAAGCTACTGCTTCTAAGCTACATTTTGGTTAAACAGACGTTACATTAGCTGTGCCATATATAGGCAGAGAACAATCAATTTAATCGGTTTCAGAACATTTTTTTCATTATGTTAAGAATTATAAGGGAATGTTCGACCACGTGGTATATAGGTAAGAAGAGCAACTAGTATTCTACCGGGAAAATCATTGTAACAGATGTATTCTCGAAAATATTTCCTGACCTGTATTATTTCCAAGAGATATGTGAATTTAATTCTGCAGAAACCACTAGAGAACGTGACAGTACAAGTAGCATATAAAACTAGATCGAAAAGTTTGTACAGAATATAAATGTTAAATTTACTGGGGCGCTTATTTCAAGAGATGTTTCTAAGACAAGGAACAGTTCAAAAAAAAGTAAAGGAAAAGAAAAACAAAGACCATCGCTAGGACGTTGCTTGAGAAAAGAGTTGTTAATTATAAACAATTGTTAAGTTATAGGTATCCAGCAAAGCGCAAGCAGGTGTTCTGAGAATATATTTTAAAGAGAGGAACACTTTGTAATTAAGTCCAGGTACTTTGCACAAGTAATTTTGAATGCTTCTCCAATTAGGCTCCAATCTGCGAAAAGCTACCAAGCTATTTGTTCCAAAGATAATTTAAGGACACCCCATCAAAGAGGATTATGCGCCCTCTCCTTAGTTCCATCGATAATGGAAGTGATTTTCTGCTGGTATTTTAAAAAATGGCTTTTAAATTATTCAAGGTGCAACTTCTAATGTTTATAAATCAGTGAAAAGCTACTCCAAGCTTCAATGTTCTATAAAATAGAGCGACTTTTATGCACGTTCACTGAAGTTTAAAACGATAAATGCCGGTCTGTCACTAGTGAGGATTGTTTCCTTCCTGTACTACCGAAATACACTCTAGAGAAGTGATTTTCAATCTTTTACTGTGCGTACCCTCAAAGGACCACAATAATAAACAGTTTCAACTGCGGTATAAATCATTTATTTTTTGCAACTAGCAACGCTAACTCACACGATGTCTCCAGTGCCACCTTTTTTGATTTTGTAAAATTATGTATTACATTTGAACTTTTCATTTGAAGCCGCTGCTTTGAGCCTGAAAAATTTAACTGACTCGTTATAATCACTGTGATTGGTTACTAATTTCTGTGTAGTAGGGATGGCTTCAGAGAATTATTCGAAAGTTTTTGGTTTCAAATAATGCAGAGGAGAAGAGATGGATCACATACATTCGATAAGAATCAATTTTAATGTAAGATTCACTGTATATTCAGGTTTTTCAACTTGCTCGTAAATGGTTCACTTTCAACACCAGTTGCACCGATGTCCTATGGCGGAACACAAGTTATAGCACTTTTCACTGGCGGTGGTTCAACACCATTACGTCTTGTGTCATTGATTGTATGTGTTCCCCTTATGTCGAATTTATCAGTCCTACAAAAAAAGTTAAAATACATAGCCCACTACCACCATAAGGAAAATAAATTCAACGGCGATAACCTGAATATCAGTTCACAATCGCAAAGAATGAGATGTGAGACATTGAGTAAAGAAAAGGAGCCTTCATATAGCAGTTACGAAAATATACCTGAGTACTGAAAGATTATAAATCAGTCGGTAACATACATTTGTAGACACCTTTACTGTTGTCGGCGTTTGAAACAAAGAATACAAATGATTAGTGAGCACAGCTGTAATATATCATTGTTGGGTAGACGGGTACAGTAAGCAATTCAAATCTCTCTGGTTGAAATATTTTTCGTTATTTGGGATCATTCAGAAAACATATTATACTGACTGTAGGCATATTTCAAATGTTCCATACCCCTTAAGAAGTCTTCGTGTACCTAAGGTCAAATATGTGTGCTCTAAAGAGCCCCTTTCTGGTCTATGTGCTTTTTCCCCCATCAGGTTCATTTATAATACCGTATAAAATATCCGAGTAATATTTTAACGTAATACAGCATAGGTTTCTCTTTCCCTTATAATACAGAAACGGGTTATTTTATTTGGAATTCAGATTAGAGTGAACGTCTTCTGAAAGCTTGATACCTTCATTTTATTGAATATGTAAAATGTTTAAAAGAAAGAAACTTCGTATTTTACATATAATACACAAAAATATTAATAATTTAGAGTTAATATGCAGATGCGTTATATTTATTCCAATATTATCTAATTCACATACTTCCAATTTAGCTTGAATATAAAATATACAGGATATTTTAGTTTACATTTAACTATGCTCTAGAGTGAAGTCTCACAGGTGAGACAGCCAGAGGGAGAGGGGAGTCCATTAGCACTGCACATCTCCAGATAGTGTGCCCAACACGGCTCTGTACTTACTGATCATAAGAATGGAGTCATGAAGCACTCATAGACGTCTTACACCAATAGACACAAAGTCTTACCCAAAGCGATCCAGAAATGGTGACCGGCTGTAAAACACATGAATCGCTCCTACAGATACATGCGCAGATTGTAGTACAGTATTGAAGGGATAAGCAACAAGTTCAAGAGCTGGGTTATGTATCTTTTTTCTTGAATGGAACTAATATCCAGAAGAGAACCAAATAGAACTGAGCATGGTGTTTACAAACGTATGTTGTGCATTTTATGAAGGATTTTGTAGTAACACCTGAAATTTCAGTGGAAATAAGTATCCATCTACGGAAGTAAAAAGATTATAGTTAGAATCAATGCCTTCGATTTTACGATCTCAAATATTTATATAATTGCCAATTTGAATCATCTCTTTGAAATGTTCGGATGTTATATAAAAATTATTATAAAAAGTGCATGTGCAATAATTTTGAACCTCGACCCATCAAAAGATTTAAATATGTGTGAAGTTCAAAAATTATCAAATTGATGAAATGAAAGACCTAGAAAAAATACAACACAAACTGTAAAATTGTTATTTCTGCATATTCAAATGAGAATTTTATCAGCATTAATTTGTCTGTAAGAATTTTCAAAGGTGGAGACAAATATTGGTCGTCTCCTTAGCGCGGTGGTAGCGCTGCTGCTTCCTAGGCGGGAGACACAAGTTCGATTCCCGGTACCAGTGTGAGGATTTTCTCCAGCTGAGAGAGCACTCCGGGGTCCACTCAGCCTCGTGAGATACCTGGGGTGTCAATTGAGGACCTACTTGATTGAGAAGTAGCCGCCCCTGAATGCGAAGGGGAGGGAGGGACCGGGGTGCTGACCATGTCCCACCTACAGTACTGCACCCCACTCATGACGCCCGTTGTTATAAGAGGTGGGGGATGCAGCGGCCAGGCGGTAGGCCTTGGCCCGACGTGCTGTTGTGCCGTGGGGGGCACCAATGCTTCGTGAAGTCAGTATGTGCTGTTTGTTTAAATAACAGGAAGCATAGATATACTTCACAATGAGTAAAACAATATTCAATACAATACCAATATGAATTGCAAAGAGCTTACTTGTGACTATTATGCTTGTGCTCACAAAAACACTTATGTATATTTGGTAGTGGTCTGAAGTTCAGATATTTCTCCGAGTACTTCCAATTGTTATGTGTATACCTCATAAAATAAATAATTTAGTGGTGTTTACATTACAGTACAAGTTATGTTTGACCGAGTGAGCCATAGTCGAACACATTCAGCTGCTATCCACTGCATTACAAAAGCATACCCCTGGTAATGTAGGCAACTTCCTCGCCTTTACTGTGTAGCAGAAGGAGGGTACCTAAGGCAAACCCTAAAGCGTCACAACACATGTGCGTAATGAAACTCTAAACAAAAATATTTTCAAACGTTCGGTTTAAAGTGAAAACCTGATGTTAACCTGTATAACAGGCTGCTCTGAAACCAAAAATAGAATTTCTATATATTTAATTTAGCTATTTAACTGTATTTATATGCGGCCGAGCGATTAGACCGTTCGCCCATCACCAGGGCGAACTCCTAGGTTCGACCCCAGGGACTCGCATGTAGCAATCGTGGTGGACAAAGCGGCGTCTGGGCGGGTTTTCTCCAGGTTTTCCGGTCATCCTCTTCCTCACTCTCATAGCTGGTGCTGGGCTGACCACCGTCTTCCTGATCTTCACTCTGTCCGGTCCATAAGTTCGTCTACTCCCTGACCCTAGGCACAGGCTTGTAAGTCCTAGGAGGTGTCAGTCCTTCCTACGAGGAGGATAATCAGGTAAAGAAAAACAGGAAAAAATGTATATATGCATATTAACGTTTTGATTCAAAATGGCAGAACTGATTGCTATGAAAGACAGTTTGCAACATGTTATAGAGAGACACCTTTTTAGTGTCCACTTCTTGAACTTATACCTCATAAGTTTACGTGGGTTGGTTGTATATATGTTGTAGTGGTGTCAGGGTTGTACAAATTTTAATTACTTAACAGTTGAGGTTCTGCATATACATCTATGCGTAAAGTACACGCCCTAATTCAGGCCTGGGGGAGTGGTACACATTGAGCGGGACTGCGCTCACGACCTTGAGCGTGTGTGTTGGCTGAGGACGATGCAAACACACACCAGTTCAGTGACGTACCTTTCACAATGAGTGCAGGACGTGTTACGCCAACATTTAATCCCGAATGGGAAGAAAAGTATTTCGCCGTCTTCGAAGGTGGAAAATCACATTGTTTGGTTTGTGGTGCAACGGTATCATATCCTTCACATTATAACATTAGGAGGCATTTCACAAATGCGCATGCGCAAGAATATGTTAAAGAGAAGCTGACAGGTGTGGCTCGTGAAAAAATGCTGGATCGTCTTAAAGAACATTTACAAGCCAAAAGTGACAGTACTAGCAAGACGATAGTTGACCGGCAAAACATAGTTCGTGCCAGTTTTAAAATTGCAAACGAAATTGCCAAATCCTCTCAACCCCTCTCTGAAGGAGACTTTATAAAGGAGTGCTTGATAACTGCTGCTGAAGAAATTTGCCCTGATTTAGTGAATTCCTTTAAATCTCTCAGTTTATCTCGTCGAACAGTCACCGAGCGAATAGCAGAAATTGTTTGCAATTTGGAGAAACAGCTGAAAACGAAAATTGGACAGTTGGTGTACTACTCATTAGCACTAGACGAGTGTAGTGACAGGAAAGACACGCCTCAGTTAGCTGTTTCCTTAAGAGGGGTTTATGAAAATTTCAATATCAGTGAAGAATTTCTAGATCTTGCATCGTTAAAGGACCGGACCACAGGTGAGAATGTGCTTAACGCTGTGCTAAAGACAATGGAACACTTTAATCTTCCATTGGAAAAACTAGTTTGTGTTGCAACCGATGGCGCGCCATCCATGATGGGTCATACGCCGGGATTTATAGGAAGACTTCGAGGTGTTCTTGCAGCAAAAGGAATAAACCCAGACGGTGTACTACATGTTCATCGCGAGGCATTGTGTGCGAAGTCAGTAACGTTGGATACAGTGATGTCAGTTGTGCGAATTGTGAATACCATTAGGTCGAATTCACTTCGTCATAGACAGTTTCAAGAATTTTTAAAAGATATAAATTCTGAGTTTTTAGATCTGCCGTATCACTCTCAAATTAGATGACTAAGTAGAGGCAACGTGCTTCAGAGAGTTTTCGCATAACGAAGCGAAATAGACATTTTTTTAAAAGATCAGAAAATAGACTTTGGAGAACTTAGCACCAAAGACTGGATTTGTGATTTAGCATTTTTGAGTGATCTAACGTTACACTTAAATACATTGAACACCACCCTACAAGGGAAAGACAATTTAATCATTACGATGATTGATGAACTAAAGGCTTTCATGGACAAATTGCGACTCTGGATGTATCAAATACAGCACACAGATTTGTATCATTTTCCAAATTTGAAATGCGTATTTATTAAAGAATCTTCTGAAGTACTAAACAAATACAAGACAATTCTGGAAGATTTACTGGAAGAATTTAAAATCCGAAGACCATGGACACAGAATGGAGGTTGTTTAACAACCCATTTGCATTCGATGTTAAAGATGCACCACACTCTTTGCAGATGGAATTAATCGACCTCCAGAACAACACACCTCTGCGGACTTTAGGACTGTTGGGAGTAGAGTTATTTCGTACACTACCCAAAGTGAAGTTTCCAAATTTATGTCTCTTTGGCAGTCGCATTGTAGCTATGTTTGGTACAACATATTGTTGTGAGCAGTTTTTCAGTAAGCTGAACAATGTCAAAACTGCTTCACGCAGTAGTTTAAGTGATAAAAATTTAGTGCACATATTGCGATTGGAATGTTCAAATTTTCAGCCACAATATGACGAAATAATGAAGCACAAAAGGTTGCACGTTTCAACAGTGACTCAGAAAGTAGTGCTCCAGGTTTACGTGATTTACGAAGTGTTTTAGTTTATTGCATATTAATATACTTCAAAGTCTTGCAAGTCTAAATAGCATTGTAAAATCTGAAAATATAACACTAAAACATATATGTAAATATTGTATAGTGTTTATTTTGTGTTTGTAACAAATTACAATTAAGCAACACGCGTACGTCACTGACTGGTTCATGTGCCTTTACTGCACGCACGTATGGGACGGTAGAAACCTGTTTTTTCTCACGCGAACACACGACGCCCCCAGGCCTGC
This sequence comes from Tenodera sinensis, assembly GCA_030765045.1. NCBI lineage: Eukaryota > Metazoa > Arthropoda > Insecta > Mantodea > Mantidae > Tenodera > Tenodera sinensis. The sequence continues at coordinate 89,286,184 of CM060964.1, forward strand.
CCTAACTATTCGTACAAAATTTAAAACTGCGGATATGTAGATCAAAGCAGCTACCTAACATATAATATTAAGATGTATGATTCATAATGACTGGTACGACTATTATGATTATTGTTATCACTGTTATTTCTTTCATTATTAGGTCCAGTAGACACGATCAAATATATAATTTCAGTAAAGCGAATATAGCCGTACTGAATGTTGCTTTGCATTTAATCAAGTGTTTACAGAGCACAATTATGAATACCTTTTGCGTTTTAATGAAGGCAAGCAAAGTATGTATTACTATTATATCCCGAAATTTTAGTTTTATCAGTGTTTTAAAATCGTATAATTTTGCATCTTTGCGACACTGATTTTTCTGTTATATCTTATGGCAGCATACTAGTTGCAGATGGATCTAGGTGCTGTATAAACACCTGAGTTGCGGATACCGTAAACATACCAACTGGGTACAAGATCTTGGTTGGATACAGTAAAGGGTGGAGTAGGCCTTCAACGATGTTCTTTGAGAAACGAAAGGAACTACACGTGTTAGAGGTGTACAAGTTTCGTTTTCATTGAACTCTAAGTGGTGAAATACAACAATGGACTTCCTGTAAAAAGAGTTGCAAAGTATATCTGAGGACTGATGTAAGAGGTATGACTCGTGAACAAAAGATCTCTCACGTGTGTCACCCTTCATTCACACACGAACATATTTCAATTATTGGAAGCCATCAGTAAGGTGCAAACCCCGCTTACGTAAAACTGAACAGTATGAATTATTAAAATATCAGATGGAATAAGAAAACAGTGGACAACGAGGAATTTCCACAACAGAACATGGTCTAATTTAGAGACGGCGTAGCAAATAAATTTCTGCTGTAAATGTTGCAATATTCGGTCACACATTTTTAGCCACACCTACCAAGCCATATTACACTTGGCAGCAATTCATCAGTCTGGTTAAGTGGCAAGGAAAATGCGTGATACGCAATTCGGATATTTCAATATTCAAGGAGATACGCAACTCGGATGTCTGGTAAATACTGCTGATACGCAGTTAGCATATATTTTCGTGTTTGGTCCGCAACTAGTTTACACCGTAACTTACATTCAACCATTTACATATTCTCAACAACAGGTTTCATCTCTGGCAGCAGCTCTCTAATTGAAACCAAAAGTAACGAATATCCGTTTGTTTTATTTTCATCAAAGCTAAGTGCTTCATGACAAGCTATGTCAGTTTGTTTAAACTGCTTTTAACACACGTGACCTAGACAAGACAACTGAGATTTTAGAATGCAAGGAAAGTGGAGTTCCAGTTGGCCGCAGCAGCTTGTTTACAGAAAGGCATAGAGGTGGCAAAATACTGATCTCTCTCCCTCCCTCCCTCTCCGCCCCCCCCCCCTCTCTCTCACTCGCACACACATTGCACTCAAAGATGATCAGGCACAAAATGATCAACATTTCAGATTTGGTTTCCTGTCAAAATTAATACAGCTATTTTTAACATTAATCGAGAGTTTGATACTACTGCTTTGTTCCACACTCAATTTAATATCCATCTTTAGATGTCAATACCTGTCAGTAACACTGAGAAACTAAATCATAGCATTGGTTTTCCCATTTTAAGTTTCAGATACCTAGTAAAATTAAATCTCTGGTTTCTTCAATTGTTGAGCTACATATACCAAAACTTTCGTAGTTAAAATAAATTATACTGAATAAAACTATAGATTCTGCTTCTATCCTTTCATGTTTTTATATCCCAATGTAATATATGTACTTATAATATTGGCGTAACTTTTTACCACAAATAGCCTAAGCTATTAATGAGATAAAACTGAAAAATCCATTCGCAAAAAATTTTAAAAACATTATTTTGTTGTTTAACGACACTGTCAATTTCCAGGATCACATCAGCGTCCCAGTGTGCCGGAATTTCGTCCCGGAAGAGCTCTTTAACATGCCGGTAAATCTACTGATATGAAAGCTGTCATTTTAAGCACATTGAAAACCATCGGTGTGGGCCGGATTTGAACCTTGAAATCAGTAGGCCAGCATCTAAGCAAATGAGCCACCCAGAAAGCCATTCATAGCTATTTTAACGAGTGCATCGGATTAAGGGTATCCGAAGATTATATTCGCTCAATATTTCTAAAGCTATAAAATGAGCTTTAGGTCTACAAAATATGTACATTTAGCCTATGGCTTCAATTATCCATGATACCTTTTGCATCAGGAGCCTTTTAATACTCCCATCATGTGACCATCTAAATGTCCATGAGTACACGGTATAATGCTCTATACACTTGAAATGTAATTTTTTCCTCAAATTTGAATTCTATTGTATTTTACATGATAAAAGTTTCTACATAATACAGTTAGTAACAAACCTTGGTCAATGTTCAGCAGAATCTCGAAGGTGGCGAAATTAAAAGCTGGGATAAATTTTAAATTCGTTCAACTTTTGACAGTTTGATCATTAACGAAAAACCCTGAAAAATATTTTTAAAATGCTAAGATATCCTTTGAAACAACCAGGCTTCTTGTGATCTTCCAATAGAAGTTTAAGAATTTCCGTTTAGTATCTCAACAAAATACTGTAAATATTATTCATAAAAGTCCCTAATCACTAAATTCCAGTTTGTTCTATTCGCTACAGTCAGAGATTTGTCGCAGCTATTATTTTGAAAATAATTCATTTATAGTTCACCCACTTTAACCATATTCCATTTACTGCGCTTTTCCATTCTCAGTGGAAGGAGTAGAAGCAATAAAGCACATTTCCTTCATATGCAAGTATAATTTTTTTCCAAAGCACGACAGGTCATCTGTTTTTCTTCTTCTTCTTCTTTTTTTTTTTTTTTTTTTTCCTGACAGTACAGAAGTGAATCATCTTCGATAGTACCTCAGCCAGGTTGGGCAGTTTTGGTTTTTAGAATTTTTATTTTAAAATATAGTATGATTATACCGTAATAGGGTTATTAAAATGATCACCTAACTATGACCTGTTCCAAAGTACAACATACCGTATACTTAGAAGCCGCGAACAACATGTTATGATAACCTTGATTTGGTAAGTCTTCTAATAATACGCAGGTCAGCGGACTACAAGATTTGTTCAGTAAGTACCAGGACTGATCCTTTTTGCCAACCAATTCGAAGAGGTAGAGGGAGATCTGTTTGGAGCGGATCAATGATCGGGGTGCCGCGTAAGCTAGTAAACTGTCTCATCTGTCTGCGACCTTCTAGAGTGTGTGGACTGCGCCTAAGTGAAAGTGTTGGTTAGTGTTCGCATGGAGATTCAAGATGTAGTGAACAATCGAGCGGCGTTATGCGATCAAGCTTTGCGTTAAACTGAACAAATGAGTGGGGACTTTTGACACGATTCTTGACGATTACAAGGAGGAAGTCATATTTGGAACGCATGTTTTTGAGTGCCATAAAAATTAAATGTGATCCAGATGATGTGGAAGACGAACGATCTGGTGAACATCTGACTTGAGCGTGAACCGGTGAAAACGTGGCTAAAGAGCAAGAAATAATGAACTGTGATCGCAGACTAAATGTTCGTTACATACAGGATCGTCGATCCTTGAACCCTTCATCAGAACAATGCGTCCAGTCACACATCGGTAATTGTAAGGATGGCACTGGCCAAACACAACGTGACAACGCACCCCCAACCGCCCTATAGTTGTTGATGCTGACACAGGCGCTTGCATTACCGAGGGCGAGGGTATTAAAAAGTTGGAAGATTATTGGGAAAATTGTATTGATTTACAGGATGGTTACGTTAGAAAAGATGTTCTATATACATTTTTGGGGGGTGCAAGCCGAGATCACTTAGAACGCTGCCCATAATAGTAGTACATTGTTCTGGCTACGTGAGTGTCAAATCTGAATATTACAACCATTTAAATAAACACTTTTAATAGGCTTAAAACTCTTTCATCAAAACTAGTGCTTTCAATCTGTGAAGCTCACATAGGTGGTACTCATTCCCTCAGGAAAGAGATTTCATTGGATCTCTTTTAAATGAGGGTATTAACAATAAACTCAGCTCGATTTATGGAGAGAATTTTCACATAAAGCTCAAAGCATGTATTGTGTTAAAGGAACATGCAGGGGATAGCTCAACAAGTAGTGATGACCAAATTGCGAGTCTAAATGGATTTAAAGTTTAGAACTGTAGCCTTAACCCTACCAGGCCCCCCTTTGTCTGCAATATTTTGCAGCCGCCATGCATTAGCTCATTACTTTTATGAGTTTGTGCATTCAAACTGCAGGAGTGGTTTCTCTTGGTATTAGTAAGCTGTGAGCAGGTATACCTTGTTTTAAGCGGCAAACGTGGCTGTTTGACTGTTTTAGAGGTGGAGTTATATACCTGAAATAAGTGTTAGCATGTATCACGTGTTTGCTAACTTTGTACCTCGTTTTCTGAAAGCTACGTTTTTCTACCGTCAGAGAACATATTCTCAAAAATTATTAGAAAATATAACCAGTAAACTATTCCGCACTTCTTTATCATTTAACTATAAAAGGTTCCCAATTGGTTTCTAATGTACATTTATAGTATTTGCCCTAGCTAACTTCGCTTCTAAACAGTGATTCCCTAGTATACATATTTTTTATTTTCATAAAAAAAAAACAATATTTTAAAAATATTTATGCAGGAATTTTCTACATACAATGTGGAGAAACTGTGAAAACTAGCAGCTGTGTAACAATAATAGTATTTTTTCTTTCTGTCTTTCTTTTTTTTTTTTTTTTTTTTTTTTTTTTTTTTTGGGGGGGGCTAAAGTGTTCCTTATCTTCAGTAAGGTCAGGTTAGGATATAACATTTTTTATTAACGTTCTCCAGCGTGGTGTCATATAGGACGGTGAATGAATGAAATGGGCGAAATTATACTCAAATGGGCCCGAGGTCCAAGGAGCTTTAAGTTGCCCGACATTCGTCTTCTCAGGATAAGAGAAAACCTCGGGAAAACCTTATCCGGATAACTCACCATAAGAGAGATTCGAATTCGCGACCTCTTGAACGTGAGGCAGACACGCTACCATCACGCTACAGAGGCGAGCAGGTTAGGATACAACAATATACAGCTGTTATCATGGAAATAAATCATTCTGAAAAAAATTAAGGTTTGCAGGCGATTATTCTAAGCCACTCTTCAGAATTTCAGATGTTAAGCTAAACAACTTTGTGATTTATGATAAATTAAATATTTTCTGTCACTTGAATCTGTATTTCCCCTGTAGTATCTACTTTAGTTTACATATTCGTGACAAAAGATTGCTATATTCACGTTGTTATCCTCTAAATGTTTCCTCTCTTCAAAAAGCCGTGTTAGGTTGCAGAGGCGGCATTTTGAAAGAGAGCAAACCTCCATTCAGTACATCCCAGGAGAGCTATTCCACCGTTATGCTGACAAAAGTTTCCAATGTAGGATGGAACGAAATCAATGGCTTAAACAAAGCAAGATGGTGTGACTAACGCCAGAAACAAAAGTGCGTTCACTATCAACCACCTCTATGAGACCGTTGATAGCAATTGAAGTCCTCGACTGCTTCTGAAATAATACACCGAGAAAATATGAGCCGTAACAAAAAGAAAGATTTAGTGTGAAATGTCATAAATTACTGCTTATTGTACACACGGCGTACGCTTTTGTGTTTTTCTCTGGACTGTAAGATCCATATGACTGGAACGGAAACACATTTAGGGGTTTTATTGGATTAGTAATCCAAATCGCTTATAAACATCAAAGAATCTCTCCCCAAGATGCATACGTCTTCTAAGACACGTGATCTAACAGTGTGGTTCAAACCGGACGAAATGCCATGGTTCTTCTTGGGAGTAATGGCTTCCTTCGGAGAGGAAGTAAAGCCGGTAGTCCCGTGGGATGCTTCTTTGCGTGTAAAACAATCTCATATCCTGACAATAACTGTTGTTGATCAACATTTCACGTCCTGTTTCTACCTTAGAGCCATCTAGTAAGCGCTGACGAAATGACTCATCACTAAAGACTAGAATAACATGCAAATGCACATTTTCTTAGGGCATAGATCAACATGTGTACTTATCCATTCCAATACCTTCCTGTTCCAAACATGTCTAACTTTACATGCATGTTTGCATGTTTTGGCCTTTTTGAGGATAAACATGAATAATACAGGTTTAAGAATTGTTTGTTTAATTATTCGTGTAATATACGCTATATCTATTCAGCTTAAATGTAAGTTTTAATGGTTTGGGGCTGACGCCTAAGTATTTAGATTTGTATGTCTTCTATTTTAGCTTCGGGAATCGTTCTAAAAATAGTATAAAATAACAATAAAAGTAAAACAATAGTTTTCCCTGGATAGAAGTTCACTTTTGCAATACTTTACCGATCACTCTCTATAGACTCCGTGTCATAAATTTATTTATTACTATGTCGGACATTTTGAGAATAGTAAAGAGGAAATAGAGAAACTCTAACGACACTGTCCAAAAATCATTTAGGTTGTTGAATACAAAGCTGTTTAGTTACAACTCTGAATAGGGAAACTGACACTTATACACTATGGTCGCTTTATGGCAAGGCCACGGCCGCGTGTATCCGTGCTCCGCGTGCTTCAGTGCAAGGGAGCCATGCATACAGCTACCTTCGTACCGTGAGAGAACGGCTACTAATGGATTAGCCGTGAACCATTATCAGTGTTGCAAAGTTTCAAACCGACTTAGTGGCACGTATTATTTGATAGCAACATACTTGTGAATTAAATAATAATAATAATAATAATAATAATAATAATAATAATAATAATAATAATAATAATAATAATAATAATAATAATAATAATAATAATAATAATAATAATAATAATAATAATAATAATAATAATAATAATAATAATGATAATAATGATAATGATAATGATGATAATGATGATAATGATGATAATGATGATAATGATGATAATGATGATAATGATGATAATGATGATAATGATGATAATGATGATAATGATGATAATGATGATAATGATGATAATGATGATAATGATGATAATGATGATAATGATGATAATGATGATAATGATGATAATGATGATAATGATGATAATGATGATAATGATGATAATGATGATAATGATGATAATGATGATAATGATGATAATGATGATAATGATAATGGTAATGGTAATGGTAATGGTAATGGTAATGGTAATAATAATAATAATAATAATAATAATAATAATAATAATAATAATAATAATAATAATAATAATAATAATAATAATAATAATAATAATAATAATAATAATAATAATAATAATAATAATAATAATAATAATAATAATAATAATAATAATAATAATAATAATAATAATAATAATAATAATAATAATAATAATAATAATAATAATAATAATAATAATAACAGAGTTATAAAATATACATGTAAAGCAAGCAAATATGTAGTAAAATTTTCAAGTTGCTGAAATAATATGCTTATCAGCAAAACAGAAAACATATGCATTATATCAGGCATGGGCAAGACAGGAGAGGTAGCGATTGAACGTGCCTTACTCACCCCTCATTCTCTTGCCGAGTGACGGAGGTTGTTTTGATACAACAGGTGCAGAGGTGGCTTTGTGCCACGTGCGCAGTAGTAAGAATTTCTATGCTGGTATTAAATATTTTGTTTATATTAAACATACTTTGCATACATTAATAATTGCAGCCACATACTGTGGTTATGCAAATTACATAATATTCAAGTTTGTAACCTTCCTTTATCTTATGCACGTAATATCCTTTCGCTGCCTTACGATTAACATGTTAAGTTGTTTCTATTTCACAATAAATAAAGCAATAAAGTTTCATTGCTATTTGGCCTTAAAATATTTTAAAACTATTTGATCAACATAATAAATCGTTTGGTTTTAAACTCAATATTGTGTTCAAACTTTGAAACACGAAATACGATAGCTTATAATAAACTAATAAGGAGCTAAACCCTAGAAAGTGCAGCCATATCGTCCCTTTCACATGCTTGCAATTACCAGAATTCCAGAAAGTACCTTTTTAAACAGTAAATAAATACCTGTAAGACCACCAAAGTTTGCTTTATGCTTCTGATCACAGTGGCGTTTGATATTATAACGCTTTATATTTGCAAATTGAAATTCGCGTATTAAACAGCACACTTTCCCATTTTTTGTAACTTACAACAAGATCTTCTACCACTCGCTACTGAATGAGGCGTGTCGAAGATGAACAGCAGTGAAGGGGAGGGATGACTGGTGGAGTGAGGTAAGAACGCGTTTCAGTGAGCCGATTTTGACATGCCTGCATTATACGGACAGAAAATATTGCTTAAATTGTAAATTTAGTAATTACCTCACATACCAAATGAACATTTTCTTTACAGGGGAGAAAAAATATGGATTTGGTTTAGAATTCCTCCTCTAGACATAAACACAGATAGTGTTACATGAGCAAACAGATTTCATAACCAGAAGAAACCTAGCGGAAAGCACTGCTACTTTTATATATACCTTATAGATACCGTTAGCGACCAAAGGGTTTAATGATTAAGGATTTTTATATTAAGGACTAACTTTTCATTTTTAAATGAATAACCGATAATTAACGATGTATACACTTTTGTTTGTCATTAACCTATATTATTAAATATTTGGAGCAATTATATCTATTGCTACGGATATTTATACGAGGGAGAGTCGAATACAGACCTTAAAAATGCAATAAAACTTCAAATAGTAGCTCCATTATTCTGTGAGTTAGCAATACTGTCACCAATGCCTTAAAAACGTTCAAGAGGTGATAGCGAACTCCAGACAAGCGAAACGCTGCCACAATACCAGTTTAGAATGGTGAACCCTCTAGCGACATGCAGTAACAAAAAACAGCGTTCTGCCATACATTTTCTGAGCAGTGAATATATGAAAACTATTAGCGAATGAAGGTCCAGTATGCTGAGGCATGTTTACCACTGCAGCAATTGTATAATTGGAGCAAAAAGTTCAGAAACAGTGTGAGTTATATGGTACATGCTCCTACCCACATTAGGAACACCAGTCACCAGTCATTGTGATGGAAAATCTCTGTGTAAAGATGGATGAATTAGCCGCAAATCACCATGTTGTGCCTGTAAAGTGGGTACCATGGCAGCTCACTTCATAACTTCCATATCCACCATACTCACCCCGAACACTCAAAGGGGCGATGGGAAGAAAGAAGTTTCGTTCCTTGAAGAAGTACACCAGTCGGTGTACGAGTGACTGTGCACATGACCATAGGATTTTTCCCCTGAGGAATCCCTACACATTCTACGTGCTTGAGGACGTGCGTTGAACAACATGGAGACTACATCGAAACATGATACACTTGTATTCCACTTTTCTGCAATGAGTTGAATATTTAAAGTTTTCATTCAACTCTCCTGACATCATACTAACACGTCTTTGTCCAAGCATGTTTCTGCTTCATGCATAACGAGTAATACATCACTGCACCTATATCACACTTAGCCATATTCCTGATATTATAAATTGCATGTACGCGCTCCATATTCCCGTGCCAGAGAGATAGTGTTTTCTGAATTTGACTTGGGAAGCAGTTACCCAATATCGTTGAAACGCTATGTATATATAATGGTGGGAGCGATATGCCTTTCCCAAAGGCATATGTTTTCATGGCTATGAATTTCAATATATAATAGCATCCAGTGAAGACCAGTATATTCCCAGGTGTGCAGCTAGAGGGGAATTTATGAGTATCCTATTATATAATATGGCACTCAAGCGCGTTACATACTAGTTTGTATAGGATTTGACTTTGATTAGCGCTTAAAAGTTAAAGGAACACACACAGTTGTCTCTAGGCTTCCGTGATTCTGATACGCGTCTGATTTGCGTATTCGCAGTCAATTGATAATGTTAATAGACTTACACATTCCAATGTTACTAGACCCAATGTTTATGAATAATATACAATGATTTTCTCTCCCTCTGAGGCCAGCGCTAGAAGGCTCCTCCTCATCTTGGTCCACTGCGTGTCGTCCTGCGTGGTCTAGGAGTAACATCCCAGCCTTTGGTTCCCGGCGGGGGGCGATGAACTTTTTGGGGTGTAAACATCCTAAGCATGGCTTCCTTAGTGAATGTTGAGCCTGAGGTTTTCCTTTACTTCCTCCAATGCAGAGGAATTTGTTGCATACTTATTTCTTCCAAGTACCTCCTCTAAGACCTCCAAAACAGGATTTCTTACACGAATGAGGTGAACCTACTGCGAACATATAAAGTAGAAGACATTTTGGCTAATATATTCTGGACTTTTTTGTTTATATGTTTTGGCAAAAGGAAATATTCTGGTAAATTCGTTTTCATATTTGACCTGTCTCTGGTGATGACTTCCATAAGCCCCGAAATGTTAATATTCTGAATCTTACCACCCACAAGGACATACTCTACAAGAAAGAAGTTTACTCAGAAAACCTGCATGCAAACAATGAGCTGCAAGCTTTATTACAAGTTTTAAAGATCACGAAAAGAATAGTTATTGTTTGTAATAAGTTACTGTGAGGAAGAAAGAAGGCTTAAAATGCCGTGCTAATGAAATCCGCAATTCGGCTAGAATCACTTAGGAGGGTTCGCTCTTCGCTCAAGCGATCCTTTTACTTCTAAAGGTGTGGGTTTGCCATGGTACGCTGAAGTTGAGAAAATCGTACAGGCTTCATGGCAAGAGTGTTACAACGTGTAATGAAGTATTGACTTATTTCTACATTCGAATACTTTTCTCTTTCTTTCAAAACTAACTCTTCAGGTTTCCGCTCTTGGCTGCTGATTATATGTCCCTGCTTTGTATTTTCCATTTTAGTTGTATCACTTTTTATTACCTACGTGAAACGTGTGTAGCTAGAAATGATGTGGAAGATTTGAACACGGGACGCGTGCGAATTGTCAACAATGGGATGGCTGATACATCAGCTGCGTTACATATACACTGGAACATGGATAATTCAATCTGAAGGGACCAGAAAAAAATTCTAAATATCCAAAAATTTGAATTACAAAAGTTACGCCTAAAATTGATATTTTAGCAATACAGCTCCATATATCAATCAGGATTTCCCGGTTGTTTCTCTCTTTTTCGACTCTTTCCATTTTCATTCGAGGCACCGCTTAAATTTTTTTCCATATTCTACAGATAAGTTCAGTGGTATCCCGTATCCTTTCGCGATTTCAAATTTTTTTCTGCAAATCCTTTTCAACTTCTCGAATGACAGCGACCTTTTCTGCAAAAGCTCAAGTCTTGTACTGGACACGTGATTTTCTAAGAGACATAATGGCATTGATTTGCAATACACTGAACAGAAGGAATCTCAAGCTACAACTAAAGGCGCATATGTTTTAAACAAGGGGATGCAGGAGCGGATATAGAAGCTCAAGGCCGGCAGCTAAGAAAGCTTTTCCGCCCTTAAACTACATTCCGACAAAACAAACAATCCCGGAGTGATGTCCCCTTTTGCAGAAACACGTGGACGAAGTTATATTACATTTCCGCGATTAGAGTAATTTCGACTGACATTTCTTAGCAAATGTTTCGAATTACATGTGGTTTTTATTTGCATTATTTACTATAAAATTCAAGGGACCCAAAAATTTTCAAATTAAACACGATTTCGAATTATAAACGTTCGAATTATCCGAGTTCCACTGCACTAGTATATTTTGAAAGAAAATCCGTATTTATAGAAGGAAATAATTGTTTGACTGGTATATGAAATATATTTCATATTACACGTATGCAAGAAATCAGTCAAAAATATAAGGATCTTTCTGACTTATGTAATAGAATCTCAAATTAAATTTTAAATGTGTCAGAGCTTCCTGTACTATTTTCTTCAATCTGGCTGTTCCATAGAGGAAGGACGACGAAGCATGCAAGAAGGAAGTTTTCAAGTGGAAAGAAATAAATGGACTATGGTTCCACCACATCCTGCTGCAACTTGCCTGTAGTAAGTATTTCTCCAGAGCTTCACACTGCCATCCTTTGCCTCTAATATGCCCCTCTATGCACTCACTGAAGCGTGGCATTGCATCATTGATTTCCGTACCTTGCATTTGAACGCCGGTTACCAGATCCTCTCTCCATCTCTGTATGAGAACGAAAGTTTTCATTTTTGTTTCACTAAACCTTAAACCTTTGACTCCCTGCGAATTTATACTAGTCCACTACTACCGTGTAATTTCGATTTATTGGCAATCAGCAGTTATCGATCCCAATTACCATTCATGATTAACAGAAAGACAAGTGTGTTGATACTATAAAAGATGGAACACAGTAAAGGAGGTCGTCTCATTAGTGCGGTGGTAGTGCTGCTGCTCACAAAGTGGGAGACTCGGGTTCGATTCCCGGTACCGGCATGGAGGTTTTCTCCTGCTGGGAGACCTGGTCTGGGGTGCACTCGGCCTCGTTAGGTCCCTGAGGGGCCGACTGAGGAGGTACTTGATTAAGAAGTACCGCATAACCGGCTGGAGGGACTCGGGGCGCTGAACGCGTCCCACCCTCCAGTTCTGCACCCCATTCATGACACCTGTAGTGGGTAGAGGTGGGGGACGCAGCTGGTGGGCGGTAGGCTGTTGCGCTGGAGTTTTAGTTAGTATGTTGTTGAACATTTTATATTAATTTTCCAAATTTTAAACAATTAAGCTTTATTTTGATCTTCGATTCTTCCACCATGATTTTAGCAGAAAATTACATTTTACAATATTTTTAACTTCCGCTCATACTGCATACGATGCCATATGCGGTATACAATGCTGATACGTGAAATGAAATGACATTTGGGAAGGGAAATTTGTTAAGGAAATGTTCCAGGCCAAAGTTCAGAGGCTTCCCCGGCTTTTGCCCATTACATGGACTGAGGAAGACTTTTATTATGTTTTATAATAACATTTGCTCGTTTCTTCAAGCTCAATGCGTTCGGAAAGCAACAAGGACCGAAGTGAGGACGAGCTGCTGGTTGACATGCCCTCTGGTGGGACATGGGCATTTACTCCTTCGAGTCTTCGGCCGTTTGATAGTCCACGTAACGGCGTTGTCAGACGCATTGCTTCAGCATGTTAGGGCAAATGTATGAATCTGCCATGTTCGGATTTGTTTCAACTTGTGCCTTCTAATGCGGCCAAAACATCTTTTACAGCATTATGCCACAAAGCGTCAATTTTTTCACATTCTATTCAGTCACACTTAAGCAAAATATATATTGAGATGCATTTCAAAATAAATGTCATATAAGCTATATATAAAAACGAGCGAAATAGCTCAGGCGGTAACGCTCAGGATGGTCCTGGGTTCGATTCCCGGTGGGCTGCACACTCTGATCTTAGCGTGTTTACACGTGTTACACTAGTTGGTAGACGAATCCAGGGGAGAAGTATGTGTTACCGTATATACTTTCCCTCATAATGTTTCATGTTCGGAGGATCAAACAGTGAACTGAAGGCTAGATTACCCTTGACGGTGGCACTGCTCTTTGTAAAGGCCTGCCCAAGGCGTTCGGTTTGACCTTCTACGAGACATCCAAGTGAGGGTGTTGGAGAGTACTGCTAGCGCCATGGTGAGGATAACATCTGAAGACTGTTGGGGAACCCCCTCGGCGTCTCTACCTGCCGTGCTAGATCTGACCCCCTTTGAGGAATTCATTTTATCCATTCCTGCCGGAAACTTGAGGTACTATAAGCCTCGGTTATCCTTTTATGTGTCATTTCATTTAGCATTTCTGGGATAGGAACAAAACACAGCTCAGAGGAATGTGTACAAACACTTATATATAATACAATAAGTTAAATAATGACTACGCATTTAACTCCAGAAATTGCACGCTGTCATTAAAATAAATTATACTACTGTCAAAGTTTATCAAAACTTAAGATAGTCGACTCTAAGTTATTTTATTCCAATGTAGTATACAATGGCTATACTCAAAACTGCGTTTTGTTTTAACGAGATGCAAACTACCTAACAACCTGAGAAACTTGTTACTTGATGGCACCTCAATACATGTAGCAAGAAATCTCATGTAGTATATAAATAAGACAAGGCTTTTAGGAGCAAATTTATAAGCTATTATCGCCATCATCGTCATCATCATCAGCAGCAGCAGCATCATTATTTCATTTTCTCGTTAATAGTCCGAAGTAGAGTCTGGTCACATTGGGCTTATGAACATAAAATGTGACACATACCCGTTTGGTTTTCCAAACGAAATGGACTGAGAGCAGGACACCGTTTGAGTTCTGGTACAGCGTATACCCTAATTTTACAAGGAAACAATGTTAGCTTTTTAGACCCACAATTAAATTTCATTAAACAGTTAAATGTTTCCTCTAACAAAAATAATAATTTATGTAACATTTATAACTTGTTGAAAATCTAATAGGTATTATGTTGTGACAAAATGACCTTTGTAAGAATTCCACTCCTGACACCACTATAATAGAACGACAAAATCACCTTATTGCCCTCTAAACGTGTATTAGAAACACAGAGTCTTCTTCTCGTCGCTAACACTTTTACTTCTCCTAACCTTGTTCAGTCCTTTCAGTGTCCTTCACCTTCTCTGCCGTTCATACACTAACTACGACGTTACAATCACTCGACGCCTGTTAGAATCTTCTTCACGACGCCCGACGTATTTCTCACGACGACACACACACGTGCAGCTGTCTCGCACTCACTGACACACTGACCGACTCATGTCTGTAACTGTAAACCCCGTTTCTGCTCCTGTCTCGCTTCCTTATATAGAGGGGATGACAACACACGGACCTTTCGCGAACTCCTTCAAACAAGCCTACTGTGACGTAACCCGATCTTTCTCAAAGGCGTTGGAAAAAGCCTAATTTGCACAGCCACTTCGATTGTTAGTCATGTACACACAACAGTCGCGCGTGAGTGGTGTGGGGTAGCTTAACCGTGAGTCCTTTGATACGCGCCGCACCTGGTATATGGTGTGAAGAAGCTTGTCCCTGTCCGTTCTTTGTTGTGCGCCGAGACCGACGTCACAATATTATTGACCTTCTAAATCCGAATTATGCCGGATATCAAGAAAAGGCTGCCTTCAGAATTAAAAGTACAAAGCAATTGATCAAAATCTGCATCATGCTATGTTAGAGTGGCAAATATGTAGGAAAATTAAGTTTTAAAAGTTACCGTGGTATTTACAGTTATGTGTGTCCATTTTAACGTCACTTTTGGGCATTTTAACTACCAGAAATGCAAACCACAATTCATTCTTGAGACTAGAATACTTTAAGGTATTTTTATAAAACATTCCTCTAATATTTTAAACTGTGTCCGCTTAAAATAACACAAATGCGAATAGGAGTTATTTTAATATATGATCGCTACAACAGCTGTAGATAGCTTATAAACCTCTCACCAGCCCTGAGTTATGCAACAGCTGAGATGGACAAAACACAGTTTAACACTGGGTCTTAGGCCAAGACCAGCAAGTTAAGGTTGGAATATTAAAACATTTCAAACAAAATTTCTGTGTGAGCTGGACATTTTTTATTAATTTATTCCCCGCCGCCCCTCTCTCTCTCTCTCTCTCTCTCTCTCTCTCTCTCTCTCTCTCTCTCTCTCTCTCTCTCTCTCTCTCTCTCTCTCTCTGGCGTGGAGTATTGGTTTCGGATGCGATTCAACCTGTAGGCCCGGATTAATAGTACTTAAACTGAAAGAGACTTAGACATCGAAAATAGCACACAGTAAAACACATATTCTACCGTTGTATTTCTATCACGAGAGAGTAGCCGCTTAATTATACGTATTAAATATATAATTATAGCTAAAGATGAGACTTTCCTGAAAATGCATATTTTTATAGGAACATATGACATTGCTCAAACTTAGTATTTACCCATTTAATTACTTTGCAGTGCACCTTTCCCTTGCATTTTGCATTTTTGGGGATAAAAATATGCATAATGCACATCGAATTGTTGGCTTTATCGTGCATATAATATATATTACATTCATTTTAAATTCATGTTTTAATGGTTGAGTGAACACTTCAAATTCTCGTTTTTGTGGCAATCATTTTACTCGTGTTCCTCACCTTAAAAATGTATATGCTTGCTTAATTTCCTATTTTCCGGATTTTATTTCTAGCTTCCTGGCTTTCTTGTGAAGGATTTGATTTACATTAAAACCAGCTTCTGTAATCTACCCACTCTAATAAAAAAATTAGAAGTCACATGCCTGCCTCTGCTAGACTTAATGTCAATTGTTGAGGAATTACAAAGATCCCTCAATTCTGCCCCTAATAATATCTCTTGTTGTTTAACGACGGTGTCAATTGCTAGGATCACATTAGTGTTGTCGGTGTGCCGGAATTTCGCCCCGCAGGAGCTCTTTTACATGCCAGTAAATATACTAACATGGAGCTGTCGTTTTTAAGCACACTTAGAAACCATCGGTCTGAGCCGGATTTGAATCCGCGACCTTGGGATCAGTAGACTAGCGTCGAACCAACTGAGCCAACCAGAACGACAAAACTCTGCCCCTGGCAAAGTGGGTGTAATGGCAAAGAAGAAGCTGGAGATGGTCATAAATGCGAACTCCGATTATGCAATTCTTGTGTTTAGCGAAAAAAGTTCTTTGTGGCGAACAATGGAATGAACAATTCCACCTGAGACTGTCACAAATGTGTTCCTTTATGGTTGCATCCATAGCGTCTTGCGATGTAGATAGGTCATTCACTGTCTACAAAAATGTATTGACTGAAAAACACAGGAACCTCACAGAAAACACTGTAGAAATGTTAGTCCTTAAAGGTGCTAAAAGAGTGAAGTGATGTAAGGAAATTGGTACAAGAATGATAGTGCATATTTTAATGTATTTTTCCTTTGTTCGTGCATGTTCCATAATTTGATACTGCATGAATGCATGCACATTTCGGGATTTTATAGTGCATGAAAGTCTCGTCTTTAATTATAGCCATTATACCATTATACCATTTTCTCTCCTCTTCCAGCATGTCGTGATTTCTTATCGTTTATTTCGAAAACATTGAGCACTGCGGCACATATTTAGTCTATAAGTTATATTATTAGCATCAGTCTTGTCTTCCTCTACATTTTTAATAGCTATTGTGACGCCGGCGAACGGCAGCCATTAAGCAACAAAGATTCGGGTCGGACTGCTTCACCCACAGGCGGTCCGTGCATAAAAGACGCTTAAGGTCAGGTTGTTTCGCGCGACTGTAGTGAACACGTCACATCAATCAGAACAGCAGAACAAAAAGGGGTTTTCGAGATCATTTGAGAACTGTCTGGAGACCGGCGTATTTGCAGAGATTCCAGAATCGTGAAGTTTGAATCGTGTTACGTCACGCACGCCATATAAGGAAGCGAGGGCATGAGAGTTTGGAGTAAGTCAGTTTTTAGTTTTAGTGAGTGTGCGTGCGCGCGTCGAACGGAAGATAGCGAAGCAGTTGATGTGTATCGAGTGATTGTATCGTCAAAGTCAGCCGTTTGAGAGACAAACTAAAGAAAGACAGAAAGGAGCGAGTTAAGGTTACAAGAAGAAAACAGTTGTTAGTTGTAATATCATGAAAGACTGTAGACGTCAGTAAGAGAGAACCGTGTTGTGCAAAAGTATTAGAAGAAAATAAAAGTGAGAAAAGATGGCTGGATTTTGTCATTTTGTGGTACTATGAAAGTGATAGACAATCACGTATCTATTACACAAAAAATGTAGATTCCTTTAAGCCATGCAATTTAAAGGGACGCACACACACACACACACACACACACACACACACCACACACACACACCACACACACACACACACACACACACACACACACACACACACACACACATATGTATATATATCATCCACCTTGTTATTATTTGTTTGCTTTTTTCGATATTTTTCATTTTCAAGTAATGTTATGAAAAGAGTACGAAGTTTCAATATACAACCACTCGCCTTTAAATAAGAACGAAATATGCAATGAAACCATTTCTGCAAACGTTTACCTCGATTAATATTGTAGGAAATGAAAAATCCAGTCCAATTACTTTATCGTATTCTATTTTCTTCTAACTGAATGCACAACAACACAGTTTTCTTTTACTGACGTTAACACACTCTACGGTATTTCGTGATATTACAGCTCATAACTGTTTGCTTCTCTTAACCTTAACACATTCCTTTCTGTCTGTCTTCACTTTCTCTGTTTCTCAAACAGCTGACATTGACGATACAATCGTTCAAGACTCATTAAGTGCTACGCTATCTCTCCCTTTCGACGCGACCCTACACACTAAAACTAAAAGCTGTTTCACTCCCGACTCTTGTT
This sequence comes from Tenodera sinensis, assembly GCA_030765045.1. Classification (NCBI taxonomy): domain Eukaryota; kingdom Metazoa; phylum Arthropoda; class Insecta; order Mantodea; family Mantidae; genus Tenodera; species Tenodera sinensis. The sequence continues at coordinate 89,304,562 of CM060964.1, forward strand.
GCCTCGCCTCCTTATATAGCGAGGATGGCTTAACATGGACCTTTCTCGAACTTCACCTTTCTGTAATCTCTACAAATACGTCGACCGTCGCACACTTCTAGAATGATCCCAAAACCCCTTTGTGTTGCCTCTTTGATTGTTGTCACATTTTCACAAAAAGTCGCGCGAGGCAGCGTGATCTTGGGCGTCTTTGATGCAGGTACCGCATGTAGTGTGAATCAGCCTGGTCCCGAGTCTTTGCTGGGTTGCCGCTGCCGTCACTCTCGTAGGCCGATGTCGCAATATGAAGTCCGTAGACAGAAACAAATTTTGTAAGAATTGCTTATAGAAGTTATAGAAAAATGAATGGCAATGGGCGGAGGTGCTCATGTAAATGTAACATGTTTAACTTTGCAGTAACTAATATCTCAGCCACGGCGTGGTCCTAAACATATGAGGTCTTTGTTAGGGAGTATAATATGGGATAAAGCTAGAAAGTAAATCTAAATTGTAAAATATTGTGTTAATTTCCATGCATAAATATAAATAACACCAAGAAAACTAATGCATATTATACTATCATTATCATCATCGTTATTATGCTGGCTAGTGTATGATGTAAAGGTGATAAGTGCTGGTCTCCACCCTCTGCGTGTGTGTTAGCTTTAGTGTTGATAAAAGTCAATGTCATGTTTCAGTGCAGTGCATTAAAACTGGTGTATACCGTTCCTGCTTCCTGTAGCTCGCTCCTGTCTTCAGATTGCGTTACACAAGGAAGAGAAACACAGACATCCGGGTAGCCGATAATGCCTTTTCTCCCCGCAGTGATTGTTCGGTTTTCCTCTGGTGCAAATGAATATGCCGTCCCATTTTCCTTTTTCTCTGCTTTCTTTGCTTTCCCTCTCAACATTAAAACTGAAAAACCATTGTCTCATTGGTTTAATGTATCTGCTTTCTTTTTCAGAAGAACCAAAGATGTAGAGGCAATAAGTATTTCATGAAATTTTAACTTTGTCTTTGTTACAAAAAAAGTTGAAGAAATCCAATTATTACAAACGCATTTAATGCACAGATCGATTGTGGCATCGTCATCTCCCTATCAGGTATCATTAATGTCTTTATGTCTTTCGTGCGCTTTAAATACATCAATTGCAAACCTTTGTTTCTGTTTCCCCTTCTTTCTTCTTTATTTAAAAGAAATACTTCACTGAAATAGTACAGTTATTCTCCGAACTAGAGTTGTGAACATTTGCTTATGGCTGAACAATTAAACTTACAGGAGTAAATGCTGCGACGCAGCACCAAGACCCTTGTTTGTCGAGAGGTCGGAACCGACCAGCTGGAATGAAACAAATAAGCAGACCATTGGCCCAGGTAAGAAGTGGAGGCATTATCACCAACTAACTACAATCCCTTCAAACGTTCTGGAACTGTGTGGAAATTTCCAACAGCTATGTAACCAGCGCTCTTGCAAGTTGAGTCAGTGACTACATGTGTTAGTGAATGAGTAGTCAGTGAGATAGTGATTGCGAAGAAAAATGACGCTTGCAGCTGCTTGTAATGTGTGATGTGCAAATAATTTGATACATTTTGTGATCTACTCCCCAGTGAGTGAACCGTCCGGAAGAAGAGACTGCGTCTTACGTATTTCTTTACATCAAGAGGAAGGTGAAGTGACAGTGATAATTGGAACTATTTCGCATTGGTGAAGTTACAATGTGAGTTAGCGAAGTCTCACTGAAAGTTGAACTAAATTAACTGGGTAAAGTCACAACACCTGTTTGAATATAACGGGCTCTTTGCTTGCCATTTCAGGGAGTACAAAGATATCTGTCAGTTAAAACATCACTTACATTGTTCCAAGCAGCCGTGGAGACAGATTTGGACTTGAAGGACTCGCACTTCCCAATTACACATTTTGTCTTTCTTCTGATCTAACGTAAACTAACTACATTGTCACAGGGTAAATGCTCCTACTGATTGGTTAGTTCTTTTAGTGCAAAATGCAGCTGAGCTACTTATTCTCTGCCCAGGTAAGGCTTTGCCTGTTGTATATCAAGTCTTTAACTGAATAATTTTGTACCTTTTCTGCAAAACTGACAGTCACCTGCACCTTAAGAAAAGAAAGCTTGGACATTATTGGAGGAATATAAAGCAACTGTGGGGCAGATTTTTTATTTTTCAGCAATATGAAGATACTGTCAAGAAAAAATATGGGTTTGAAAGCAACCATAACAAACATATGAAGTGAAAAAATTGGGAGAGGCAAATGACAGCTTTTCTCGCCAAAGAGAACAATTCGGAGTTAGGTGCCTGGAATTGATGGCCACTGCTACAAATAGGCATTATAAACACTCATCGTCTGATTCCAAGCAATGGCTGAAAGCAATGTGATGGTAAAATTGACCAAGTTCGTAAAACACAACACAATTTTCAGATACACAAGAGCCTTTTTTATTATTATTGTTAACGTCCTCCAACGTAGTATCATATCGGACGGTGAATGAAAGAAAATGATGCTCACATGAGCGCGAGGTCCATCGAGCTTTTAAGTTACTAACATTCGTCTTCTCAGAATAAGGAGAAACGTTATCCGGATAACTCATCCTAAGTGAGGTTCGAATTCGCGACCTCTTGGACGTCAGGCAAACACGCTACCACTATGCTATAGAGGTGGGCACACAAGAGCCTGAGAAAGGAATTTGAATCCTGAGATAGTGCATACAGTAGATTTGTCAAAGTTTCGATTGCAAAGAACTGTTCTCTAAGAGTTTTATATTGAGCAGCTGGATACACGTTTAAAAATTACAAAATTGGTGAAGACAGTACATGGAAACCTAGTGACCTAGAACAGTTCCTAATAGTTTAATAAAGAAACTTAGTCTCTGTAATAAAAATTGAAATCTTTTCACGTATTTCCCCCAGAAGCTCTGTGCTTTAGGCAATACACCTTTTTTTTTTTTTTTTTTCCATTCTCAAATAGCAAACGTTCCTTACTTTGGCTGATTTGCCCTCTTGGTGTAGGATTTCTGCTTATGAACGTTCATAAATATCGCCATAGTATATACTAACTCAACTTACCATACTTAAAAAATTACCAGCACTTGCATGGTTAGTTCAGGTCCTAATGACCTAGCTGTCGACGGGCCCTTAAACAATACTCATACTCACTGCATGGTTAATTAAGTTCAGAGATCTTTTGTTTTCCAGTACATGTTTGAGAACAGTTAAAAGCTAGCAAGTGCTGGTTTTAATAAATTTGGCTAAATTATTAAGATCTTAACAACATTATATCACATAAAGTATCGTTTAGCAAAACAGCAATTGAAATTTATTTTGGTATCTCTTTAAAATTTTCAAGGAAACATTTGTCCAGCTGGACCGTCCTCGCTGACTGAGGTTTCTGCCTCAGTCCTCGTAACTGGTAAATGACGGGGAGGTGCCCCACACATAGGCCTGGAACGTTTGCTTCCCAAATATAATTTCCTAATTATCTCCCTTTCATTCCATGTAGATCATATTGGTATACACCGGTCATGGTGCTGTATGTAGCAAGAAGGAGAATTAGAACTACTAAAAAGCCTTGTGTTACACGCATATGACTTCCTCAACCCTCTATAGCTTATTAGTGAGTATACAAACTATTCTTACGGAAGCTTATTTTTCTATGTGCTTCATTTTAATCGAGATAAACCTTTGTAAAAATAGATACATAACATACAGACACAAAGGCCTTAAAATAACGTTATTCTTCACATGCAATCGCGATATACAACTGCATATCAAAAGTACTTGAAATAATGACAGTGCTTAACAATTTGAACCAATAATTACAAATTTTTGGAAATGGCTTATGCCACAAAAAATTTGTTGGAGATAAATTGTGTGTTTTAAACAGATCTACATCTTCGTGTGGTACCTGCTCTTCTATAGCTTAACGTTCATCAATTATACAAGATTGTACAGAGTACCTTCCAAATAAAATGTAAAATTCAATATATACGCTTAGTGTGTCATAAATGTCTCAACAAATGCTGTTTAAATGAAAATCGTTACAGCTATTTTTGCTGGATTTGGATAGTTTGCGATAGTGGAATTTTCTTAAAAAGAACTTTGTGTCACATCCATGGAAGATACTGATCTGAAATACCAAGTTTGGTATTTAATCAACTATTCGTTTTTGAGTTTTGCTGCTCACATACGCGCGCACTGGGGTTCAGAAAGTCTCGAAACATGTATTTCCGTTGAAATCTTGGTATTAAATTTTTGGATGGAATATGATACTTCCTCTGGTCGTCTGCATAGTGCGATTGTAGCGCTGCTATACACCAAGCGGGAAACCCGGGTTCGATTCCCGGTACCGGAGTGGGAATTTTGTCACGGCAGGAGATCTGGTCCGGAGTGCACTCAGCCTTGTTAGGTCCCTGAGAGACCAATAATTGACGAGTTACTTGATTGAGAAGTAGCGAAACCTGGTTACGAGGACCGCATAACCGGCCGGGAGAGGCCGGGCGCTAACCACGTCCCTCTCATGACGCTTGAGGTGGACGGAGGTGGGGGACGCAGCAGTCGGGAGGTAGGCCTTGGTGGGGAAAGGACTGTTGCACCGTGGGGTTAATTTACTTCCTCTACTTACTCTAAATACGTAGTGGATAAAGTAAAAGGAAAACGAATGTGGAAGAGGTGGTTCCAGGGTACCTACACTAAACGACAAATGTTTAACACGCTTCGCTGCAAAAGCAAGTAAGTTAAAAGTACTCAGTGATACAAATGAAATTACAAAATACAGATAGCTAGTCGAATGACGATCTTTGTCATTTCAGTTGAATTTATTATGTATATTGAATTTACCATTCTGTAAATGAATTATATTACTACGTTATTATATGTGCCCCTCTGCTAATAATTTCGCTCTGCTTGGTTATACGAAAATAATTAACACCGTTAAAGTTATTCATAGCTCCAGATTTGGAACAAATGTAAAACCACAATGAGATCATAGACTAGCCATTGTATATATTTAAAGCTGGGTATGTTTATGTATACATGTACACTGTTTATACCAAACATACAGTAATTTTATAAAATAAAAACGGTATAAATGGCACACATGACACTTACTACATTTTAAAATAATGATTTTGGACTGCGTAACCAAAGCTCACTTCATTATAAACAATTTAAGTTTCTTTCGAAGCAATTATTAATGTTGCAGAGTTTCAAGGAAACTCAAAGATAGTATTGTGATGTATAACTAATGAGAATGTTAACACACACGCACGCACGCACACACACGCACACACACACACGCACGCACACACACACATACAGAATTGCGACCGTGATTGGTTAGAAAACAACATTCCTTTAACCCTAGCATCACCAAGAGGGGGTACTTTATGCCCACCTTCTGGTATTTTTTAAATTCTTTTATTTTTTTTTATTTTATTTATTTATTTTTTTATTATTATTATTATTAAAAGCGTGCAGTTAATAGTTATTGTCAATCACTGCTTCTACTACTGGATTACGTAATTGTTCGAAATTTTTCACTGTTGGTCTTTTTGAGAAGAAATGCCATAAAGTACTCCCCCGTCGGTATAATGTGATTAATGTAAAACAGGAATACTTAAACAATGCTAAATATTACCTTTATAAACATGACAAGACATACCCAATTTTAAAATAAATTTTTTTTTAAAAATTGCTCAGACCTTTTGTTACCAGTGGTGGTCACAAAGTACGCATTGCTAGGGTTAATCGTGGTTGGTCATTGTCTGCTGTATGAGGCATAAGTGAAATAGTCGAGGTAAATACAACGTCCTGTTTCACAATGTAATACACCTACATTACGGAGCGGAAGTACGGCAGAAGCAATTTAAAGGAAAGCGGGAAAGCATGTTACCCATGTGAGCCAAGGTTGTGCTCGTGTAAATTCTTGTGCACCGCATCTCGCTCATAAATCAGCACAGTTGAGATAGAAGTGAAGGGGAGCGTATACTTTAATGGAAGGAAGCTTTACGATGTGCGACTTTGTGGTCGTTCCGGCAGACCATTCAACCTGCCAGCGTGTTGGACAGAAGTCGAAAAGCTGCTTTTAATGCACCTGCGAGACATACTTATAATCCAGCATAAATGCTCACAACGGAGCCTTTACTGTTGCTTCGTCTCACTGCAGACGAATGCCCTGAGAAGTAACAGAGGAGTACACAAACTTTAATTGCATGCAGAGACCGACCGCAGACAGATTAAGGCGACAAACTGACCTAAACAAAGGAGTACACAGAGCTAAGAGTATGCAGGGACATCGTAAACTGGTTCTTCTACTGGACGAAGAACATAACAAAACTATCTTCTCACTAAACACAACAGCTTTTCAAACGTTTGCTAGCTCTGAACACAAGATGTGCAAGCACTATATTACTCGGTTTCATATATTGCCTGCAGAAAATATAGATATAGAAAGTAAGACGCCAATACACGGAACGGGATGGCTCAGGTGGTAACGCCTGTGGCCCGCATTCGGGAGGTCGCGGGTTCGATCCCCATGGCCGTGCACTCTGAGAGGGGTTATTCCGTGATTTCTCCGTGTCAGTTAGGCAAATGGCTTCTTTCATACCACGGTTTCATTTCCATCGTTTCCCTTCATTCCATTTCCTTATCATCTTTGGGTGTGCTTTCAGGCGAGTGGTGTTGACGGCGGTGGACAAATGACGCGGATGCTTACTGCTGTTCTCTCCGCCAGGTGGAGATTGGGCGGCCGCTGTCCTCCGTCGGGGGACGCCTGTGCGACACACATCGGACCCACGGAGCGCTAGCTCAGGCGGGGGGAGGGAGAAACTGTGTGACACCGAACCCGCTGTGTATGGTGGCTGCTCAGCGGGGTCTGGCACGGGATGAAGAGATCTCAGCACTTGTCAGGGACTTCAGCGCGTCTCTGTGGCCTGTCCAGCTTGCACCCTGTAGTTCCCTCACTTCACCCCGACCTCCTGAGGGGATGGCAGCCACAATAGATCTCTAAGTTGGTCGCGGTGCGCGAGGTGTCCCCCTTCGTGTTTACTGTATACCCTATAAGACAACAATGCATTAACTTAAGTCAATAGTGTCACTGAGGTGAAACAGGGTCGTTACGTTTTTGCCTTCCTTTCACTGGTGACGTAATAGAAATGAGGGCAAGGAAGAGTGCTGGGAGGATTTCGGTTGGACTTTGTAACGGGACACGTTGACGCCCGACACCGACTTTCTTATGTTGTGAATCTCAAAGATGGGCAGACGTACCGCATTAGCCAATGCCAGTCACCTTTAAACTTCACAACTGCGCCACTAAGCTAAAGCGAGTGAAGGGGAAAAAGAGGAGAATGCCCCGTGGGGTCCCTTTTCGTATCTCTGATACACGCTGTGTTATGCTTAAATACAGGTAAAATATGAGGAAAAAATTACCCAAGTATGATTTTTCCCGCAATATGAAAATATGACGAGAAATCTTTAAAAAATAATAAAGATGTGTATTCTAAAGCAAAACATCATATTCTTTAAGAGTTTGAAGTAGGTTCACTTCAATAAATAAACAATAGACTTTGTAGAACTTTTTGGATATTTATATAATAAGGATACATCAAATGAAATATAACAAATTACATGGAGGTTATATATTCTTATAAATGTGAAACTCTAACTTAGAAATAAAGAAAACAAGTTACTGGTTGTTCGGCTCTTGCAATTCCAAATTACAGTTTGCCAGTTAAAGTAGTGTTCCCTAGAATAACAACTCATCAGGAATAAAGGGTGTTTAATTTTGGACTTGACATCACAGAAGAAATGCCACATTTTTAAATGTACATGACTTGTTGGAAAGGGTGCTGCGGGTTTTCCCAATTTGTTTCACAGAAAATTGCCCAAATAGAATATCTGTAAATCCCGGTTCCCTGATGCCGCAGATTGTTTTAAAAACGAAACATCATGCATCCAACACAATATTAACAAATAGGAAAAGTTTCGTAAAATATACGTTACCAAAATAGATATTGTGAAATGTGAGATTTTTTGTCGCATGCATTGAATTCTACACACTGAAAAATGTAAAAATATCTGTAATCATAATGATAGCAAGCATGGTTTGGAATATGAAATTTGATATTTTGCCTGCCTCTAACCCTTATTTTATAAGAAACAAGCATACCAGAATGCTTTTCCTGTCTGAAACCCATTTTCTCTTAAAGCCCTACATATTTATTATACTCTCTGAATTTAATTAGATCGTGAATTTCATTTTTGGACAAACAATCTCTACTTAAAATACAATGCGTTCTTTGACCGGCCGGACCGCCCCCCGGCGGTAAGGGACCGGGCGAGGACCGGCGCGCTCCCCGCCAGTGTTATGCGTAAAGGACCGGCAAGTCACGGGTAAGGAACACTAACTGCTGTACTAACTTACACGAGACTTACCCGCATCACAACAGATGTTGAAATTGATCACCTTCAACGCGAACACATTCCCTATATCTCTGAAAATAATTCTGGTTTACTCGCAAAACTTCATGTTCACTGATTGCCTGTATTTCTCTCGTGATTTTGTCATTCACTTCTTTAAACGTGTGCTGATTTAATGCGTGCACTATTCTGTAACGTTCCCCATAAATAAAAGTCGCACCGAGATAGGTCAGGGGAACGAGATGACCACAATCCTTGTTTAATTATTCTGTCACCATACACACTTCGCAATTCACGCATAGAATTGCCAGCATTGTATGCTATAGCTGAATCCTGCTGAAACCAGTCGTACAATTTTTCATTTCTTGTTAGCTGCGGAAAAAATATTTAAAATAGAATTTACAGAAACATGTGAATCAACTATCAAATATGACAGAGCTGTTTTGCATTGCTTTCACGTTCACCGGACCTACCGCCACGCAACTTTTGTTTTGAGGTTCATAAAGGATCATGTACACAGGGTGGAAGTGAAATGATCCGCCAGACTTTAACAGCAAATTTCTCATCTTGTGAATAACCAGAAAATCTAACACCAAAATGTTGAACAGTTTATAGTTTTCTAGTTAAAAATATTTTTAACAAACAAATTTATTATCACCTGGCTGAATTATTATTGACTGAAGGTTCTTGATTTATGGCTATATTCATAGAAAACTGAATAAACAATAACTTTTTCCTTTGGCGTATTTCAATAGATTCAACGGTTTTTGTGTAAATTAAATTTAAAAGAACTCACAATTTGTTGCCTATTTATTGCGAGATATTCCTTACTATTGGCTTGAATTTTTCAATACCTTTCTCAAATGGGAAGTCGTTATTCTTTTCTTCCTGATCATGCAGAGAGAACAAAATTTCAGTCATCTTATAGCAATTAAAGATTTGATTACCACCCAAGGCTACTGTATTCTATATTTCCATTGTATTCACAATACAGTATATAATAAAGCCATCTCTACGGCTATTTAACTCAATTAACGTGAAGTATATAGAAAAATAAACATATTTATTGAAGAATGGGTACAGGGTGGGACGTGGTTAGCGCCCCGAGTCCTGCCCGGCCGAAGCTGCTACGTTTCCTTCAAGTTGCTTCTCAATTGTCCCTACACGAACCTCACGAGGCTGAGTGCAGCCCGGACCAAACCTGCTAGCGGGAGAACATCCACACGCCGGTACCGGAATCAAACCCGGGCCTCCCGCTTAGTAAGCAGCTGCATTACCACCGAACTAAGGAGACAACCGAATGTAACACATAAGCTTTTTCCTCCTCCTCCCCATATCCGACTTTTTACATTTTCTTGTGCACTTATAGGAATCAAAGCGGTCCTGCTATTTACCTTTAAGACTCTCTCGGCGTTATTCAATAATATATGCATGTGACACAAATAACAAGCATCAAATTCAACAAGATCTTCTCACAACCCACCATTTCAGATGTGTATTACCCCGCCCAATGCAGAGCATTCTTTAGAGGTGTAGAAGTAACACTTATCTGGACTGTGTTACGTATAAATATTACTGTGATTTGTACCGCTAGCACAGTGACCAAAAGCAGTTCGAAATTTTACAGTCGACCATGCATCTGAAATTCTGGTCACTGGTCACACTAACGCCTCCTAGATCACGTATCAAGAAATACTCTAAATTTCGTTGTAAGTTGCAACCAAGCCAACTTTATATTGCGAGGAATAATACCCTCTGTATTTCCATACGCTGCACTGACGTTCCAAATCAGACCCTATTCATTAACATCCGTATTAGCCACCCAGAATACAGGCCTTCTGCACTTCATAGCAAAGAATCAACTACGCGATTGTCCATACTCTTAAACAGCGATGTCCAACGTTGCCAAATAGGGAAGGTTGGATTTACCTCCTTCCACTTTCTGCAGACTGTGCCACTCAGATGTGCATTGTGTCGCACTGGCAGGTTGGTTACACGTACGTTGCGTTTGATTTACGAAAGCACTTTCAAATCTTTTGCGATAAACAGCTGTTTATTTGTGACTCCTTTGGTACTGCTTATGTTTAAGAAATCTATAAATATTTGACGACAAAGTCGAAGTGCATAGTCTTAGAACGTCCACCAAGTGATCTTCGCGTAGCCTATTGTTGGACAATACTACTATGGGTTGGACATCCCTGCTCCAAAACCAGGTTAACAGTTAGAACCTGCAGTTATGGGAACTGCACAAAGCACCTCCAATGAGCCCTATAGGGATGTAGCAGTACATACATACACCAAGGTCTGAAACTTTCTGGGCTACGTTGAAGTTCTCCACAGCTCTAACGTTTATGTTATATAATTACCGTGTTTTCCGGCTAAATTAGGGTCGTATTTATTTCAATTTGTTCCGTAACATAAGCAATGAACTAAAAATCTTCCTCTTTGGCGGATTTACCTCCTCTTTGTAGGACTTGCAAGACAATGTTTTGGCTCACTAGCTGTTGACAAGCAAGCAAACTGTAGATGATAGCATATTATCCGGGGAGGATGATCGGCGCAATGTCTGGTACGGTAGTGAAGAGAGTGGTGATGAAGGGATGGTAGGAAAGTTTACGGATCAAATTATCCAATCCAGCATTCACCTAACGACCGCCAAAGAACACGAAAAAACCTTCGGACAGGCTGGTTGACACCGAGACCTGCCGAAAAGGATTCGTACATTGTCAGGGCGAGACGTCACTCGGTCAATAAAACATCAAAGGTATAAAACACATTGAAGTACGACGGGCGTTTGGAAATTATTTAAAATTGAGTTGTTTAAAAAATACCGCTCCATCTATGAGCACACCCTCGTGTAGGGCGATGAACTGATGCTAGTACACCACGCAGACACTGGATGGTAATTCTGAAGAGAGTATAGAGAATCATGGCCAAGGTGGAAGGTGACTATCATGGATAAAGATGGGCAGCACGGTTTTCGTGGAAGGAAGCAGTCAAAAAAGGTATGGGAAAGGTGTGTTCACATTGCATTCTACGCGACTTGACACAGGGCCAGAAGGAGATCAGAGTTGAAGTCCGTTGTCGACTTACTGGAAACGGAGAATGAGGATCCAGATTAGTTTGCAGAATCTGATGACGAATTACTACTATGCTCTTGAGTAGACCGTCTTTGTTCGATAACACGAAGGACGTGCTGCATTGTAAAAGTTCGGCAATAATAAGGAATTTCAGGCAGCTGTCCACGAGTGGGTGCGTAGTACCCCTAAACAATGGCTCCGTGACGCAATAATGAAGTTCCCAGAAAGCTGGCAGCAGTACATCGACATTGGTGGGGAGTATATTGAGAGATCCTATGTACATTCAATAATTGTATTAATAAAGCGAGGTATAAAAACAGCTATTATTACAAATCATTTTCGAACGCCCGTGGTAATTGAAGAGCTACCACAGTAAAGCCGGCTCCAAGTGTTTTCCAATGGGCTTGAGGTGCTGAGGGGAAACGGAAGGAGAATTTTCTTATTGATTAGCTGAGCCTATCCTGCGGGTGGGTTACTGCACGTGTTTATTTACATTCGCGGGCAGTCGTCTAAGGTGAGCCTGGCGGGGTAGTTTCTGTTGACGAAACAAGAAACGAAATAATTTGTTTTATAGTTAATTATTCTGTCCAAGCAAAAGAAATCTGCGCATCGCTTCCCCAGGTGTTTAAACAAATTAATGTTGACATTTTATGGTAGTGCTGTTGTTTTAGAAATATTGTTAAATATGTTTTTTAAAAAGATAACGAATATAATAAATGTTTCGTAAATAATAATCATAATTATAATAATATATGTTAAGCATAACACTGGACAATTTCACGAAAAATCGGATAGCAAAAGATGTTTATTAATTTTCGATATACAGTTTCTCCATTGACAAATGCTTCCTGTTCTTCTTATTATTTTTGTTTTAATTATCATAAACATGTGATATTAGGAAACGTCCGGAAGCTTGGGGAAAATAGTTCGTGTTTGCGTGCGTGTGTATTGAACGTTGCCTAATATCGTTTAAGATATCGTTTATGATAATATGTAATGTTTATTGTGCCCTTACTTCCGGAAATATTTTTGCAGACAAATGTATGTCACATTTTTATCTTCAATGATTTAGAAACCGATTAATAATCTTCGCTGTTTTACAGCAAAGTCCCAAAGAAGCCAGTCGCCATGATGGTTTATTTTGTTGAAATGGAAAAACGTTAGCATTACAGCCGTCAAACTCATCAGACAGATAAACAGCTTGAGACGACTCTGGCCTGGACTGACCACTACTCGATAACATTTACCCCTTACATCTCCACGGCGAGTCCCGCGTGCGTCGGAAAACATTTAGAAGCGCCTGTACGTATCAAATCTGATGCAAATGCACATTTGGTGTGGAAAGGAGCCTGTTTACATTATGGAGTTTATATTTCAGGTACATGTGCCTGTTCGAAAACGACTTGTGGCTAAAAAAACAAATCTCGTTTGATAGGCAAATGAACACATGTGTTGCTGAGTTGTTTCCATTTGTATCTTATTAACACGCTTCTGGTCAGACAAATGCAGCTGAGATCAACATTTCACGAAAGCCAATGAGGATATGTTGCACCTCTGGATTCAATAAGTGAAAATTGACACCTATAGGATCATGTTCATCCCCAAAAGGACTATCTGTTCCCATTCTGCTGCAGCTCATACGTCCCGAATAACAAAATGATACCATATACCATGCATATATTTGCACGTAACATGCAGGCGCAGGCCAAAACTTTGTAGTGGTGGTTCACTATCAGCGACTTTTTACCAAGTGATGAAATCGATAGGTGCAGCACTGCACTGTGATACTAGGGAGCGGTGTGCACGGAACATGAACGCGTTGCTGAAATGAATTCAGGGCAACAGGAGAATACGAAAGAAAAAAGCACAACATTTATGTTGGTTATCAAATTTCTACTCCACAGACTGGCTCAAATTTGTATCTATGATCATAACAACGAATTGTTTTATTCAAATGGGCTAAGGAGCTCTTTAAGGATACCCATCTGTGAAATTTTGAAAATCTACAATTTTGATTGGATTGATTTGAAATTTTAACACAACAATCACTGTATAGTGAGGAGTAACTGTGCTAAATTTCATACATTTAGATTAGTTGCTAACATACTAATATTTTATTACATTTTTTTAGTATTTGTATAAATGGTTCCCCCATGATGCAATTTTGATTTGAAGAACTTAATAATTTTCAGCTATGTTCTGTAATAGAATGTTAGCAAATTGATGAGATAATTTCTTAATCTTGCTATTAGTTTGGATAAAAATAAATTTTAAAATTTAAAATCATTATTTTTTCCATTTAAATTTCGAAATGTAAACTTTAATATTTAATTACTCAGCAGTTATTCACGTTATGAAGAAATTATCTCACCATTTCTTTTTAATATTATTTTTAAGCAGGTACACAAAATTTCATGCATAAGTACTGCAAATTGCGTCATGTGGAGCATTTTAAAGAACAAACAGTGCTAAAAATAAAAGCATGGAAAAACTAAGTTTGAAGTCATGGCAAATATAATGGAAGTGTATTGACTTAAATGGACATGACCACTTACAGGCAATCAGTTAGACGGCCACGTGACATAGTTAAAACGGCCGTAAGGCTATAAAAACATATCAAAATAAAGCAGAAGATTTACACTATTTGATAAAACAAAAAATCATTTTTGGAAATTTTTGAAATGTTAAGCCTTTTTTCACAGATGCGTATCCTTCATCACGTTGGACATTACTTTGCGATGAAGGCAATGCACTTTGCGACTGTTGGTACTCGACGAAAGCTATGGCTAAAAAAAATCTTATGTGTTGCACTCACATAACTTTCTCTAGTATTGAACTAGCTATTCTTAGAAACTTTTATTCCTCTATCTTCTTCATGTTAGTCGAGGTAAACACTTGCAGAAATTATCTTATTACTAATTTTCTTGTAAGTACAAGAGAAATATGGGAATACCGTAGGCTTTAAGCGATAGTCATATGGTTTAAAGCTGTATAATGTTTTGTTCAGTAAGATTTGGCCTATCTCTTACGGTTTACCAGTTACACAAAAGTCATCAGAAGTAAACAGGGCTACATGGGCTATGGCCAGAAAACTCAAAATATACATTTCATTGGGCAGAAAAATATCATAAACTTAGGGCATTTAAATCAAAACTGTTAGAGCCATTTTTGAGAATATAAAATTTTTCGAAAAAACCGTTTAGGGCAGAGGAATTTACTTCAAAACCTTCGTGTCACATCCTTGAAGGACGTGAAACTTGGATACCAACTTTGGTTTGTAACTTTTCGTTTTTGAGTTATGCTATAACACACACACACACACACACACACACACACACACACACACACACACACACACACACACACACACACACACACACATACACACACGGACGGACCTTTATCTAATTTCTTTCTTTTTTTGATTCAGTGGCCTCAAAATATATATTTCCGGTGAAATCTCAACATCGAATTTTTGGGTTGAATACAATTCTTCCCTTGCATATTATACGTAGTAGAGAAAGTAGAAATGACTGATCGTTTAAAGCTGTTATTTAATGTTAGGGTTAGCGTGGGAAGATGCGAATAACTTAACTTGCTATACCGACTGAATTAACCAACTCTGATGACGTATACAACATGCTATTATAGCAGCTATCATAGAATGGCACGGATGAAACCATACAACATTTTTAAAACTACTTTTAAAGCCTTTACTTACCAACTTTATGGAAGGAGATGCTGAAAAGGCCACCGTCCTTGTCCATACATTTTTGGCATCTCTTAGGAAACTATCCATCACTCGCCGTAGTTCACGTTGAGAAATGCCGGTAATACCCTGGGGCATACTTTGTTTTATCTCTTCCAGGGTGTGTGGGTTTGTCTTGTACACGTTATGCTTTAAGTTACCCTAGAGATAGAAATCGAGGAGCGTTATTTCAGGGGATCGAAGGGGTCGCAGATCTCTACTAATAATTTTATTCTGCCCTGAAACATGCTTTCAATTGTTATCATCAAAGGGCTCCATATGAGTTATTACAGAGTCTCGTTGCAAAAAAAAAAAAAAATAAAATAAAATAAATAAATAAATAAATAAAAATAAATAAAAATAAAAAATAAAATAAAAAAGAAGGAATATCATACTCCCTGTCTGTTAATTCCCTAAAAAGAGGGCAAAATTATTGTATTCAATAATTGTATTGTACGGGTTGAACGGTTGTTGTACAGGTGTCAATTGTTGACTCGAAAAAAATTGGGCATATAACTCTTTCTCCAATAATGACCCACCATACAATAATTTTTTCGTCATGAGGAGGTACTTCACGAACAATATTAGGTTTCTCAGATACCAATAACTATTATTTCATATACACACTTATCCATGAAGGTGGAACCAAGTCTCGTCCGTGCAAAATATTGAACGGAAATCTTTCTGTAATTGTACTTTCACTTGAGCAGCTGACTGAGTTGACACATACGAATCATACATAAATACACGCTGTGCTTAGATGAAGCATAATACACTTTGTGACTAAGTACCGGACAAAATAATATGTCACTCGTAATAACTGAGCTGCATCGCATCACCATTAATTCAATACTGCAGAACACAGCCATGTCAGCAGCGTGACTTTGTTTACGCAGCAGTCCGTTATCATGTTCCACACGCCCAGTGGAAACACACAGCCAAACGCGTTCGGAGGCATTTTGCTCTCCCGTTGTATCTAAAGTTATATTCCAGTAACTTTAAAATTACTCTTAAGGAGCATTTCAAATTCCAGAAAGGAGTCTACAACACTACAACCGAGAAAAATGCACTGGGATGCTCAATTAATTAGCCAATTTCTTCTTCAGATATTTTTAATACAATAGTGCACGTTGTTACTTGAAATGCATGATTTAGAAACTGTGCACAAAATGTTGCAAAAAATATGTACTTTAAGAAATTTTAGAAACAATGTGGGGAGTATACAGAAAATCCTCAAATCCGATAAACTCATTGTGCTCAAGATTACTTAAATCACCTAGTAAGTCCCTCATTTTTACCCCAATATAAAAAGTATCTTAAAGAGTCTAAGCTGTAATGGTTGACAATTTTTTTAGCAATACTCACCTATTGGTTCTCTTAGTAATAAATCTTTCTTTCACTGAATACACGTGCACAAAATATAACTACATCATTAAACATAACACCAAGAAATATGTTCACATTAATTTTTTTCCAGGATATAAAAGTAAATATACTTTAAAATGAAAATCTAAACTTCTTAACTGATCATTGAAACCAAGTTATCCCATAAAAAACTAATTTCACACAATTTAATTATATTATGTACGATTAAGGAAGACCATAATCATAATAATTTAAAAAGTTAAAAAATTAGTCTATGACCAAAATATATTTTAAATCTTTAGCTTCAATTACATACTGTTATGTTTGCAAACAGAAAACTTTAAACCAGATTGGGCAACTGGTGCTCACTGAGCGTAACCTTCTCACGGCCTTACACTGATAACTGTATGTTTAGCAGGTAAAAAAATTGAGGTCACTCAAGCGAACACACTAGTCACCAAAGGCCTGCTTTAAAGCCTCAACAGCTTACTATTTAAATGACCAAAAGTACATGTACTAATGATCTATATTTACTTCCTGTGCCATTTACTGGACTGATGCTTATTACTCTTTTGCGCATTAGAAGCGTTGCACACAATGTGGTTTCTAACAATGTTTTTAAAAGTTTAGCAGTAACTCAAAGGGAATGAATTGAACCAGCTGACATATAGTTTTCGCTATATTTTTAAATTGCTCGACATATAACATAATTCAACCACTAAAAGACATCTTTACAAAGGTTAGGTTAAAATATTTGTTTCATTTTAAACGACCAAAGAGGTCTAAATGGTTTCTATCCGACAGTTTTGTAAATTAGTATATACACAATATGGCGGTGTCTTTATCTGTTTAAAATTACGATTTGTTTGTCGTGTGCAACAACTGATCAACTACAGAAGTGTGAACATTATTAGACTCGAGTACATCAAATGAATTTTCTGAGTTTGAAAATAATTTACAAATGTCTAAAATCAAATCAACACCTAATGTAAACGTCTAACGGCTATTTTTCATTCTGAATATATCTTTACCTACAGTAACACCATTGCATTAGTAATTTTTCTTAGTAAAATATTTTTCCAAACCATGACCTCAAAAATCCACACATAGCAAAATGCACACATGAAACAGATATCTAGTATGTAATTTCCAGATGGAGGTTTTGAATTTTCACAGATAATACTAAGAGGTAGAATGTCTGAAAACGGTTATCTAAAAACCATTTGTGACAAAGCTGAAACCAATTTACCAACATTTCATTGAAGAAGAAATATCTTCATCTACACAATAGCACGGATAAAAATTTGACGCTGTAGCTTTATTCTACTTTGTTTATAGATAGTCATCTAACTTCCATTGTTGGAAAGTCTATAAGCAGCTTGTGCACTAAAGTGACAATAAGTTGGAGATATGGGTTTGCACAGTAAATTACAAAAACGCTATTTTGGGTCCAATAATTTTCCATCTCTGTATTACATTGCGGATCGTACATTGGAGTGCAAGCAATCCATGCATACACGCGATATGTGGCCCTGTCAAAAAATGATCGCTCTGTGTAGAAAGCGTAAATTAATTTCCTTTTTTTGTAAATAACTATTACAGATACCTGCATGAAATTTAAAGCACGGTTATAAAAATTGTGGTACGTCAGTATATTACAAAATTTTGAAAGTCGGAACCGACTTGCGTTTCTAACAAGAAATCCGATTACGAAAATGTTTGATCAATTAAATGCGTAACATTTTGCTTGATAATCCCAAATGATTTTGCAATTTCGACGCTGTCAAACATCAAACCTCAAACACGCAACACCGTAGATATAGGCGTCAGTAAATCAAATGATCTGGATTTGTGAAGCGGTGTGTTTGTAAATCCGACAGCTCAGGTCTTCTTGCAAACCATGCTAAGCGTCAATGTGTGTGTGTGTGTCTGTTTATTTATAGTGCATTTCATCCGGTGGTTGGCGACCGCAAACCATCATTAACCTAATTGATAGGAGCTGATGCGAGTAAAGCTTCTGACACCAGGTGAAGGGTGGAGCTGCTTGATAGCCCATTTACAGATAACGGTAGCGCTTTGTTCAATTTGTGGCAAATACTGAAGATCAACAACATGTTTACGTCAGATTCGTTTCGGCAATCCCTAGTTGCACTAGCTTTTACTATTTATTTTCAGTGATACATTAAGCTTTTACGGAACAAGCTGAAGTCCATAACGACCGACGGGAGTTTGCTGCTAATGGTGTCTACTCTGAAACGCATAAGAAACCCTTTGAGTGTAATGTGATCATCATATCCACAAAAAATAGCTCTTTGCCATTTTAAAATAACTTTTATAAGCTTAACGACAGAGGTAAACATAAATATTAAAAGTTTCATCATCAAAATAATTGATTCTCAATGCAACATTGATTTCCTTGTAAGCTGCAAAATACTGAAATATTTGTCAATAAAATATTGTCACCGCATCCACGTTAATGGCCTGCGTTTATGGGCAATCCTATTCATTGAACAATAGCCTGGACAAACCAATAGCAACTGCGTGCCGTCTTTCTTATTAAGAAGATTCGTCTTGTTCCGCCCGAGAACATTGTTATCCAGAACGACACTTAACAGTTGGAGTTCAGCGAGTACAGTGGACAATGCCGAGTCCAGTCCAGTTGTGAGTTGTGACTCTCCAGTACAGTAGTGATTCGATTCGAGCGATAGTTGTGTGCAACACTGTCTCAAGTATAACAGTACACTTCGCTAAGCGCTTAAGTGACCAATAAACTGTTTAGCAGTAACCAGTGTCCTTTTGTTACAGTGTTTATTGCTCAAATCTATTTTGGATGGAAACATTATAACAGAGGCCATAGAATTCTGTTACAAAGTGTAAGGGCTTAATGCGATAGTTAGTAGAATTTCTCTACTGGTCAAGTTTCTCATAATGTTGGGCAATTTTAAGGTAGCTTTTGTGAGTAATAACTAGAGATAGGTTATATTGCCAAAATGCGAAATTTCTTTGTCAAAATATAGAGACATGAAAAACTCCAAAAACATTAAAAATGTATACTTTAAAGCCAAAGCATAGCTTCAAGGATGAAGCATATCCACCTCATTATTATAAAACAAATGTGTATTTTGTAGGTTTTGTCTATATTTAATAATACAATTAAATGAAACAAAACAAAACAATCATTGTGATAGTATTAAACTTAGAAATAAAAACAAAAAAGAAGTTTTACTGACTGCTTTGTTCTACTTTAGTACCAATTATGATATGCAACTAACAACACCGGTTCGCAAAAATAGAAATGCTTCAATATTAAAACATTTTGAGTTCGCAAATGATGTTACAGAAAATGCTACATTTTCACAACTGTGTCTGACATGCTGGAAAGGAAGATTGGTGTTTTCTTAATGTGTTTCAAAGAGAATATTATCAAATTGTACGTTTTTGGTACGTTCATTGACCTCTACACATTGTAAGAAAACATTCCCATAATTATGGTAAGCATAGTTTAGAATATGAAGTTTCATATTTTGCCTGTCTATAGTAATAACAGGGTTGTCCCTTAGCACGGTGCTTACCAAGCGGGCGACACGGGTTCGATTCCAGGTATCGGCGTGGGGTTTTCTCCCACTAGGAGACCAAGTCCGCGGTGCACTCAGCCTTGTTAGGTCCCTGAGGGGCCAATTCAGGAGCTATTTGAATGAAAAACAGTGACCCTGGTTGCGTACAACGCATAATCGGCCGGGAGGGTTAGGCGCGCTGACCACGTACTACCCTCCAGCATGCCACCCCACTCACGACGCCTGTGATGGGAACAAATGGGGGAGGCAGTAGCTGGGCCTCAGATCTTAGCCCGAAAACGGCTGCTGCGCCTTGTGTTATTACTATCATAGTCATAACAGCATTGATAGTAGTTTTATTTTTTTTTCTGATTTTAGACTTAGCGCAAAAGAAAGTATAAGTATGAATAACCTTCAAGCTGATAATACCATGGATATATGCTAAATTTATGCTCTAGCCCAATTAAGCTGTTGTTTCCTTTTATTCACCAAAATGTCAAAAACTATGAAAACCATAAGGAACAATGACGTGGTTGGCGCCCATGAATTTCCCTCCACAAATCAGTGGCCTAGAACCATTCCGTTATGGTGTCTCTGTCTATCTCTTTCTCCCTTCCCATATGTTTATAACAGAAACGTTCTAGTTTGAGACAGATTATAGTGTATAATACCTGTTCTTATTGCATGCGGCACTACAGGCGACGATACCAACGACACATGAAACTATATTTGCAAAGGGAACTTCCAGGCCTAAGTTTAGTGTACCTCCCAGGCATTTGCCAGTTATGAGAGCCGAAGAAAACTTTGATAAAGCCTCAGTAAAGAAGGACGGTGCTGGCGGCATTTGAGCAGTGGCCTACCGTTCAAAGGTCCTAGTCTGAACGACTTCGATTACACTTTTCGGTATGTGTGTGTGTAAATTACTAGACAGTAAAAATGCTGGTACTGTCGATCATATGTCAGTTTCTACGGCTCCATGTCCACGAACCTTGTTTTAGTCTTTCCCTGCTGCGGTATCCTCTGTTTAAGAGCAGCATTCCGTTGACCTCTACAAACATTCTCACTAATGTTAGAAATGCATCTAACTGAATGGGCTGAACCACGGCAAAAACTAAGATGCTGCTACTTATTTTGTGTTGCAATCTGATATTCTGGAAGAATAAACCTAATAGAGGGAGCTTAAAATAAAACGTTGCTTTTTTATTGTAGGAATTTTCTATGATGCTAACTATAGAAGTCCCTTTCAGAGTTAAGTCTTTTCAACATAAATTCTTAACTCATTTTTACGTTAGGCTCTTTAAAGGCAGAGATAATGCCTATAGATAATCAAGGTAGCAGGCGTTCACCTACGCTGGTTAGTGCAGTGTAAACAGTATTTCAAAAGAGAGCCGAATGAAGTCATTCAACATGCTCTGGTTCGTCTTTTCAAAGAGCACACAGCAAAATGGTAAAAACCAAAGCACCCTAGTTTTATTTAGCATTCTTTCTTTGGTCTCATGGCGAGCGTGTGTGAAGGTAGAAGGGGAGAAGAACGGATGCAGCTCCTTTTAAAAAGCAAATGCGGTACATGCTCGCATCTCAGAAAACTGTGTCGTCTTGAACAAGAGTAACCTGAAGCATCTCTTCACCTCCCTGCACTCTCTTCTTCCCCCAAAAGAGCGTGGATCATTAGAACTTTTGGTTTGTCAATTGCCGTTGAGGATTGTCTCCACATTTTGTGTTCGTTAGAAAAGAAAACAAGTGCAAGAGGCTCGTTAGCAAGACCATCCCTTGAGCCTTCACTACCAGTAAGTGAGATATAGTCTCTAGTAAGTCAGCTGGGCAGTCACGAATTCGGGTGGTCGGAACTCATCCCAAAAACAGTGCACCTATTTTTGAAAGAGCAGGGCAAATGGACCTTTATGGAATGTATCTATATTCCAAAATGTACTTCGGCTTTATAAAATAGGTATAGCTTAGATAACAGAGGACACTACGCGCTTTGCAATCTACACATACAGGGTGGAAGGGAAGTCATTACGTTCCTTCTAATATGTGCTTCATAGAAGCATCACAAACGAAAACGTCTAATGCCATTTTGTTCTTTGATCACTCGATTTCGAAAAAATAAATGGTTTTTCTTCCAAAATGGATGCGTAATTCTACAAGAATGTACGAATATACCAGTTAGTTACTTGTAAGATGCGTAGAGTAACATTTTTGACATAGCTTCGGTAGTAATTATGCTACATGACACAGGGTTTCGAAATAATTAATCACTTAAGACGTGCAGGAATGTGCAGACATGCAGCCTTTTTAGACTCGAGGCATGTCGACAACGTTGCATTGAGTTTGGTCAGGGAATTGACGTGAATTCCGCATGCAAACAGGTCGAGCACTTTCCCTTTCCCTAATGTTTTGGCAGGTAACGGTTGTGACTGACCTATGGTCGTACAGTAAACATAGAAAGACACATTCACGAGACGCGTGGTAGCAGTAGTGTTTGTTTATGTACTGAACCAGTGAAAGTGACACGCACACAATTGGTAGTTTCGACAGCTTGTTTTCGACAAAACGATCTCCATAGGAAATGGTCAGAAACAGAAACGTGAGATACAAAATGTGTTCCAAATACCGAGATCTAGCACTGGTTTAAATTAATGTAATGACTTCCCTCCCACCCTGTATGAATCCTCTGGATTTTTTCTTCTGGGGAGAGGTGAAAAGCAGGATCTACAAAACAGCAACTACTGCCCACGAATCTTTGAGAGAATGCATTTATCTGGCTACGGAAGAAATACGCAACAATGAGGGTGTTTTTTTTACAGTGCAACGTAATTTGTTAAAAAGGGCGTGAGGCTTGCAGGTGGACATTTTGAACAATACCTGTGAAGTGGGTGAACCATTTGGTTCATTGCTTACTTTTTTGCTGTCCTCTTAAAAATATCATTTGGTACACTTTGTAAGAGCCTACAAATGTACCTTTGCGTTTAAAGTCAGAGAGATGGTTTGGTTTATTAAATTATAGCAGTATCAGTTACTAAACGATTTCAGTTTCTGTTGAAGGAAATGATAAACAATATCCTTGGATTGTGAGTTTAGGTTACAGTATGCGTTACTGGAGAATTCAGATGTACTTATTTATTACGACGTGGCAGACACGGCATGGTATGCCTTATGTTTACACTCACGAGCCACGCGGCTCCATGACGCGTGTTTGTTTATGTACTGACCTAGGGAAAGTGAAACCTGCAGTGTTGCCAGCTTGTTTTCGATAAAACTAAAATATCTCCGTCGAAAATGGTCAGAGACAGAAACGTAAGACGCAAAATGTGTTCCAAATACCGAGATCCATCAGTGGTTTAAATTAATGTAATGACTTCCCTTCCATCCTTCCAGATTCCAGCAGCCGGTCCCACCGTGAGTAGATAACCCTTCGTGCGTTAAAACAGTTGCATAAGTTCACGGCGCAAGAGAGGCCAGTGGAGTTGCCGCCTCTCAGCGGCAGTGAGGTGAGAGGCAATGCAACCAGTGTGTATACTTCCTGATAATAGACAATAACACTATAAACAACCGAAAAAATCTCATTCTACTTACAGGACCTTTATTTTTCAGGGAATAAACTCACTCCTGTATATGCTGCTATTGTCTAACATTTGAATTACAGATTGTAAAGAGCAAGCATGAAGGCACGCTGTGTTTCATTGGCATTTCTTCGTTTCTTATTAATATTATTGCTGTATTTGTTTATTATTATTATTAGTTATTGTTATTATTGATATTGTTAGCTTATTACTGTTATTTACTACTATTATTATTAATTGTTATTTATTATTACTTTTATTAGTGTTTTTATTAGTGTTATTGTCAATGTTATTATTATTGTTACTATTATTGTTAATATTGTTATCGTCGTTGTCGTCATCATCATCATCGACACCGTCATCATCATCGTCATCATCATCCATCAGTACACGATTTTCAGAGTAAATCTAACATAAAAGCCATCAGATCTGTGCTTTAAGCTGAAGATAAACAGAATATAAAGCACACTAGTGCATCTGTAGTTAGCTTTTGTATGCAAACAACACTATGGAAGATGTGGAATCAGCGCTGAAAAATTCAATGCCATAGCCGGGATTTGAACCACGGATCTTCCGCTTATCAAGCGGCTGGTTTAACCACTAAGCTGCCATGGCCAACTTGCCAGTACGATATTAAATTTCCCAGCTGATTCGTACGTTTTTCCGGTTAGACCACAAGGAAATATCACATCAGAGACATAGGCTCTATAAAATAGCACTCTTTGCTAGGTAGAACATCAAAATGAACTGAAATTCAGAGAGTAAGAGGCTAAGAATAAAATAGATCAGAACCTGGGTTTCCGCACCATTGTCGTTCTTTCAATTCTTTGTCCCATATTTCGCCTCTTCCTGTTCTTTTGTCGAGGCGTTGTGTGTAACTTATTTTCCTAGGAGCCTCACACGAAGATTTTTCCTCATATTTTTATTCTTCATGCACGGTTATGCGAACTCAACTGTGTGAGACGCTTGGGGCTGCAGCAATACTTTCTTGCAATTTGTACAATCCTTTTTTAAATTGTTTTATTAGAAAAGCTCCGTAGAGTAGCTATATCTATGCTTGACCTTTTTCTTCATGTATTAATAATCGTAAGCAACCACCCTACGAATCTGACTATGAATGGTTTTCCTTTTAACTTTGAAATTAAAGGAGGGATCATCACAAAGTTAATTCAACGTATGCACACTAACATCCGTACGACAATACTTCACAGTGAACTGTGCTCAGGAGCAGACGATTCACCTGCGAATCCCATTTATATATACTGCGGCTAGCATCCCCACCAGAACGGTGATGGTGATGTATAAGGGCCCGTCGACAACTAGGTCATTAGGGACCCCACCAGAAGCAAGGGATGAAGGAGGCTATAAGCAGACAGGCCATAGAGATGCGCGGAAATTTCGAACAGTTCCAGGCTCGAATACTTGTCCCACTGCTGGAGCTGCCCATAGAGATACCTTTCCATTAAGTATCCCTCTGGTGTCCATTGGGAGCACTCTTTCGCTGGAACAAGCATCCGTGCCATCAGTCCGGCACCGCCATATGCCACGAAACCTTGAAGTACACCTGAAAGATGATAAGGAAATGGGATGAAAGATAAATAATGAAAGGAAATGTGCTAGATGAGAACCCACTCCAGCATTCGCCTACAGGGAAGATCACGAAAAACACAAGATCGGAGTGGCCAGTCGACGGGTATTGAACCCGGGACGTGCCTAACGGGAGTCTCACACGTTAGCACGGAGTCATCTTGTTCGGTCCGGTCTTATACATAATACAGGAATTTGTAGCAGAAAACTTATACCTGCATTAATCAACATGGTCATTACCAAACAGTGGATTTGTATGCTAATACGTAAGTGGTTTGCTTTTACTTATGATGTGGAATAAGTTTTACAATGAGTTTCGTGTAGTTTTGCATATAATAGCATAGTTATGATGTTGCTGCATATTTAATTATTTTTCCATACATCGAGCATAAAATACATGCATTATGTGTTCCAAATTAATACCTAAATACATCAGTGATAAAATTATTAAATTCCTACAATAAAGACTCCCCTGTTATTTCTCAATGAAGCTCAGAGTAAAATTAACCCTTTCATGCCTGAATTATTTTGCAACTTATACCGTTCTTCCTCTAATTCGAAACCGGTTTAGATTAGGTGGTCTGGGACACCTTCAGCCTGCTGTCTTGAATAGCCATGATCGTTGAGGCAACACGTAGTGCACTGGCCATGCACTCAAAGCCTGAGGTCGTGAGCTCGAGTCTCGGCAACCGTGCCTGTGGTAAAGGACGGGGAGGGCCCACGTAAAATAATCGGTGTGATGGCACGCGTGGATGATGACGGGGTATCATTTGACTGCGGTTGCATGGATTTTGCATCTTTTCTTATAATAAAAAAATAATAAAAAAAAACACTACAATATAAATTGTAAAAAAAATAATCCAACGTCTCAAAATGTATTTTTAATTGGTGACAGACAGTACAACAAGAATATAGCAGAAAAAAAGTTAAAACTAGTACAAATAGGAAAAAAAGTCTATGTATCTTATAATACACACCAGGCATGAAAGGGTTAAGAGTGCTCTATTGAACTATGCCGGAAAGTAGTTGTGCAGTGTTTTAGAGAGAAATATTAACATTAAGGTCTTGTGTACTATCGATAGATAGGCGACAGCCTAGTGCTTCATGAAAAGAATTTCCGCAGAATTGGCAAGTGCTTTCAAATATTGCCCAGTAACATCTATAGACATTGAAGGATACTTATCAAAAGACAAACTTATATAAAACGATAAACTTCCTAAACCGAAAGTTTAGCAATTTGGAAAAAATGATGATTCTGCATTGCATAACAAATTACAAGGACCGGAATCATATCTAAGGTGAATGTACATTTTAAGTTTTTTCCAAAAAGTATAAGCTTAAGTTTAACCATTTTATAGGATAAGTGAATAATTTAGGCGGCGCTGTGGCCGAGTGGTTAGACCGTTCGCCTACCACATAGGCGGCGTGGGTTCGATCCCAGGGACCCGCAAGTGGTATTCGTGGTGGACGAAGCAGGGTCTGGGTGGGTTTTCTCCGGATTCTCCGATTTCCCCCGCCACTCATTCCACAAATTGCTCCGTCATCGCCTTTCAAATCATCCATTTCGCCTGCATTTCATATCATCCCCTTCCTCACTATCATAACTGGTGCTTGGCTGACCACCCGCTTCTAGGTCTTCACTCTGTCGACTCCATAGGTTCGTCTGCTTCCCAACAGGCGTTTGACACTAGGCACTGGCTTGTAAGTCCTACATAAGGGGAAGGTAATCAGATAAAGAAGAAGATAAGTGAATAGTTTAGAAGTTCTAGAGCTTATTTTAAAGAGCTCGACACCATAAGTGCATGCATATTTTAGATAATTTCGGTACATACCGATACGTTGTCTACTCATGACTAACCAACTGAACTTTCACTATAGTGTTATATTTATTATATATGCCACAACTTTATAACAATCGAAAGTGAAGGGATTATGTCATTGTAGGATACCTCTTCTATTCTATATTTTCTTTCCATTGCACAACATTCATTCGCAGCTAACGCTTGAATGAATTGAACCCACACGCACGCACGCCTTTCCTTTTTCCAACTATACCTACAGTCATTGTCGTCCAATATTTGGATTTGGTATGGGATAGTTAGGAACCACGCCATCCCCTTACAGTTTCTGTTTCGTAGTTGTAATATCGCCTTGCATTCACAGAAAGTAAAGTAGCTATATCACTACGGAACAGACTATATATAAATGAGAAAAATAATATAAGTCTGTGGCCTTAAATTGCGTATTCAGCATACAGGTTTTTTAGGGTTATTTCATAATTTTCTGGTTAGGAGCGTTACTCTTCAAGATCAAGAGGAACCAAAAGTGCATCCATTTTCAGCCATTAGTAGTATCGTTAGAAAAAAGTAACAGGGTTTCGGCTCTGGGTATCGTTTTCTTCCTCCCGAAAGATGCTGTATTTATATTGCACAATATCAAAATGATGTGCAGCAACTGGTTAATGGTTTAACAAGTCGTTAAACTTTAATCATATGTTGCAAAATAGGTGTGGTTGCAGACAAGGCCGAGTCCGTACTGTAGGCCAAGGGTACCTAAAATATGTAACAGAAGTTGACCTATGGTTGATGTGTTTAAGGGGACACTCTGGTGCCAAATGGATTTTCTTCCCTAGTTAAACAATTTTAAGGAAATTTTTAGACTAAGTTGCACCTGCCATGATATACTGTTGGCACAAGTTTCACTGCTCTATATTAAAGAGTTTTGAAACTAAACATTGTTTATTATGTTTTTGGAAAGAATTGAATAGTAATATAAGGTATACTTTCTGCAGTTTAGAATTTAATTGGAAGCCGGAAATTTGGTATGCTAGTTTTTCTATGCCTATACAATAAAACTGTGCATTATTTTTCCAAAATATTAGTATTTATTATAAATATGAATTTTTTTCTATTTAGAATATAATAAAAGAAATATTACTAATAATTACAAAGGAAAAAAGCATATACTTTTATGTATGAGTGTGATCAGAAAAACAATGCACGCTTTTCTTTAACACGTTATATTCTACATATAATGAAAATTTCAACTTTATCCATAAATATTTACTGCCAAAAAGTTTACCCCAAAGCACAAAAATTGTTATATGGAGAAAAAGTTATTTAAAGTTTGAGAACGCAGTTACTGGAAATATTGCAAGAGCCTAAATAAATTTGAAATATACCAATTTCCAGGTGGATTTGACACATAATATTTAATGATCATATTCTGGACATGTTAAAGACAACATTTCTTCAAAAAAAAAATTTCTGCAAAAAATCGCATTTTTTGGCCATTTTGGTACCAGTGTGCCCTTAAATAAACTGGCACAGTGCTACAAATATTGACTGGTAACAGATTTGTAATCTTTTACAACAAATGACTTCGTAATTTCATTATAAATGTTGAAATATCACTTGGACTAACCCCATTGTGCTGCAGAACCAGTGTGCAGTAATGGTGCATAAATTGGTTTTTCCCCAGGAAGCTTGGATGGAGAAACACACAAGAGGATATGATTCAAAGGATGCAAGCGTGCTTAACAGGATATCTGCCTCATTTTATACTGTGGTTACGCCCGCACAGTTTCGCCTTTATATCCTCCTTCATTGATCTTTTCGCTCAAAGAATTGCAGAATAACTTTGAAAAAAATGGAATCTCAAGTTTTCCTTCTATTCTACTGATTTCCGTTGGGGTTCAGGTTTTATTGCTTGGTTCTCTTTCCTTCCTTGCTGATTTTCTTTACTGAAGATAAACTTTGGAAGATAAAAGCCTTCCCTTCCTCACTTCAAGGTACCAGTTGTAAAGATGCCCTCGGCGACTTCATTAAGTATTTGTAAGTGCCTTTCTCAAGCATAGTTCATTCAAAGGAAATAAATGTCATGCAATTTAACCAGTTCGCTGCTAATGACAGATATAGCTTTGTCTTCTTTTGTGATCAAGTACGACCTAATTTGATCTGTGTGATCTGTGATTTGTGATGTGTTATCTGTCCTCTTAATTACGTATATTTATGACCTAAAAATGTTAAAAATATGCAAGCAGTTGTGACCGAAGGAAATTATAAAACATGACGATAAATATGGCCTATTTTTTCTGTGCATTTTCAAAATCTTCAAAAATTTGGTGCTGTTTCAGTTAACATTACATTGAAAATATACTTTAAATCTCTAGCAGACTCAATAATAAATAAATCATGTTAATGTTGTTGCTACATTTTAAATTTATTTAATTGCTCAATTCAGAGCTAACCCTCAGTTCTGCACAGAATGGAGTAAATGCCTCATTTTGAAGGGCGATCAGAAAGAATAATTACAATAGCAAATTACATACAGCTTACCCTCCAAATTCGCGAAAACATACATTTATAGGAAAGATAGTTACAGATTACAGATAAGAATTAGGAGATGTGAAAATCGGTCTTTAGTACGGCTGCAATCATATATGCGAAACTGGAGTATAAATATAAAAATATGACAAAAATAGGAAAATTTAAGAGAAAATGTGACTATATTATGAAAAATGACAAAAAATGAGAAGAAACGTTAAAAGGCCGAAATATGACTTTACATGACCCATGATAATTGCATAGTTTTAATTCCAATTGACAACACGTGCTTCACTTATATTTTCCATGGACAAAAATCACAAACACTATCACATGTCAAACATTCGGACCCTGATTATGACTTTTGTCCCATATGCGGCATTTAATTCAGATAAGTCTATGTTTTTGATGTCGATATTTACAAGACAATATGTCCCTATCGATAACGATTTATAAAGGTAATACCTGTTGCAGTTAAGGTTGTTTAATATCTTATCTTCATTACAATTTCGAAGAAGCCAACTTTTAAAATGTTTATAGAAAGTCCTCAAACACCTTTCTGTTCATTTCAATGTCCAAAATGGAAATGCGTAAATGTGTGCGAAAAACAAGTGACATTTTTTATAGACTTGTTATCTCGAAGTGCTGGTTTTATGCCACTTTGAAAACCTCACTAATATGCAAGCTTTACTAAATGTCTTTCTGATTTTCAATACACTTTCTTCTAAGGTTGATAACTATTCATATCAAGCATAATTTTGGGTTTAAGGTTTTATAGTTTATAACATAACTTATCTTTAGAAAATGAGAAGTGTTACATTATTATTTTTATATGAGAGATTTTGATCTGAGACAAAAATTAATATTTGATATAAATGATATTTTCCAGCAGTAATACGCAAAGATATTAAATTTAGAGTTGGCTATTTTACATTTCACGTGAGGCTCACTGTTTATTTTTTGAAAATGATTTGCTTGGAAAGTTAGGTACATACATATAACCATAAAATTAACTTTAAGATATACTATAA
Source organism: Tenodera sinensis (assembly GCA_030765045.1). Taxonomy (NCBI): domain Eukaryota; kingdom Metazoa; phylum Arthropoda; class Insecta; order Mantodea; family Mantidae; genus Tenodera; species Tenodera sinensis. The sequence goes on from CM060964.1 coordinate 89,335,224, forward strand.
TTATGTTGAACAAATCCTGGATAAAATTTCTCTATTTCTGTATACTTTAGCAACTTCAGATCCTGGTAGCATTAATTTACTGACAAACATGCTTATGCTGCTAGTATTGACATAATTCATTTTCAGTTTCTATAAATACAGGATGGAGTAAAAAGGACTCAGCGAAATACTTGTCACTTGTCAATGATGATACTGCGGAAAGCAGACCGAAATAAAGTGGTCAGCTTTGTCTTTCAAGCCAATAACTAAATAGTTTTTTATTTGATCACAAAGCTCCTATCTGAACGGAATAGAGGACATGATGGGCAAACGTGGCATGTGCTTAATCAAGTGAAGCACATTTATAAGTTGGGTTTAGTCATCCTAATTGTTCGAAACAGGAGCACACTGTATGGAAAAGATCCAGGAAGAGAGTCCTGCCATGAATCTGAGAGCAAAGGAGACCGCCTATTGCCTAGGAAATCGCTGCAGTAAATAAGCGTTCTGTCTCAAATTGTGCACTCAGCGATATCTTCTCTAGCTTGAAGAGAATATCTGTAAACATTTCATGAGTCTGAACTTGTTTAGGCTTCAACGTAATCACAAAATTTTCCGTGAGCTAAATGTCTGCATTAATTAATGCTCTTTCTTCTAATCTTGTAAAACTAAATATTCTGTAAACACTTCAATGCTCCTTTCGTATGTGATACAATAGGAGCTGTCACATTTTCGGGATCAAAAACCAGATACAGGAGTCCTTACCTTATTATGATCTGCAATGACACTTCAAGAAGAAACACGAGTTCGATCTCAAATTCTTTCAATTAAGTACCGAAATAGAATACAAGTGCTTTCAAATCGCAGACTGCGAATCTTTATTGGTAACATAATTAAGTTACACGAGGATTTGAACAGAGTCGGACTCGGGTGAGAATGGTTTTGCTCAATACTTACAACACCTGATGCATTTCGTTCGTGTTCACTGCATGAGATGTGCAGTTCACCTATTGAAACAATTTAATTGATAATCAAGCCTTCCTCAAACGTTATTACACAGCATATTAATAGGAAAAATAGTATTGAATTGTGTTGCGAGTAATTGTGTAATTTGAGCTTAGATGTGTTACTGGAGAAGGAAAGAGAATGAAGGAAATTACAGAAACTTTCGACAAAAACCTCAACATGTAGACATCAATCCTCATGAGAATCTCTTAAGGGCATTCTACATCAAATTTCCTACATATTCCAAGGAAAACCCTTCAGAAACTTTAAAATCAGGATACAACTACGGTTTTGCCCTTATGGTTGTTTCATTTAACAAAACGCCACACTTAAATGGGCGCGCATATATTAATTCAAACAGAGCATTAAAGTTTAAAACGCTTTCTCTTGGTGCTCCCCTTTACGGCATGCGTATTTTCGTACTTACAGCATGCGTCCCTTGAAGCTTGATGAAGACATACGAAGAACATTTCCTTGATATCGAATATAATTTTGGATTTACAGTTCTAATATTTTAACATATTATTGATTTTATAAAAAATAAACGTATTGCATAATTTCTTATGTTTTTTATTTTCCGAAAAGGTACAATTTAAACTGATTTTAAAGAAGTATATTTCAGTAACAATATGCAAAACTCCAAAGTTTAAACTTTGTAAACTTTTATTACGTCCCTTTCACATGAGACTTAATTTTTAATTTTTTGAAAATTACTTTCTTTGAATGAGCGGTGAATAGGCTCATAAGAATTATCTTCTAAAATTGTGTGCAAATCTGTGATGAAAATGAGTGATTGGTTGAAATTTGTAGAAACAGGAAATTCCAGTTCCGAGTACCCATAAACAAAAGTATATTTTCATCTAAATTATAAGTAAGCTTTTTAAGAAAAACTGTAAAGAATGGCTTGTTTTGGGTGGAGAAGTTCAGTAAAATCCGTCGCCTTGCATCCTTAAAAATTACCCGACTTGTGGGCAAAACGTTACTGATACAAATTTTTCGACTAAAACTTATTTTGGAAATAGAGTTTTTGGTTCGAATGCAATAGCTCCTCCTCTAGCATAGGAAACCGTCAGAGAAAACAAAACCGCACTACACAAATTCAAGTTATTTAAGTCAGTGAACGACTGAGAAGGATTTTGAGGAGTCTATAGATTTCTTCAAATTTAGAGAAACGTAACAATTTAGTAAAGTATGGTCCTCACACTTTTGTGAACGACGTTGAACTGAAAATGAGGTTGTGATTCACTGGCATATTCTTGGAGGGTTTTATGAAAGGCACGACATTTGCAAAAATAGGCCAGACATCCGCAGGTGATCCGAGAAAGATGTATTAAAACTACGTGGTGAATACTGTGCTGCATTTGTTGCGAGAGAAAATATATCACTTGACCTCATTAACGACAGGCTGTCGTCAAGGTGTACCATGCACAATATTTTGGCTACAGTTGCTTTATGAGGCGTGTTTACTCTACGATATGCTTTAACTTAAACAATACCTATGCATGTAGCTCTGCTGGTGTCATTCGTTAGTTGTAAATGTTCTTTAAATATTTATTTGTTTGTCTGTTTATTTACTTATTTGTTCTTTCATTCATGTATTCATTGATTTATTTATTTGATTTGCTTTATTTGCTCATTTGCTTATTCATTCATTCATTTACGTATTTATTTATTCTTCCTTTCCTTCCTTCTTTCTTTCTCCCCCTCCGTTCGCCTCTCCTCCTTTTTTCGTCCCTGAATCTCTTATCCTTCCTCTCCCTTTCTCTGACAATGTGCTATTGGAACTACACAATTTCCATGAGAAATAGAAAGAGCACTGAAACATCTAGAAGAAATGTCATGCTGGCTTTTGCTGCTGCACAATAGTAATGAAACATTTATATAACTCATTATTCAAATTTCGAAAACAATAGAACGTGTCAAAAATATTGTGACGCCGTCCGTGGCGCACAACAAAGAACGGTCGGGGCCAAGCTACCTCTCGTCGCATACGAGGCGCGGCGCGTATCAAAAGCGCTCAAGGTGAAGCTGTCCCATACACTCAGCCGAGCCAACATGTGACAACAGTAAGCGCGGTGCGTGAAAGGTGCTTTCGAGATTATTCGGCAAGTGTCCGGGAGCCGGCGTATTTGTAGAGATTCCAGAAAAGGTGAAGTTCGAAAAAGGTCCGTGTTACGTCATCCTCGCTATACCAGGTGAGTCAGCTGCCCCTTATTTTCCAGTTTTATGCAATCCACATTTCATACTCTAACGTGAAAACATCGTCTCCTATGCTAGGTTCCACCTAAGTATTCAACATGGATGTATTTGTCTTCGGTTATCTCTAAAGTTGCTAACTGGCTCAGTTGGAATGAGCGCACGATTCGTAAGTAATCCAGGTACTGTAAAGGTGGTTCGAATTTCCTGCATGTGCTCATTTTTTACTGCGTAATATTTACAAATAACGTTAGTTGAACAATTACTATGTGTAACGCTGTTATTATCTGAATTCGCAATTCTTTTATTTCTGCTTTATGATTTTGTTTCTATATGAGGATATCTCTCCCGATATAGACTTTGAGTTATTTGCGCTTTTGCTGTTGCTTCTCTGTAGATAGAAGGCATATCAACGTGTTTCTCGAATATATGGTGAAGGAATGGCACAAAATATCGTGGGGTAGCATACACGTGGAGAGTGAAAGGAGTCGGCATTCATAATAACACACTACATCATGCCAGCCCAATGAGGCAGAAGTCATTATACCTATTCTGTTACAAAATACAGACAACAAAACTGTTTTAACTTATATCCTAAACCCTCAGAGACTTTGAAATTGTATTATTGTGAATTCGGTCCCCAAGTTTTGCTGAACATAAAAAAAAAAAAAAAAAAAATAATAATAATAATAATAATAATAATAATAATAATAATAATAATAATAATAATAATAATAATAATAATAATAATAATAATAATAATAATAATAATAATAATAATAATAATAATAATAATAATAATAATAATAATAATAATAATAATAATAATAATAATAATAATAATAATAATAATAATAATAATAATAATAATAATAATAATAATAATAATAATAATAATAATAATAATAATAATAATAATAATAATAATAATAATAATAATAATAATAATAATAATAATAATAATAATAATAATAATAATAATAATAATAATAATAATAATAATAATAATAATAATAATAATAATAATAATAATAATAATAATAATAATAATAATAATAATAATAATAATAATAATAATAATAATAATAATAATAATAATAATAATAATAATAATAATAATAATAATAATAATAATAATAATAATAATAATACAAAAAAATTGTACAATGTTGAGGTGCGAACCCGTTCCCCGTGGATCAACGCCCAGAATAGGCCCATAATTCTAATCAGCTATTTGGAGGCTTGACTGAAAGCAACTTTCCAGTTCAAACCCTAAAGCCAATATGCCAGGTGCTATGGCATTGCCACCTCGCGACTTTTCGAGCGTAATTTAGCCCTTTAACACAACGCCTTTGCTAAGCGTTTTAATGTTATCACTTAAATGACAAAAACTATTATACATATTATTTGAGTTGTACGACACGTAGTTTACGGCAAAATTTAAATAAACCGTTACTTAATAATTTGTGCTTTTTCCCTGTATGGGTCCATGGTGGATAAGGCGTGTCTGTCATTTTTTTTACAGTCAATCCAGTTCAAGTACAAGAATCCGCCATTTTCTTTTTACCTGATGTTTTTAATGTGCTCATATGATAGGTCCGTTTTTCAAAGGCGTTTACTGAATTGCGTTGCTATGTATACTCTAATAAAAAGTGTGTAAAATTGGCTGGAAACCCGAAAATTCCTCTCAATAAACGAGTCGTATGTTTTTGAAGTGTACTTTAGCGAGAAGTACGTTCTGTCCCTTAAACTGCCCTTCCTGTAAATGTTTCCCACCTGTCTGTCTAAGAACGTGAAGCAATACGTTTTAGTAAGTGCAAAACTGGACTAAAGTGCACATGGCGTTTGATGGGTGGCCTACCTTCCAACAAAATAAGGGGCAGCTGACTCACCTGATATAAGGAGGTGAGGAAACGAGAGGAGTCAGTTTTTACTACTAGAGTAGTAGTTAGTTACAGACAGTCGCCACAGCAGTCAGTACTTAGTATGTGTGTGTGCGTGCGTGCGTGCGCGCGCGTGTGTATGTGTGTGTACGTCTCTGTGTGTGTGTGTGTGTGTGTGTGTGTGTGTGTGTGTGTGTGTGTGTGTGTGTGTGTGTGTGTGTGTGTGTGTGTGTGTGTGTGTGTGTGTCAGCTGCGTGTGTACGGTCGTCGTGGGAGACCCTGCGCGTCATGAAGGAAGATAGCATAGCAGTTAATAAGTGACCAGTGATTACATCGTCAAAGTCAGCTGTTTGAGAGAGCGAGAAATTGAAGAGAGCAGTTAGTGAAGGTTACGAGAGTAACACAGTTGTGAGTTTTAATATCACGAAGGACGGAGGACTGTTTTAACGTCGGTAAAAGAGAACTTTATTACAGTGCGAACGTTTTGAAGGAAAATAAAGTGACACAAAAGCAATTGGGCTGGATTTTGGCATTAGCGGCATACAATTTTTTACTTCGAGCTGAATACCACTCCTGCTTTTGGAAAGTAATTTAGAGGTTAAGTATCCTAATTCTTTAAGTAATACATAATCTGTTATATATGCCAAGTTTTCCTGTAGCCGTTTCAGCTAATCTTGGGTGATAGGTAGCGTGCACATACACATTTAAAAACAGCTATTGTTTTAGTATACCCCACCATACACGTTAACATGAGCTCTTTGTTCAAAATATAAAATGCCTAAAAGCAGTGTAATAAGAAGTTCGTTGTGGGTATTTATTTGCGTTATTTTCTAAGTATAAGACTGGGCGTTTGGTAAACACTTTTCTTTAACATAAAGGAAGGAAACGTTCAGCCCTGATGTTCTGGCAATGTCTCAAGGTCACGCAATCAATTTCCTCCTGTTTTGGACGCCACACTTAAAAGAGGGGCACGCCTCCATGGTGCAAGACTTTTAACTACCGTTTTCTCGCATTTCATTTGTTTAAAGCTCTGCCAACTCAAAGTATGTGCACTTCTCCAAAATAGCTCACTTAGTCTGTAGTATACTTGTACCTTTAATAATAAAATCTACTATTATTCAACATTCATACAAAACAAAGTGACTAATATCCGTCGGAACAAGGAGTAAAACGTTGGCGTAGTACTTATAAGACCCACAGAACCTTCAAAGTGCAAGTTTTCCAGACAGCTGACGAGCAGCTGGAAGGTGAGGCTAAATGTGAGTAGCGTATAGTCCCGAGTGAATGCAGAAAGCATTCATATCCGCTTTAAAAAGAATTATAGCCACTAAATTAACCCAGAGAAAATTCTGTCTGTGGACACGTGTTGAAGCTGCCATCTACCCCTCACAGAAGCAGATGTACAGTTGCCTAGCACTAAGGTCTCTGGGCACGTGATAAAGGAAGCTGGTATTATGCTGCGGGGATGAGATCTAGAAATCACTGCTCAGCACGAATTACTTTCGATATATGTATTCTAGGCTATTGAATTCTGAAAGCCACGTCTATAGCAGACCTTCATATGGATATGGATATAAATTAAACGGTAAACAAGCGCACTTATACACTACTGACTTTTTATTGTTAAAAAAATATGCAGCCTAACTTGTACTACTAACGAAACGATCGCATAGCAAGTTGTATTCCTATACCATACTGCCTTCTCGGAACAGAGTAGGTCTCGAAATGAATGCTGATTCAGATATTTATAATACAAAATTAGCTCTGATATTATTTTCTGCACCTTATCGCGCATACCTCATGGGCCCACAGCTCTTGTTAGCAATTTAAAAGCAGTCAGCTTATCATGGAGCAGGCCTGCCAATCTGCCGAAATAAAACATAAACCAAGAAAAAACTTAAGAAGATGGCGAGAGGCAAACACTGGCGCATTGTTTCGCGATGTTTAAAGAAAGATACTGTGAAGCGTGACCATTAGGCTGCTGTATGATAGAAAATATTATTAATTCTGTAGCGCATCGATTTAATAAGTTGCTAGCAATAATCTTAATCAATTTGCTGTCAAGTAGTTAACACTGCTACACATAGTGTTGCAAAACTTATGTGCATACATGTAGAACAAAACAGGTTGTGATTTCTTGTTTACAGCAAGATCGTTCTTGTCTGAGATTATATGGAAAACATTCGCAACTCTCAGCCGGAAATCGACCCCGGGACCCCTTGCTATTGGGTAGGTGCCATACCGACAGGGCTGTGAGGCCAAACGCACAGATCTTTTTTACTCTGTGCTGAGGATTGGCGCGGTTCCAGAAGGGCGGCTTATAATTCTTGCTTCGTTTCTATTTCTGGACCGCATTGACTTAATGTGTATGCATGTCTGTTTTTATATTGTTTTCATCCTGCATTCCCAGAAAGTGAATAGGATCCATGACAGCATTCGACAAAGTCAGCATGTATAAGCAAAGCGTAATCAATGAAACCGAGGGAGATGGCTCCGCGGTAACGTGTGAAGCTCGAACTTCCTGACTCATGGCTTTTTAGGGTGTTTCCCCGGAAGAATAATTGCATCCCCCGAATTTCCTGTCCTATTTCACTTCATTAATAATGCCATTCATCGTCCATCCCGTTGGCTCTTTCAGGGCCGCAGGTGTCAGCGAAGGCGTTAGGTGCAGCTTGGCAGGGATAATATGCGCACAGGAACTCTTTCCGTTCCTCGTTGTCCGTGGTATCCGGACAGTGGGCGGCATATGCGAGCTCCTCCGAGGTCCCCCTAAGACGGCCCCACCAGACCTAAAGACTTCTAGATGTTGCCATACTTGGAAAACCTTAGGGGCCTCTGTCATTGTCTGTAGCTTTAGTCTGGAACTGGCTGCCCGGTGTCTGCTCTCACCTCATCCTTCCTCCCGGGGGTGACCCCTGCACTCCTATTAACCAATGAATCTTTGAAATTCTGTAAAAAATGGGAATATTATTCATTTTTGTTTGTAATACCAAAAATATTAAAGCCAAAAATGGCTATTTCATCAGTCCTTTGCCATTTCGGTAAAGCACTTTGAACTTTAAACTCTATTTTTCTCAATCATTCTTCAACATTCAGAATTCTCTCTGCACCACACTTATAATACCGATTTCAAATCTTCATTAGAGCTTCAGAAATTATGGATTCAAAACATTGCTTTCCAAAAGTTTAAAAATATGCAATAATGTCATTGAAATTAGTTGTTCTCTATAACTCTAATTGTAGATGTTAAAAAATTCAATTATGTGTATGCAACTTTCCACTTAAGGAGATCCATCTGTGAAAACAGGCTAAAAATTTCCAAAATTGTCAAAAAAGGATTTTTGTTTTATCAAATAGTATAAATCGTCTGCTTTATTTTGATATGCTTTTTACAGCCTTACGGCCTTTTTATCTATGTCATATGGCCGTCTAACTGATTGCCTGTAAGCGTTCGTGTCCATTTAAATCCATACAGTCCATTATTCTTGCTATGACTTCAAACTTAGTTTTTCCACGTTTTTACTTTTAGCACTGTTTGCTCCTTAAAATGCTCCACACGATGTAATTTTCAGTACTTATGCATTAAATTTGGTGTACCTGCTAAGAAATAACATTAAAAGGAAATGATGAGATAATTTTCTCATAAAGTGAATAACTACTGAGCAATTAGATATTAAAGTTTACATTTCAAAATTTAAATGAAAAAATAATGATTTTCAACTTTAAAATTTATTTTTATCCAAACTAATAACAAGATTAAGAAATTATCTCACCAATTTGCTAACATTATATTACAGGACATAACTGAAAATTATCAAGTTTTTAAAATCAAAATTGCATCATGCGGAACCATTTTTACAAACATTAAAAAATATATAATAAAATATTAATATGTTTACAACTAATCATGCCTAAATGCATGAAATTTAGCACAGTTACTCCTCCCTATACAGTGATTGTTGTGTTAAAATTTCATATCAATCCAATAAAAACTGTAGATTTTCAAAATTTCACAGATGGGTATCCTTAAGCTAATTAGTAATAATTCTTAAGCAGTTAAGTTATGTACATCTAAACTTTGCAAACAAAGAACGCAAAGCAACAGACGCCAAGGATCACGAACAGCCGGTCCAAGTGCTGTCTACCAACGCCAAAAGAACGGCGAGGCACAGGGATGGTTTGTTATCTACGACGTCTTTGTGTATAAACTAGTGACAGTTAAACGTTATCTCTTTCTGTCCTGGCTTCAGTGCTTAGAGGTTCTTATACCCGCTAATAGTAATTACAATTAAGAAATATCTCCACAGTAATTTATGTTTATACCTTAACTTATTCGTTAGCTCAATGTAAAAAGATTGCGAGCGAGCGCAAGGAACATGTCATATGACCATATAAAAGTTATTAATTATGAACAAGTAATACAGGCAACACATGCACAGACACTTTATTGATGAAGGGGGAATTCGGGAACATATAGGTACATAATATAAGAGCCAAAATATGCGGCAAAGTCATGAGCATAGAGAATTCAGAAGCCAGACAGAAAATACGAATGCATATACATAGTGTCAAAACGGAAGAAGGTACAGAACTGAATCTTAGAAGACCATGAAAGGTACTTCGATGGAAATATCCATGGTTAGCACCGAAAGCGCTAATGGCATGCATATAGAAAGACACGTGCTCTATTTTGTTGCATTGCGATCACATAAGTGTCCTGTGTGATACTAATGTGTTTTCAAGTAAGTCACTAAGTAATGAAAGGTTTCATTCTATTTTCTTTCAGTGAGTTAAAGTTCGTGCACCATCAAATACGTAAGGCACAACTACTCTATAAATATGGATCTGTGGAAGGGGCAAGATCAATTATGTGGCTGAGGTAGAGCGCATTGCAGGTATCTGACCTTCCCCTTACGCTTAGGGGGGACCCAGGCAAGTGTTTCCTGTGAAAGGACAGCATCATGTTGTTTAACGGAATGCCTGTGTTTGATATTCTATGTTGTTAGTTCCAGGAATGCTGAATATTTTGATAACGTTCCAAAGCAAGCCTTAATAGTGGAGAAACATTTTATTTTAACACATTCTAGCCTTACACAGAGAATCCGTTAGCTTTGATTGCTTTCGCACGTAGCCGAGCGTTTTGCTTCCTGGTAAACATGAGTAGACATCACACATTACTAAATGCGTTTTCTAGAGATGAACGAACCAACATCTATAGTGAGGTTAGAGTTAGATTATACCGCCTGCACCGCGGCCTTGAACTGTGCGACTATTGCCTCACCTCCTGTACAAATTAGGTATGAAGAGCCGGTAAGTCTTAGGAAACTATTATAGCAAGCCTTAGCTATATAAACATGCACATTCTGTGTAGCCTAGTCTAAATAAATGTTCAGAATGGAGACCTTTATTGTAAACACATTCACTGTATCTCCGAAAAGGATGTCAAATGTTTCAAGCTTCTCCTATTTTGTGCAGTTTTTCTTCAGCAACGGTGGGCTCATGTTTTTAAAGAAAAATTGACTCTATGCGCTTGACTGTATTCACTAGACTACGGATAGCTTGGAAGGATTTGCAGCTTCTGAAAACACTTGATGGAATTTTATTTGACAGTTTCATGTACAAAAGTATTCGCATCTGCTGTTGTAAGTTATAATTAACCTAACCAAAGTTTTATTCTTAATATTGCGACAATCTTTGATCTCATACAACCACCAGAAATTAACTGATAGAGCAAGCGCCGTTTGCCGTGAACTTGGGAATGTACACCCGTGGAAAAAAATTAGTATGTCTGGGACGCCAAATTCATCTAAGTCCTACACGGCACAGTGCCTTGTTTACACCATCCAAGATACAATTGTGTAGCAGCAGCAACAGGTTGTCACAAGTTCCAAATCTTAATATTACTAATCCACATGATCAATCAAGGTGATGTGCCGTGTAGGACTTCCTGACAACATGCACACTTGCATATAAAATCTTGCACTCGTCTGGAGTGTATTTTGTGTAGTATTTTGAGCAGTAAATAGTGAAGTCGCAGGCTATGAAGCCGTATCTTACGATTAAGGAAGGCGTTTTTAATTACTTTTGATTCTTACGAATGCAGTTATAAAAGGCTGGAAATAACTATATAACTATTTCTAGCTTGTATACAGTATATTAATGTCAACTACTTTGGCGACAGTAAAAAAATGTTCGTATGAACATGGGTCTGTTAACTGTTCGAGAGTTAATAAAAGATATGCCCCTTCGCTAACATCAACAACAATAAATCGAATTAAATTGTAGTCCGCTGATTGTTTTTCGTTTGGTTGTTTGTTGTTTGGCACAGAAGGCAGAAAAATGTATTATGTGAGTGAACAAATTGATATGCACTGCATGTTTGGCCTTGCAAATAGAAACGCATCTCGGACACGTGGGCTTTATACAGAAAGTACCCCGAAATGAGTTACCTTGTTCAAGGAGCATTCTTACATATTCACCAACGCTTCAGAGGTAGTGCCTCATTTGAGAGGAGTGTTTCGGATGTTGGGAGACCAAGAGGAGTTCGAAGCATTGACCGTGAAGAACAATTACTTCACGATGTATGCGCAAATCCATCAGCACAAGAAGCAATGCAGTTGACTAGCGTGACACGTTGACTAACAACGTGTTAGTCATATGACTGTATAGAGAATTTTGCATGAACACCACCTACACGCAAACCACCTTCAGCGGATGAATTAAATTATTGTATTAAATGTGTTGGACTTTGTGTTGGGAAGAACATTCTGATATCGGATGTTGGATAATTAGACGATGTTCATGAATTTCTTAATATGCACCTTGTTCACTGAAGAGGCTGGGTTTACCCACGACGATATCTTCAGTTGTCATAATCTTCATAACTGGACTTATAAATAGTTTCATGAAGTACGGCAGGGCAGGCTTCAACTAAGGCTCTACCTAAACGTTTGAGGTGGGACCATTCAAGACCATCTTACTGTTCCCTATTTCTTTTCTCGCCAAAATGCAGAGACATCTCTACAATTTCTTAGAAATTACTTGCATCATTTAATTGATGATGTGTTTCTGGATGTAATCCAACAAATGTCGGTTTAACACGACGGTGCACCCTCTCCTTTAAGTCAGATAGTATACAGTTTCTTGAATGATAAATTTCCCCATATATGGATTGGTCGAGGGGGATTCGTTGAATGGCCTGCTCGAACTCTTGATTTGAGTTCAATGGATTTCATCTGGAGACATATAAATTCCCTGGTTTATGCGACTTCTGTGCCGGATATTGAAACTATGGGGGAGCATATCCACAGTGTATTTGACCAAATACGAATCGTTCCAAGAATTTGAAACGCAGAACTCGATAGTATGCAATTCAGGTTTAGGGCATGCATCCAAGCAGAAGGAAACCACTTCGAGCAATTATTGAACCAATTGTCTTGCCACTCAGCAATAAATGAGTTTCAGACTCAGGTGCATATGAACTCTTTTTATTGTATTGATATTGGGAGAACGTCCTCAAAATATTTGACACTGATGAAGATGCAGTCTGTATAATATGAAAGGGATATGACAACCAGGTTTTGGACTTAAACGACAACCATCTGATTAGAGAATGTAGTTATTGGAAAGTTCAACTGTGTACATTTAAGGGAACTACAAAGAACCGAAGCCTTGATGAATATAAACCAATAATTTACAAACATTATATTGGTTAACTATCTCCATGTATTTCCTTCAAGAATAGTCTAGAGAATCTGTATATATGTTTAAAAGAAACCATAAATGAAAATGACTTACAAGGTGAATTTCACAATGCAAGAAGTAATTTATTGCTTATGCACCATTATACATTAATTTTCAGACAAAGCATTAAGTTACGTGAACATTAAGTAGCAAAATAGTCTATTTATTTTCATTACCTATATTATCTGTGAAGTTCACAATATTTTTGTTAAATAATCTACACTGCTTTTAATTTATGTTCCAATTTTCCGTCTCGGGCATTCTTAGCACTTAAGTATTACAAGTTTTAATGGCAGCTATCCAAGATCATTCGTGTTGTACTTGCATTCTTGTTTTTCTTCCTCTATAATCACATCTCTTTTCTCTGGTTCACTAACCCAAATATTTACACTTTCCTGTAGCCTGTCTTTTGTTTTGGCTGCCAGAAGTATGTCATTTAAAAAGGACATGTCTGAAATGTAGCTTAAATTTCTCTACTCTAAAGTTAGGCGTTACTAACAGATTGAATATTCGCTTAGCATATCCCTATGAATGGTCACAGTAAATATTCTGTGCAGACTATTAGCTAGTTTTATTTCTTTCGGGCTCGTAAGACGTGGTCTAGAAGACATTGTAGATAACAACGTTTCGCCAAGTTCGAAACTTCGAACTCTGACCTGCGCAGATAACGGAAAATCTGCACTGTCAAAATATGAAAAGGCTGTGAGAAGTGAGATCACAAAACACGTTCATGTCCACCATTATTTCTTTATTTGTATACAAAAATAATGTTAAAACACAATTAGCAAATAACAGTATAGAAATCACTGTTAGCAGCACTTGAATAGCATTGTTATAGCAGAAATACAGCTTCCACCAAGAGTGTTTTGTACCGAAAGGATGGCTAAGGGGGTAACACCTGTGACCCACATTCAAATCCCCTGTGTCAATCAATCTGATGCTTTTCGTTCTTTTTTTTTTTTTTTTCCTGGTTTCCTTCAATCGTACAGCATTGGATACGCAATACCATGACCTGAAGTTCTACTATAAGTCTAAAACATCAGTAAAAATGAAAAATAGATAGCAATAGCGGACAGGTAAGCTGGACGGCGCTCTAATGTCATCTTCCCGACACGTGTAGCAGCAGAAATGGTTGTCTAGCACTAAGATGTCTGTGGACACGTGTTGAAGCTACCATCTGCCCCTCGCAGAAGCAGTTGTACAGTTGCCTAGCACTAAGGTCTCTGGGCATGCGATGAAGGAAGCTGGTATTATGCTACGGGAATGAGACCTAGAAGACTAACCTATGTAAGAGGTGTCTTCTAACATATGACCACGCAACACATGACCACACCGGTAGAGGAGCAAAATAGAGAGGAAAAATCTTATCTGTTGCACTCACATGGCTTTCTCTACTCTTGTACTAACCATTTCTACAAACTTTTATTCCTCCATCGTCTTCATGTTGGTTGAGATAAACATTTGTAGAAATTATGTTATTGCTAATGTCCTTGTAGGTGCAAGGGGAATATGGGAATACACTAAGCTTTGAACGATAGTCAAATCTTTTAAAGCTGGTCGCTATATGAAAGCTTTAAAATGTCCTTCTCTTTCCACAGCCAAGAGACAAAAAACTGAATAATGTCCTTTCATTGGAGAAAAGTATAAGCATTGCAAAACTCACAAAATAACAAGAAATATATCCAAAATGGTTCATTTCTCAAAAGAATGCATTTGGACATGACTTGTGTGTTTTAACAAGCTCTACATTTTTGTTTGTGTAGAAAGATTTGATCTATCTCTTATGGTTTACCAGTTATACATAAGTCATCAATAGTAAACAGGACTACATGGGCTATAGCCAGAAAATTCAAAATATATATCGCATTTTTCATTAAAGTATCTTAAACATATGGCATTTTAATCAAAATCGTTAGAGCCATTTTTGAGAAAATCAAAATTTGCAAAACTTTTTCCATGTAAAGAGTAGTTTAGGGTGGAGGAATTTTATTCAGAATCTTCGTGTCGCATCCCTAAAAGTCATTAAACTTAAATACCAACTTTGATTTTTAACCGATTTTTCGTTTTTGAGTTATTCTGTTCAAAGACACACATACACACACGCGCACACACACACAAACGGACACAAGCGCGCGCGGATTCTTTTCTAAACACGCTTTTATTTGGATTCAGGGGCCTCAAAACATATATTTCCGGTGAAATCTCGACATGAATTTTTGGATGGAGTACAATGAAAAAAAATGAGAAAAATGAGAGAAAAAAACCTTTGAACTCTGACCTCCACCCAGTAAGAAATGCAAGCTCCTACTGGATAGTAGAGAAGTATGGAAATTTAGGTGCGTCCAGACCAAAGATGATCCATATCCGAACGTAAAAACAGGTTACTTTTTACCAACTGTCCTATTTCAACAAAATAATAACTAATTCCAACGCAAACTGCAATAGTTACATGTATATGCATGTGAGTGCAATATGTTTTTAAAATTAATACAGGAATGGAATGATATTTTGTATTTTTTAATGAAGCCCGAGTTTGATAAGTTTTTCTCGGTCAAAGCTCAATCCCACCCCACAGTTCTATCGCGAGCCCTCACAGAAGGCGTAACTCTCAGGTTGGTCGAGAGATATTATCGACCACATTTGCCGACAGCCTTCTATCGTAGTTACCTCCGTCACGTTGTGTATCAATCATCATTTTACAACTCAGCACTGACAAGTTTCTGATGGAAGGTTGAATGAAACTTACACTATAGCGCTTATATTTAGAAATAACCCAATTGCCTTGCTTAACTAGATTCAGATGTCTCTTGTGCAAATGTTACATGTTGGCATACTATAAAGTATAGTACTTCATACAAAAACTTCATACTAAGGAATATCCGAAGGTTTTTAAACGTAGTAGTTAGGTATCGGAATTCTCGAGCAGATGGTCTCAAGTTATCTACATTCAAACCACTATAAACACATAGAAAGTACAAACAACGCTCATGAATCACTAACGCCAAGTAAAACGCGGTCTCGTGATTGGTCTGCACACGCCAACAGACTGAAGGAGGGACGTCGGTGGTTTGTTACCTATGACTTCACACCGTAAAGTCCGGTAATAGTTCAACATAATTTTCCTTCGTCCTGGTTTTAATCCTTGAAAATTCTTATGCCTAGTAACTACATTTCCGACCTTAAATTTAACAACATCCACGCATGTTTATTTGGCCCAGGTACTACGGCTGCCCAGGACTTCTGATAAATACGTGGTTTATACCGACACACATATACTGCGATTAGTTAGATATTAAATGGTTCTAGCTAAAAAGCAAGGACTAAATGCCGTAGTTTAGAATATATAAAAGCTTCTAGAATATAATCTCGATTTGCCCCCCGGGCCCAATGATCCAGGTGTCGACGGACTCTTAAACTCCATCTCTCCATCTGCCCATCCCATCATCCCTCCGTCCCTCCCTCCGTCCGTCCGTCCGTCCGTCCGTCCGTCCCTCCCTCCCTCCCTCCCTCCTAAAGGCCGTAGTTTAGAATATATAAAAGCTTGTTGAATATAATCTCGATTTGCCCCCCAGCCCCAATGATCCAGGTGTCGACGGACTCTTAAACTCCATCTCTCCATCTGCCCATCCCATCATCCCTCCGTCCCTCCCTCCGTCCGTCCGTCCGTCCGTCCGTCCCTCCCTCCCTCCCTCCTAAAGGCCGTAGTTTAGAATATATAAAAGCTTGTTGAATATAATCTCGATTTGCCCCCCGGGCCCAATGATCCAGGTGTCGACGGACCCTTAAACTCCATCTCTCCATCTACCCATCCCATCATCCCTCCGTCCGTCCCGCCCTCCTCCCACACTCCCTCCCTCCACCCATCCACCTACCCACACATCCACCCACCCACCCATCCACCAATTCCATCCACCCACCCCACCCACCCAGTAAAAAACGAAGTCAGTGTTGAGCTCTTTGCTTACCAAAGTAAGCTTAATAATCCACACTCAATACTTGTGTTCAGTGTTAGCCGAGAGCATTAAAACACTTACTTCTGGTCCACTATTTAGTGAAAACCCAATAGTGATATTTTCTACAGACGTAGTAACTTTGAATTTGCAATATTTACGCTTTAATTTAGAGTGGTTGTTGAATTATCGCTTTTCAAAGTTGCGAGGTAAGGCAATGGCTGAACAGCAAGCGAAGCATACCTATATGACTGATTTCATTCTCATACCATATATTTAGGTACGCCTGAGAATTAGGTGACCCTTCACGCAGGTCTCACTGAAGGTGGGTATTTCCTTTTGTGCAAGATAGCATATGACATGTATTTCCATGCTCCCTACCTAGTTATTCCCTTAATAGGCAGGGAAAGTATTTAGAATGGTATCCATTACAAGAGCCTTTAAGTGCAGTACGCACCAAGTCCTAAGCGTTTAGTCAAACAGTGATTAAGAATTCAAAGAATGCACAACGTTGCCAGCCATGTTCCCTTTTGCAGAAAAGCGTGGCAGGCACACGATAGGCATTTATCAACATTTATCTCACTTGAGTTTTTATTTATCTAGAGAAACTAAAAACTCGAGTACGATTTAATTAACCATCACGCAGTTAAAACAAAATGTATAAAGATTACAAGAAGTAAACACAATAAAATATTAATAAACATACTAAATTAATCGACCTGCTTCCATATGCTGTGCCTGTTTCTCTTTATGCTGTTAGGCTACCTCGATATAGCTAACTCATAATATCTATGTGGAAAACAAATGACGATCACAAACAAATTAACACATGCTAGGGATGTGATAAAAGCAGACAAATGTTACGGAACTGATAAAAATTGGCAAATACTAGGAAGGTGATCAAAATGTGGGATAAGCAACCATGGTTAGTTGAAACACGTCGGTTTGCAGCACTTATTGGTCAAAAATAGTAGGACGTAGTAAGAGTGGGATAGTCAGGGATACGTGGGTTTCAAGCACCTACGTCTACCGGATGGAAGGTACCGCTTCGGCCATACCTCAACCTGGGATGCTACACTACGTGATGAGTGTAACAAATATGTTCAATACAACATTGTCGATAAAGATCCGTTGATAATTTGTTTCAAATGTTTGGAACATTTGGATCCATCTAGCTGCTTGACGAATGGCTATAAATGGTTTATTATTTCACTGTCATTCAAACAGCGTGTGAAGAATGCTGTGAAGTCTTTTTATTCAATTCGAATGAGTCACAATTTAATTTTAACGTGACGTTGCCAAATCTCTCTTAGTAATTAAACACTAACCCTTGTCGATCGACACTTGTGTAGCCCTGGATGCGCAGAGAACACAGGGGAAGATCCTACAGAACTCTGAAAATATTATGGACCTGTCAACTACATCACGGTGAATTACTACTGATTGCCAAGCCCCGTGCTGCTCCTATCACTTTTATCTCCCCCCCTCCCCCCGGAGTTTAATTACAAAATGCCAATGGCAGAGATGGAAACCAAGTTTTTATTTATGAACTGCCTTTAACTGCTATTGTTCACAACATCCCGTTCTATATTGGGCGTGAAAGATCGCTTAATTTTTCTCAGAGGCTTGAGACTCCTTTACGTGACGTAAATCTACAACATGGGACTTTACTTTCGTTATGAAGGAAGCCATCCTAATGACTTTTACGCCTTAAAAAAGTCTATCGCCGGGTTTGAGACCGATCTCGGGAACCAAAGTGTAACATATTACCCCTAGACCACGGAGGACAAGACACAGATGGGGGAAATTCTAACCTCTAACACAGGGCTGATGAAGGTGGTCCGCATGTGTGAGTGTGAGTCCACCCCCACTATAACTACAGTAGCACGCTTTAGCTAAAACCGGTTTTCGCTTTGTCTTCCCCGCGTTTTCGCTTTCATGTTCACGAAGGGAGGGGAAGTAGGGGGATGGGTTCACACCTGCTGAGTAACGTTTGTAAGCCCTGCTCTAATTCTAACCTCTAGATCACAAAGGGTGGCTTTACGAGCGGCACACTATCAACATTCCTCCTCTACGGCATACAATTATTAACCACATCATAAGGATATAACAATTTGTTTTCTGAACTTTCAAAACAGAGCATAAATCAAATGGCTACATTACTTAGATTGCTTACATATGTGCGACGTTATTGATTTATACACGCAAAGAACAAAAAACTTTACCATGAGAAATGCTTTTTTTTTTTTAATGCACAGCGGACTATTCCATTACAAAGCCGTAAATTTACATACGAGGTTGAAATTCAGATGTTGCCATCGTTGTTATGTTTTATGGTTATACATCACATATTGCAGGGGCTTTGTCCAGCATCACAGTATCGGTGTGATTGAAACTACCATGTATATATAAATTATAATTTTTGTTAATTTAGAATACAGCTTTTCTATTCCTATACTTCAGAATCAAAATATATACGAAGGAAATTATTCTAGCATGTTTACTGGGGAAAAGCAATCATGTTAAGATCTTCTGTTTTAAAGTAAAAGTTGTTAAAATTCTAACCACCTTCACCCATAGCGTGTTTCAATTTGGAAATTATAAATCCGATGTTAATCGTAACCAAAGAAGTGTTTATTGCCGCTATAATAACGACTTCCTGTTTTCCATGATGTGTAAAGAATGTGTTATTGCTGGCTAAATAGCACTCTTCCCAAGATACTCAAACATCATGCAATGAAGGCACTCTGTATATTATCGCAGTATGTATGTATTAACAGTACTAGGCACAATTTGTAATTTTATTTTCGTGATTCCTATAAAGCGATAAATGTAAAAAGTAATATGGCCATCGAACCCGAGCACAGTTGGCCGCTTAACAAATAGGATGGCTATATTTATCCTCCGTGAAACATAAACGGCTCCGCAGAAAAATGAGTTTGTATGCATGTTATTGCATAAGCAATTTTCGAGGCACTAATATATAAGTACACAGGAAAAGGCTGTCCTGAAGTTATTTATTAGCGTTGCTTGTGAAATAATGGAAGCGAGAAAAGGAGCCTTTAAGATTGAACTTGCGTGCGGTTAATTCCTTGCTATGTTGTTACCCAAAACGTATTGTTATACAATTATGTGTTGTTTGTGCAAGTTTAATCTTGTTTTAAAAGATCAGTAAGTTTAAATTAGAAGCCTATGCACTACAAAAGGGTTATTTTGTGGATATAATAGTAGCAAATGCTAACACACTGGCTACTTAACAAACACATACAATCTAACTCACGACATACAATTCAATGTGTAGAAACTAACATTATTTAAGGAAATTTTGCTTGATTTTGATAGTCCGAAATTACGAGAGTGTATTTAGTTCCATTACGGCAATATTTAAATCAACCAAATGCTTTTGTATGGCATTCACAACAAAAATTACAAATTAAAATTTAACTTTTTTTTAAAGAAATTGCAATTCAAGGAACTTTGCAAGCAAAATGTGCACAACTTATCAATGTAGAAATTATTTTTCTTAAAATAATTACCTCTCTTCCCCTCCCATTCAAAACATTGTTTTTATCCTAACATAATATCTTGTTATCATAATGTTCTTAAAATCCTCAAGAACATTACCATGGAACTTTTCTGTTCTTTTCTGAAGATTCATCGAAGTATACAACTTCCTTTGATTAGAACTTTTAATCTAAATTAATGGCGTAAAGTATATTTTATTTTTCGTTGTCCATGTCTTTCTCAAATACTTAGTTGACTACTTGGATTCTTAAAATGAAGTGTTAGGACAGCTTCCTCTGGGCTATACTTACATGTAACACATATGAGGCGTTGAGCGCAACAGTGGCCCAACCACTAAATGTACTTAATGGAAATAATGGAGTGTAAAAAATATGTGTGATTTGAAAGTTTTATATTGATTTTAATAACTAAGCAAGAGTCATGATATTTGGAAATTTTAATCAATATAGCACCGACATTGTGATACATAGTTACATACATGCAGGAAGGTTGTTTTCTATCCAGGAAGCCAGATTCAGTTCCATACAATAACACACTTCTCATGCCATCGGTCGGTGGTTGTAGAAATGTGGTATAGGCCACTACTGCTCTCCTAGATTTTGATATGGGGAACATGTCTGTGCTAATAACTCAGTTTCTGAATTTTTGTGGGTTGGGCCACTGTTGCGTTCAACGCTTCATATATGGTGCTAGGTATGTAAATATCAGTTCTAATAATATTGCCTATAAATGGTTTAGAATTAGGCAGTATAGAAATGGTTTCAATAATATTCAATTGCTTAACCAAAAGATGAGTTTTGTTTGTAATGAACGAATAGACTTGTAAGACGAACAAAGTATATATTTTCAAATATATTAATGTGCAAAAAAAGTAAATCATCTTCTGAAATGTTAAACTTTAGCATGAACATTTAGTAAAACGTTTAATGCTATTTGCGTTTACTGCTTACTGTGGCAAGCTTTGTTGTATCTGCAGTGATTTCCGTGTATAAAGTTCAGTCCAAATGACGGAAACCTCACCGATTATTTATAGCATGTCCAAGTCACACCTTCGTAGTAATGCCAATATCTCAAGCTTTTAATATTTCAATCGCAACTTTTTAAGAACATTTTCAGACAGTAAACATAAACAAACGTGTATATTGAAAAATTGTTTTGTGTATGCAAATGCGTACATTCACCCTGCTCCTATAAAATATACCACACTTCAATATGAATTGAGATATTTTGAGTTTTTGTTACGTAGTTTGCATAACCAAGTTTTCCTAAAAACGCTTTTATGTACTAAGGGGACCTCGAAATATATTACCAGGAAACTTTTGACATTGAATATTTTGGTTGAATTGAATACCTCCTCTCAAGTAATGAGTAAAAATAGGAAGTAAATATAAACTACTGAGCTTTAAACTCCCATTTATACATACTTTCAAGTTTTATTAAGGATACCCATCTGTGAAATTTTGAAAATCTACAGTTTTCATTGGATTGATTTGAAATTTTAACGCAACAATCACTGTATAGTGAGGAGTAACTGTGCTAAATTTCACACATTTAGTCAGATTAGTTGCTAACATATTAATATTTCATTATAGTTTTTTTAATGTTTGTATAAATGGTTCCCCATGATGCAATTTTGATTTAAAAAACTTAATAATTTTCAGTTATGTCTTGTAGTAGAATATGAGCAAATTGATGAGATAATTTCTTAACCTTGTTATTAGTTTGGATAAAAATAAATTTTAAAGTTTAAATTCATTATTTTTTTCATTTAAATTTCGAAATGTAAACTTTAATATTTAACTGCTCAGCAGTTATTCACGTTATGAAAAAATTATCTCATCATTTCTTTTTAATGTTATTTCTAAGCAGGTACACCAAATTCCATGCACAAGTACTGAAAATTGCATCGTGTGGAGCATTTTAAAGAGCAAACGGTGCTAAAAATAAAAACATGGAAAAACTAAGTTTGAAGTCATAGCAAGGGTAATGGAACTGTATGGATTTAAATGGACACGACCACTTACAGGCAATCAGTTAGACGGCCACGTGACATAGTTAAAAAGGTCATAAGGCTATAAAAAGCATATCAATATAAAGCAGAAGATTTATACTATCTGATAAAATAAAAATCCATTTTTGGCAATTTTTGAAATTTTTAGCTGTTTTACACAGATGGGTATCCTTAAATTGTATTCCTAGTGTACAGCCAATAAGTTTCAAAATTAAGTTAAATACAATGCAATGGAAATATGAGCGTCCACAAGACGTAAATTGTGAAAATATTTAGCAGCTGGAATGCATAATAAGAATGACACAAAAATAACTGAGAATTTATCAGAGATCTTCTTTAGCAAATATACTGCTAAATTAAATAAGCCCTGTATTCATCTTTATGCTTATTTAATTTCACTGCATGCGTGTTAAAATTCAAATAAGGTGGAACAGGTATGAAATCATCGAGCGACTGTTTACAAAGTTTGTCTATTATCGCGTGTATTGGCGCGACGTATTTTGAAATTATCGATAAATCCTTTCTCGAGCCACAAAGTGACAAGATTTATCTAAAGAATTTTATAATCAAAATTTCCTAACTCTGAGACTAGTTCATGAACAAAATTAACCGAAAAAGGCATTAAATAAGATAATTTTAGGAATCAATACATAATAAATTAAACTGCAGCTATAATGTTATGCATGCCAACATACTTACAGAACATTAATAAATTACTCCGTTTCCATGCTCAACTTAACTGCCGTGTCTGTGAAAATATTTGCGATCAGTGGGTTGGTGTTTACGGAGCTGGAAATATTTCCAGATTCGCAGCTCGGCCAACTCTTTCAGATGCCATTTTATCGTTTAAATTTAGCGCTTATCTCCACTGTTCACGTTTCCATTATGCCTGATCGCAGAGCAGCAAGGGATAATTGGTTTATATCAGTTACATAAATAAGTTGTAGGCCTTCGCTGAAATCCGTCATTTCGGGAAGGTCCTAGATAGATGATGTAAAGTATAGAATATAGTGTATGTTCATTCTGTGCATCATCTGATAGGGTCTCCAAACGACGCAGATAGTGAAATGTAAGGTAAGGTTAGGTTAGGTTAGGTTAGGTTAGGTTAGGTTAGGTTAGGTTAGGTTAGGTTAGGCTGTGTTAGGTTACGCTAGATTAGGTTGGGTTAGGTTAGGTTACGTTACCTTATAGTTAGGTTTGGTTAGGTTAGGTTACGTTAGAGCCTAACAAGTTTCATTTCATGTAAAACCGCGGCAGTCAAATTATGTTATAATAAGATTAAGGAGTGATGCATTCATTGGTTCTTTAAACGTTTAATATATTGAGGCTCATGTATCGCATGGGTCTGACAGACTGCAAGTGCTTTTATAATACACTGTAGTCAGCTTTAGTCTGTATTTGTCACACTCAACTTAAGAACAAATGGTAGTCGATAAGAACGAAAAACGAACAGCGACGTAGAAAACGTGTGTGTGCGCGCGAACAGCATAATTCAAAATATAGAACTCAGATAAATACCAAACTAAATTTAATTTTAAGAATTCAACACTAAGAGTTTTAAGAATATCCCCCACCCCAAACAACCCTTTACATGCAAAAGGTTTCGTCATGTTTTATTTTGTCATTTCCGTATATATCTTCTTCCTACTGTTTCCGAAATTGCTCCATATGATGCAGTTATTTTTGAAAAATAATATATTTAGTACAGTCTTTAATAACACATTTGTAAACTGTAGACTTTAATTTTTAATTATAGTACAATTTTGAGAGAGAATAAGTGTTAGCTTTTTTGTTAAAAATTTACGTAGTATTAAGATCAATTTTTAGTAACATCACAACCAAGTATCTTAACAAAAATTAATCTCATAATTGTTATCCTGACCTTTACGAGAAGACATATAAAACTTCATTTATTTATATCGGAATGTGCATCGTGTGGGACAATTAGAAAACGACGTGTCAACAGCTGCAAACCAGTTAAACATTGTAGCACTAAAATTACACAGTTTTTTACAGTGTGTTTTCTGTATTCCTCTGCAGCTAATTTTTTATTGGAAGATTCCTGAGACCTCTCTTGAATATATGTTTATTTTGATAAAAGCAATAGTTGCCCCTTTTCATTAAAAGTTTATAGCAATCTGAGCTTACAGTAAGGCATTTAAGTCGCTGTATGACGTATTTTATAATGACGAACGCCTATACAATAGCTTAGTTTGAAGTTCTGAACTGTTTAATAACACTAAAATGTATATTTATGAATTTTACCGGTTTGTTTGCCTTTCTTGTTTTCTCATAGGTGGGAATTCACGTTATCGCTTCTGTAGCCCACTCTTAATGATAATACCCGATTAATTTATAGCTAATTTTCAGCTATTCTGACTGAAAACGTTACAGAAATAACAATATTATGATTGCTACATTCACTTAGCTGAGGAAGATGTTTCCATATATCGCCTGCCACAGTTCATCTTTTATGTGTTAGATAGTGCACTATTTCGTGCAGTATTGCTACTCTGTACGCTACATGGATATTGTTATGAAGTTGGAACGTACATACATCTACCAGGTATTCCTGGGGGTAAACTCGGGGAAATGTGTTGCGACCTCAGGTCAAGCGGAACACATTACAAAGGCTTCCTCTAAGACACGAGAGCGGAAAACACTGCATGGACTGCATTTCTGTCCCTTACAACAAGAATACAAATGCGGGAAGTAAACTGTTTAGTGATGTGAAAGCATATTTGTCCTGTATGCAACGACATTCACTTCCACATATTCCAAACACAATATTTTGACACACGTGAAACGGAATTCAGAGCAGACATATTACTGAGTGAAACCCTATAATACAAAATGCAACAGCAAATTTCTTACACCTTTCGTCTCGATTACAAATTTGATTCCGTGTTAAGTCGCATGGCATTTGTTGCCGGGAATACATAAACTGTTACTGTAATAATAAATGCGGTCATCAACTATTTTTGCAAAACGTTATGTTTCAAAGCGTTTTGGAACGGACGTTAGAAATCATGAATAAATCTTTTCTTTTTCGCGAGTCCAATTACTGCAATTATTACACCGATATGACACCCTCTTACCGTTCACCAATATGTTTAAACATTTACATCGTCAACTTAGACAACGCTGGAGTTGAGGTCAATACGATGAATGTAGGGGAGGGGAGGAACAGTGGTAAGTTGAGCTTCAGCTAGGTAACCGGGCCAGTCCTCATGGGTGTTATCAGCAAGTGCCTGGCTAGTTCTTTTAGCGCTAATCCACGATGCATTATTGCGTATTTTCATTGGTTAACTATTTGAGGCTGTACCTTGTGAACTATAACCCTTAAAGCATACTACTATAGGAAAGGCGGATAGTACGGGCCGGCGGGTAGTATGGACCACTTAATATTTCTCGGATTTACCACTAGGTAGCAGACACATACATTGTCAAGGTTACACCTCCTTCATCGCTCCATTTTGTTATAGAAATTGGTTGATGTAAGTGCTTTATTTTGGCTGCCACAACATATTGTTTGTTTTCGTGTGGTCGAGTTGCTGCTGCGCGAAACTTTTGTGATCATTGTTTGCTGTTAAAGGTAAGGAGCCAAATTACCAAACTAGTATTAACGTTCAGCTGGACTAATATACATCATACTGTGGTAATGTAATTCCGGTTGCTCAAGCCGTTTTCGTTTTTGATCATGCTTAAGTGCACAATGTTGGTCGGGTAGTATGGGCCACCAAAGAAGATTGCAAATTTTTTTTAGGATGCGATGCTAAAGTTCAAGAAGAAGCCTGAAGGTGAGGGTCGTGGAGAGTGGAAAGAGGATGCTACGAAACAGGCAGTTTCATGCGTCTTAGAGGGTCAAATGACTACAAGAGCTGCAGCCGATCGTTTTAAGTTTCCTAGAACCACACTTCAAAGAAAAATATGTCTTAGGAAACCAGCAAACCAATTGTGAAACCCTAGATGGGCTTTTTCAAACCAACATTTGAAGAAGAGTTTGTATAAATATTACTAGAGCTTGAGAGATTTGGGTTCAAAGTTGAAAAGAAAAATAAGGAACCTGAAAAAGAAACTGTAAAAGAGATAAAGAGGCAGTTAAAATTTGAGAAACAACAGAAGTCGGAAGGAGTTAGGCCTGGAATCCAGATTAAAAAGAAAACCAAACCGCAAGGAAAGAAGAAAAAAGAAATCAAGCCTATAGATTATAGCAATTCAAAGTTGGGCACATCAAAAGAAGATGCAAAAAGACTGCGTTATGTGTGGGGAGAGTTTTGAAGAAAACTGGATCCAGTGTAAACCATGTGAAGGGTGGGCTCATGAACTTTGTGCGGTAATTGAAGACCCTTTGTATTATTATTGCGATTACTGTAAAACAATAACTGTTAGATAAAGCTTAGTTAAACCCTTATTCTTTTTTATGAAAATTATGATCTGACTTTCGTGATAATTTCTGTTCACAAAAACCATAATTTGTATTTGTGTGAATACAAATGACTTTTTAGGATTAAATTTTTACTTTTTTAGTTTGAATTGCTTCGTATATAGATAAATAAACGTTCTGTATGTTATTTTACCCCAAAGGTATTTTATTTAATTTAAAATCCTGTGTTTTTTTGTATGGCCCATACTACCCGACCTTTTCTCTGGCCACCAAATATAAGCCTTTTTTTAAAACTTCAATATGTGTGTGTATCTCTTGACTATCATAACTTTTTAAAATCATATACGTAAAGGAAGTGTTCAAAGAAACGCTTTAATGTATCTGTGACCTTTTTTGTGCAAAATCAAAGATATTATAAACGTTTTTCCTTAAGGGGCCCATACTATCCGCCGTTCCCCTAACATTTCTGTATCCAATGTCCATGGTAGACAATCTGTAGAATTGCGTGACTTCTTGGACACATATGCCGAAGCGCTGCCTTCCTTCGATATTGCGATTCATTTTTTTTTCCCCTTCTTCCCTGGTTACATTTGTGTACTGTGAATAATAATGTATGCACTGTAATGCCGGACACGGCGCACAACAAAGGGCTGTCGGGGCCAAGCTACTTCACACCATATACCAGGCCAGCGAGCAAACAAGTGCGCACGGCTAAGCTTCCCCATATCACACACGTAAGCAAACACGTGGCTAACAACAATTAAGGTGCTATACAAAGAGTTTCCAGAGTCCTAGAGAAATATTGGGCTATGTCATCGCCAGCGTGTTTAAGGAAGTCGAGAAAGGTCCGTGTGACATCATCTGCGCTATATAAGGAGGCGAGGAAACAGCAGGAGGGAGAGTTGCAGTTACAGACATGAGTCGGTTAGTGTGTCAGTGAGTGCAAGACAGCTGTGCGGGTGTCTTTGCGTCGTGAAGAAGACTTTACCAGTGTCGAGTGATTGTATCGTCGGAGTCAGTGTATGAGAGACAGAGAAAGTAAACAAAGTCAGTAAAAGGACTGAGTCAAGGCTACGAGAGGAGAACAATTGTAAGTTGCAATATCACGAAAGACTGTAGACTGTGTTAACGTCAGTTGAGGAGGACTGTGTTTGTGTACAAAGGTTTGTAAAAGAAATAATGTGGGAAAAAGTAATTGGACTGGGAATTGTCACATTGTCACAGTACTATGAATCATAAAGAATTATGACTTTGGTCCTATTTCTGCTGTTTATTTTATAAGTAGATACGATTTTATATTTCACTATGTAGCGAAAGTGTCCGTATTTGTGTGCATTTTATGCAGGCATCATTCGTCTCACTTAAGTTGCCAATGAACATGTTAACTCTGTGATTGTTGACGTTCTGTGAATGCAGGACGGCACTGATGACCAAGTAGTTGAGTGCCCTTAAACCTACATCTCTCCCCTGTGAATGCAGGATCGGACGAATAAGATGTACAATGTGCAATCAACGTGTGTGCAAGTTTATGCGTATTTTGCTCAGTATGCAACCTTTTTATCCCATCCTACATTCATATAAAGCAAGTATGAATCATCACCTTTCAACAGATCCAGCAGAGGTAAATCAGTCAAGTAATAGAAGCATGCGGTCTAAAATATGGCGTGGAAAACATTCAGCACAAAGCGAAAAATACTGGCGCACCCTGATCAATACCACATGTTCCCTGATTACTTGAACCGTGTAGCTACGAAATAAAAGCATCTTGTCAATCTCAAAATACAATATCCCGATTTCAAGCCTGATAAGGAGGTCTCTGAGCAAAATTAAGCGATATTTTATGGCCAATATGGAATGGAATACTTAGAACTGTAGAAGTTAAGTAGCGTCATAAGTAAAAACTCAATTTCACTACTCAATTTCATTGTCCAATGTTTGATTGCCAATGTCATCAGTCCTTTATCATTTGCTTCTGCAATCAACACAGAGAGATAGATTGTTAAAGGGTGAGTTATTTGTGTCTTTTACATTTGTTGATAAAATTAGCCGTTTAGCTACAAAATGATATTAAATAATTGGATTCCTGCGTGCCTAAATTCGTGGGCATGCGCTTGGCAAGCGCGAAACTGAACATCCAGGAATGTTGACACTAAAAGCTGCTTACTCAGGTCTCTTGAATACTGCTCGGAAAGCTTAAAAGAATAACACGCTTCTCCTCGTTACTTGCAGTGGCTCATAACAAACACAGACACGTGGTATAACTAGGCTTCTAGACATGACCGCATCTGGACGTTCGCTTGTTATATGTGTTAACGCATGCATAAAAACAGTGGCTGCTTGGTATACAAAACATTCTCTTTTTCAGCACTCCTCTATTGCTAGACTGCTCAGGTAATGTAATCAATAATGTTCAATTATCATCTTTACCTTTCACGATAGATTAATTTTCTTATTGGATTTTTATTTGAATCTACCATCGTGCGAAACCTGCACACTCATACCCCTGACTACTTATATAATTGGCCCAACAGATCTAGACATGTGCAAATCTTAATGACAACTTCTAAGCCAGTTACTTACCAGATCAGCATGTGATCAATCGACTGCGTGATGAAGACTGTATGGGACAGTCAGGGACATACCTTACACCGGTTATGCACTGCACCACATTTTCATTCATTCCTTCATCTCTGCCTCTCGCTTCACGAAGTCGAGGTCTTCAATTATTTCCCTGCTCTGACTATGCAATACGTAATAGCTTTGAAAATGTAGAGACGCATTTGTATCACAAATAGGTATAAAATAAGCACTGTTTACTGCTCTCTTTGAAAACACAAGCGAATACTGCACACTTTCGACTTAGACTGTACGTGTTTGCGCTGTGAATGAACTTACTCCGAATAAGTTAAACATAAATAATTCCTAGGATTGGCAGTTGCTATACCGTTAGGATCACAATTTCAGAAGTTTTGCGCCCAATGTGCACACGCACTTCTTTAAGGGGTCACTAGCTTCAAGCCCAACAGCCACCAGCATTAAAACCCAACCGATAACTTGTTGCAGAGTGGCTCATTAACGTATTAGCAAAATAATTGAAGAAACAGATTTATGCCCTTCATTTCTCTTAGTCTAATTTCCAATAACAATAGTACCACTGCTGACATTTAGATATTATTGCCAGCTCTTGCCAGTGCTGTGTATACCTACATATGCTGCCTCTTCGTAAAATGCAAACTATTCTAAAGAACTTTTAAGAACTATAACAAGGTTTCCACAGTAAATCGCACAGAAAACCAACATCAATTGGACTGAAGGAAACAGCTACTCACTGCACGTGCTCCTCTTACAACAGAATTAGTCGAAAGTGCAGTACACCCACAACAGAAGGAAGCCCGTAATTGGTGTTAGCAGACAACTTCCACCCTTGCTGTCCGAGTCAATCCAGTACTACAAACCTTGCCTAATGTTAGCTTCTTTTCGTTTTGTGTGTAGCACAGTTCTAAGCAACAACAGTAAACTATTTATTAAAAGCGTCACAAGTACTCATATTAAAGGGTATATGTATCCCTTGAAACGAATCAGGATAGCTCCCTTTACTGTGAAAATTCACAGCGCTGCTACTGGTAAAAGTGGTTATTCTTATAGAACCATTTCTTCCTTTACCCTGAAAAACACGTCAGGGTTTGAGATACAGCGGCGCTACTACAAAGATAGATAAATTAATTTCATAACCGATATCAAGTATTACTGCACAAAGAAAGATTTTCACGATTTTCACTGTGTAGAATTTAATTCAAGTGTCAGAAATTTACTGCCATAAAAATTGGCAGAATTTGCATATTAATGATAATCTTCACATTATTTGTTATTTGGAAGCAGTCCTATATTTTTTTCTATCAAAATTGAGTTTATGTTCCTATTTCGCACTACTTTTTCTCTCGATGAAACGGGCTTTCCGCACACTGTCGAGACACTATCTAGAAAAACTTAACAGAGAACAACAATAGTTAAAAGCTCTAGGTGAAGAATTGCCTGAAATTCCTGGCATTTGGAAGAGCCGTTTATACCAATCTGATTTAGTGTTGGAAAACAATTCATCGTGCATTACCCTCTATTAAGTTGGTGAGATCTTTTAAGCTAAGAGCAATGAAATCTCAGCAAATATGTACGAGTATTAAGTTACTACATTTAGCATAAATCAAGTATGCTACCAGTATATCATGGTGTAGCGCGATTTTTCATCATACAAAAGGATAATTAAAGACGATGAAACCTTCTTTTTCAGGGAAAAAAACAAACTGAAAACGTGCTTGTACTCTGTGGCAGCTTTTCCAGCCATAATAACTAGTGATATATTCTGTTCTTGCAATGTAAGGACTTCACGATGCTGAAATATAAACTATAGTATTACTGTGATATCCGTATGTGTTTCATTTCTTGCCGTATTATTATTGTTTTCAAATAGTTTAAACACACTTCAAACCCTTCATGCATAATGGTATTTTGGAATTAAATATTTCATGGTATGGTAGGTATTTTTTTCTTTAATGGTTTAGCATTCTGCTAAAACAAACATAAATTTTGGCAAGTTTTTCCTCATATTGTGGTTATCTCTACCAATTAACCCAGTTCTTATATATTTACTATTAAATTAATGGAAATTATGAACTGAAAATGTGATTAAAATATTTAAACAAAATAACACAATAATTTTTTGAGCGTTTAATCTTCACATTACCAAGGAGGGTGTACTTTATGCCCACCTTCTGTAATTTTTAAAGTTTCTCCTTTAATCTTTTTATTAAAACCATGCAGTCAATAGTTATTGCCAATCACTGTTTCTACTACTGAATTGCATATTTGTTTCAAAGTTTTCATTGTTTGTCTTCTTGAGAGGCAAAGAAACGTCAAGGTGGTCATAAAGTACTGACCCGTCGGCATAATGTAACTCGTGAAAGAAAGTAAAAAGGGAATAGTTATAATGATTTTTGAGATAAACATATATTGCTACTTTGACATAATTCTTGGAAATCCATTCCATTAAAATCTCACCAACGTTAACTCAAATGTTTATTCAAATTCTGTTCCACAGGATTATGCAATAGCATGTTCACTATGAAACTCCCAAATTTGATAATTGTACATACAATACCTCTGTAGCGCAGTTGGTAGCGCGCTTTCCTCTGGCGCGGAGGACGCGGATTCAAATCTCGGTACCAGCATGGGGATTTTATCCCCTCTGGGACGTCTGGCACGGGGTGCACTCAGCCTCGTTAGGGCCCGGAGGGACCAATTGAGGAGCTACTTGATATAAAAGTAGCAACCCCAGGTTGTGAAGACCGCATAACTGGCCGGGAGGACCACGTAATACCCTCAAATACTGCACCCCACCAATGACGCCTGTAGTGGGCCGAGGTGGGTGACGCAGCGGCTGGGCAGTAAGGCTTGGCTCTTCATGGGCTGTAATGCCGGGGCTAAGTTTACATACACTATTGGAGAAAATGGACCTTCAAGATGCAAAAATGTAAACTTTAGAGAAGTTAAGTTAAAGATTTACTTTCATTTTCATTGTTGCAGGAGTGTTTCAAAAGTAAACACTTCAAAACAACTCGACCTGTATAAACGCATTTCACCATCTTCTTCACGCTTTCTAAAAGCGTACAGACAATACTTAGGAAACTGACAGTCAAGACAGCACGAAATACAAAAATGGCAAACTCTTCCAAAGAGGAAGTAAAAAGGGGGCGTGGCATAGTAACAGTCATTGCTATTTAAATTATTTGCTAATAGTTAGAGTGATGATAGAAGCAGGAAACTTCAGGATTACAATCTCATTACTCTAAAGAATTTTTAATGTAAAGCAATTTTAGCTACATCTACCATTAACAGCATTCAAAGGCGGGAAACCCCGTCTTTAACAGAAATTTGAGATATAGTAATAACAATTCATTCAGCAACTTAACTGTTATATGTCTGAAGATTTTGAAACTTGTAATGTTACAAATGTTTAGTAAGGATATAATGAATATTTAGCAAAATTAACAACTATCTATACAATTAAATAGGCTGAAACTTTGGAAGAGAACAGCACAATGGCAAATAAGGGAATATCTGCCAAACTGAAAGAAACACGGACCTTAAGTTGAACTGACATCATATAGCTGAATATCTCAATATACCTTGGCCCCTTAATATCTCCTTTCGACATTGTGTTTCTCCACCCTGTTTAGCTTTCTCACGTGTCTAATTGATATTTGCACGAAAGAGCAAACTGCAATATAAGCAAGGATTATATCGAGCTCTGTCCACTAACTTAGAATTGACGCCTTGATCCAATAAGCGAACACATCTTGGTGTGCGAGGTCGTTTTAAACGTTTAAACCCAGGCTACATAAACAGTCAGCCTGCACAAGCAAAGAAATCAATTCCAGCGGAGAAAAATCCCAAGGCGATAGCAGCAATCGAATCAGATAGCAAGGTAATCTCAAGAATTCTCTTTGGTGACTATTTGCTATCTAACATTATCCAACAACTGACTTCAGGTAGTCTGTTGAAAGACCTTGTTGAAACAGTTGGAGTATTAAACTCAGCAGTGTATTCTGTGATTCCAACCCTCTCTACCCAATTGATATGTGCAGTGAAGCAAATTGCATCAGCAAACAAAATAGGGCAAGTAGTTCATGTACTTACCAAAGAACAGGAATAGCATGCTTACTATCCTCAAAACAATGCCGACCTGGTTTATGGACGCTGGATAGGCCCTCATTAGTACGATGGATGTAATATACTCAAAAGTAAAATTACATATCTAATTTCAGCTGTCGTGAAATTAGAGCTGCTGTGGTGCGAACGCAGTGGAACCCTATCTGCCGTGCTACTTCTGAGATTACTGGGAGTACGTCGGTCTGAACATCTGAGGCCCTTTCGAGAGGGAGTTGTTCGGATTGGGTTGGTCTCGGTTGAGCAGTGGTTCCCGAAACCCTTGGGAGATTGGATACGTCTGAGCAATGTTGCTGAGGCGTGGTTGTGAGGTATCTCAATGTCCTCCATTACCAGCCTGGAGAGCTGGAAGATTGTGTCCTAATTCACTGTCTGTCTTAAGGAGCTTCCAAAACATTTATACTTATTTAGGTACTAAATATATATAATAACAAATGTGTTGTTCCAAGTCTACCTTCCCTAATTAGTTCACGCTTTGCCGGTAACAGGCACTTTGTGACTTTATTGTTCATACTGAAGCGCTGCGAACATGAGCCAAAGACGGAAAAAAGGTGTAGGGCGAGATTTCCCGCTGTTAGTTTAAGATTTGTGCATGCACCATTTCGTGCACCACATATACCACATGCGGGTCCCTGGGGTCGATCGCGGGCCGCGTAGGTGATAGGTGAGCAGTCTAACCACTTGGCCACGGTACCGCCAGATGACTTTACTTTCCTTCCTTAAATCTTCTTCCTTCAGCATTTCATTCAGAGCTTACGTGTGAAACCGTTACCGTTGGCCTACAAAAAGAGTTAACTCCATAGCACATAACAGTCGGTCTGACTTGCTTAGTTGTTTACTCGCTAGCCTACTGATCCCAAAGTCACGGGTTCAAACCCAGGTCAGACCGATGATTTTTAAGTGTGCTTAAAAGCAACAGCCCCTAGTCAGTAGATTTACTGGCATTTCAAGGAAATCCTAGGAGGTGAAATTCCGGCACACCGGTGGCATTGCTATGATCCTGGTAATTAATAGGGTTATTAACAAAGAAAGTACACATTTTGTTTTTGTTATCGTTGGCAATCCTGATTCAAACTGCTGTCATGACCTCCAAGGTGATGAGTAGGCATAGGAATTTTCAAGCATTAAAACCATTACGAAAGGAAATTTGGTTAGACTGTTACCGGACTTGACGCTGTCTCGTCGTAGATAACAAGCCACCCACATCTCCGGTACAGTGTGTTGGCGTGTGCATACCAATCAAAATACGGCGTTTTACCTGCCGTCAGTGACTCATGGTCGCTGTTGTGTGCGCTCTATATACTGTGGCCAACTTCTGCTAACTTTAAGGGTACATCGAAGTGAAAAAGGTGATTTTCTAAAGTATTGAAGTTAGATACTTAATTTTCTGCACAAGCATTACTAGCAAATAAAGAAATGTATGTACCAAATTGCATTCCAATATATAATCACATTCCTGATATATATTACTTAATTTATGTCAATTTTATTGGGTATAATCAAAATCTATCTCCTCCAATAGATACTGAACAACAGAGTTCATTTTTTAAAATTGTATCTCTTACTACCTTTGTAAAAAATTAAAGCATAGAAATTTTGATATAGTGAACAGTTTTTCTTAAAAAAATGTAATATCGCAAAGTGAGATAATGTCATGAAAAGAGCGCATTACTACATTATTTATTTTTGAAAAACCTATAAGCAATATCAAAATTCCAAAAGGATATTTTATTACCCATATTCTGAACTATACTGGAAATAATTTTTAGATCTCTAGCTATATTTTTGTGGTAGAAGATAGATTTTGAGTATGAGAAAGTAACAAAAACATCGTTTCCGAGACAGGTGAGTTTAAAGTTGAAAGGGGGTAAGTGAGTTTGTCGGGTTTAAGGGCCCGTCGACAACTTGGTCATTAGGGCCCCTGAAGTTGAAAGGGAAGGTGCGGGCATGCTCATTTATAAGGCAGATGCAGAGGCGCACCACTTTAAAAATGGCGTCCAAAATATGTGTTCCCCCTCCGCAGATGTATTCTTTAAGGTGTGGTGCATTTTTTGCAATAAAAATCCAAAATCAACCTTTTTGACCAAACAGGCTACTTCGGTGTTCCCTTAAGCCAACTGCTCCAAGAATTCTATGCCTGGTGATGAGCTTTAGTTAAAAATTCGTCAAGGGTAAATTGAAATATTGGAGAACATTACACATTTGACGGGAGAAAAGGGCTTTATCTATGGGGTACCCTTATTTTCTCACGGCCAATTTATAATTACTAGAGGAAGAGATATAGGTATGGGCACCAAAATATTTACGCAGAGAGAAGATGATGCGCCTGTATCAATTGGATATTGCATTCCACCCTTTCCGGCATATCGCAACTGTGACGTCAGTGCGTGATTAATGTTGAACGAGCTGGTCATGTGTAATTATATAATAACTGCACTGCATATCCAGTGACGTAAATGTATATAGGTATTAGCTTCTGTGGCCTCTATGTGAACATAATCTTCATTCACATTTTATTGGCATGTTATCGCTCTACTAGAGGGTAGCAAATTCTCATTAATTATCGTTTTGCTAAATTATAAACATGAAACTCAATTATATGTAGTAGCTTTGTAAACCAACGCATTTATATTTAATAATCGCTTACATAGTTTTGAAATGAACGTTTGCGAAAATGTTCGCCTATCGTATATTCGTCAAATGCAGAATAAAACTTTTCGATATGATTTACATTCTGGACTTACGAATGCAACAGTTTCTCGCAATCAGTGCAATGACCACCCAGGTCATACACGATATGACATCCAAACGTTATATGTCTTGAGCTAGTTGTCAGACTAATGAGAATACCCTTCTAGAATGTGCAAAATGTAAACAGTAGTCAATTCTGTATTTATATGACCAGAAAAAACTATTCTGTTCCTTTCTGGATATTAACCCGTGAGTGAATGGGTTGGGTATGTGAGATCCGTTCAGAAATATTACCTTAGTGTTCTGTGATATGGCATAAGCTGTCGATCTTTGCCTTGCTGTACTTTTCCTGTCTGAACATTTTAAGTAGCTCTGCAGCATGGGAAGAAATTAGCTGCTTGTTGTGTATTCTCTAGTGTGTGTCGTGGGTCTGTAATACCCGACCCGTACAATCATGTAAGTAATTGTTTTATGACAAATAATTAAGTAGACTTCCAAGGCCTTTGTCCATTACTTCTTTCTTGGCTTCCGGTATGGGCTGCGTCCTGTTGGCAAACTAATTTACGACGAAACGTCGGCATGATTAAAAAAGCCAACAGAACCTGGCACATACCAGAAGCCAAGATAGAAGTCATTTTTGTATGTTTTCTTTATCTTCTCTATGTTAAAATTAAACATGATTCTTATAAGTTGTAATACTGTTATAATAATATGAAAGTATATAACTGTATACACATTTATATATCTGTTTATGTTTGTTAGTAACTTATTTTTTTTTTATTTGGTTACTTATTATTTCCTCACCCAGAGAAAATTCAAATAAAATAGGACGATGTATTCAATGTAAAGACAGAAAAGTAAGATACCCGTGCAAATAGTGTTAATAAATATTTGTGTTTGGAACATTCTTTTTCTATGTGCAGAAAATGTGTAGAACAATAATTACCATATTATCCTTGTTTGTATCTGTGTACTTAAATTTAGGTACATAAATTCCATGTTTTATAAGTTTGTATAGTTAGAGCATCTCATTACGTTTGAACTTTGTCTTATTTTCAAGAAGATGATTTTCCAAACAGTAAGAGTAGCCAAAACAATGATTCTCATTCGTCTTATTAATAAATGTATATTGTAGCACATATTAGAAAAAAACATGAAACATGAACCATTTTATTTTTTAAAATAAAAACAAACCACGGGCCTCTCAGACCCAACCCGTCCATTTATGAAACATCTTTCCACCCGTGCACTGGTGGGTTGAAACAAATTACTTAGGAGACCAACGTCAAATAACTAATAAGAAACTTATAAGCTATTTTTAGCATATTCAGCAGAAAGCTCTTAAAAATAAAGATTTCGAAAGCTGCATGAATTTTCAAAATACATAAAGCTATAATATTCAAAGTATCACAACTTCATTTTTCATTCAGTTTGGGGCACCTTTGAACGGAATTGTTACTTTAGTTTAGCTCTATGCTTTAAACTGCAGAATGTAACTGATTTACTTCTTAAAACCTTCCACAAAAAATAAAACCAACTTCTAAAATGCATATGGATTTCACGATATTATAAACTAAACAACTTTACGACTTTCTCCCTCTTTTAAGCTTTAATGTATGTTGACATGTGGAAAAGCGTGAATAATTTCAAATCTCAGAAAAACTAAAGCTAAATTTAGGTATCAAATAATATATTTGTTAGCAAGCATTTAACTATAATCGTATGTGTAAAACAGTTTGATTCATTATCTTTAGCAAGATGTCATAAGACCAGTGCATGTAGCTAAAGTTTTAATTAATTACTGTTCTTGTGATGATTTGAGTGTTAGGAAGTGTAACCCTTTGGGTTTTAAAACTCTACATTCTGATCAATACACCTTATAATATTAATTTTGGCTTATGAAGGTCATCGAAGTATTTTACACCACTAAAGCTATTATACCAAATAAAAGGTTAACCAAAAACTCGTACGGTGGAGTCCTCCAGTGGTTACGTCGAACACACTATTTGGCAGCAGATTTGAATGTACATTGTCGAATCGATACGAAGGAATATAGTCTCACGCAAATTACGGCTATGCTAACTCCTACCTTTATCAAACAAGAAAATTGGAAAGGCCTGGCGCTGTCACCACACATCTCTCTTGTTTACGGATGCACTGAAACGCGTTATTTCTTCTGCTGGAATTAGTCGTCAATTTACCCTCTGTACGAAGATAGCAGTTTACACACATAGATTATATTTGTTTAAATCTATTCACAGGTTTGCAAAGACACGAAGCTTAAGAACGTGGGAAATTTGTCTATATGTACGTATATCACGAACGCACTTTCTATAGTAGCTTATTTCACCAAAGAATTGCACATGGAAATTCTGCGTTTGTCACAAAATAACACTAATCAGCACATTAACGCTAAAACTCTTGCCTACGGCTACGCGAATTTTATTATAATAGTGGCCGTACTGTGCCCGCATTACTCCACAACTGCTTTAGATCGGAGCAACCAGTTCTCTCTTAAAGACGTGCGTGTGTGCCATTGGACTGACGACACGGAGCTTTGGAACCAGGCGCGTATGGCTGTATATTAAAACAACCCTTAGCTCCGCACAAAATGTGCATGACAGGTCCTTTTCCCCCGATGACATTTCACTGAGTAACGTTACCTAATGGGAGGCGTACCTAGAAATGATTGAAGTCCTCATAACTTGAACGTATTCATTCTTGTGGGCTATATCTGATACATCCATTTACATCATTTCCAAACAATCGTTTTATTTATATGTTCATTTCCCAGTAATCTGTATATTTTATCTTTTGTCATGCAATATTTTTGTTCAGTTTGGTTGTTTACTCTAACCAAGATACTTAAAATACAAGTCAATGTAGATTTCTATTCAAACTTTAAGGCCGTGCCGTAGCCGAGTGGTTAGACCGTTCACTTCTCACCAAAGCGTCCCGGGTTCGATCCCAGGCAGCATGTGGGATTCGTGTTGGACACGGCGCTGGGGCGGGCTTCCTCCGGGTTCTCCGGTTTCACCCACCATCTCATTTCACCGGTGCTCTATCTTCATTCCATGTGTGTCAACGCCTGCGGTGACGTATGTAGTTAAAGCGGGCGTTAAACACTATCAACACACTATTTTAAGCTTTAAAAATTATAATAATGATAATGATGATAGTCATAATCATAACCAAATTCATAATAGTAATAACGATGATAATGATGATGGTAATGGTGATGGTGATGGTGATGGTGATGGTGGTGGTGGTGATGACGACAACGACGACGACGATGATGATGATGATGACGATGATGATGGTGATGGTGACGATGATGAACGAAACCTTAGTTTATTACCAATTTCATGCTAATCAAAATAAACTTTGCAGAAAGTTATATCGAACATTTCGTTTCAAGACAAGGGCTATATAGAAAACAGAATCACAGCCACACACCTTTACATACCAGCCTTTAAATTCCATATTCTTCCCACGATATCCCGCGAAACAAGTGAATAGCAACATCGCTTCAACAAATGAATCTGTTGCGTGCTCTCACATGACTTTCTCTACTCACTCTTTTAGAAAGCATCCTTAAAACGCTTATTCTTTTTATACTTCATGTTAATTGAGATAGATGTTGGTAGAAATGATCTTATTATATAGATACAATCGGAGTAAGACAACACAGTAGGCTTAAGCGATAGTCAAAACCTTTTAGAGCTTTTAGACAACAAAATGTGTTGGGCATAAATTGTGTATTTAATGAGCTCAACATATTTGTGTAGTTAGACATTACTTATATATCACGGTTTACCAGTTATGCAAAAGTCGTACACAATGATGAGGACTTCTGAGGACATTCCCAGAAAATTGAAGATATACATTTCATTTGGCATCAGAATATCCTAAACATACAAGTGGTATTTTAATCAAAATCGTTAGAGCCATTTTTGAGAGAATCAAAACTTTCCAAAAATGTTCTATATAAAGGGTAGTCAGGGGTGGGGAGATTTTATTTAAATTTTTCGTGTCGCATCCTTGAAAGGTGCTGAACTGAAATACCACGTTTGGTATTTTACCGACTTTTCGTTTTTGAGTTATGGGTTCGCAAACACACACGTGCGCCTTTTTCTAATACTACTCTTTTTAAGGGGCATTCTGGGGTCCCAAAACATGTATTTACGGTGAAATCTCGGTATCGAATTTCTGGATGGAATACAATGCTTCTCCTACTTAAAAATTCAAGCCCATAAAACGGGTATCTCGGACGTAGCTAATGCCACAGACAGGATTATTTGAAATAAGTTATATGGTTGAAAGATATCTGTTTTGTTTTTGTGCGGTAAATTCTTTCCTAGATATGGTTGATGCGTTATGCAAAATTATATACTCCTAAAACTTATCAAGAATGAAGAGGGCTTTATAGGCTGTTCCCAGAAAATTTAAGATATACATTTTTTTGCCACAACTTTCACACAACTTTCACATTGGTTACACTTGCCCAATAATCTTGTGCTTCTTTGGAGACATTTAAAACATATTACTCGATACGCTTAAACAAAGAGTTAATTAAAGTCCTTAGGATACTATAAAAAATGAAATAAGGAAATAAAAACACCGGAAAGACCGTGTGGAAAAACATTGTTGAATGACCACAAATATCACAGGAAGAAAAGCGAGTAGAGAAAGCCGTGTGAATATAATACATTATTTCAAACATGTAGAAAATTGTATAAATTGTTTGTAGAAGAGGGAGTAGAGAAAGGCGTGTGGTTTTGTTTCGTAAAAGAAAAGTAAGTAGAAAAAAAACCTGTGAATGTAATAAGTTGCATTTCTATTACAATCATAGAAAATTGTATAAATTCTATGTTGTAGAGCGATTAGACAAGGACATGTGAATGTGTTACGTAAAAGAAAACCGAGCTGAGAAAGCCGTGTGAATATAATACGTTGCATTTGTATTTCAATCGTATAGAAAATTGCATGAATTGCGTGTTGAAGAGGACTGAACAAGAACACGTGAATGTGCTACGTATAAGAGAAGTTAGTAGAGAAACCCATGTGAATGTAATTCGTTGCATTTGTATTTCAATCATATAGAAAATTGCTTAAATTGCATGCTGAACAGGGAGTAAAGAAGAGCTCGTGGATGTGTTACCCAAAAGAAATGTTATTAGATAAAATCGTATGGCTGTAATACGTTGCATTTCTATTTGAATCATAGAAAATTGTATGCTTGCATGCTGAAGGGCCACTAGAGAAAGAAGTGTGATTGTGTTTCCTAAAGGAAAATTGATTAGAGAAAACTGTGTCAATGTGTTACATTGTATTTCTGTTTCAAGCATAGGACGTTTTATAGATTGTGTGTTGAAGCGCGAGTGGAGAAGAATATGTCAATGTGTTACGCAAAAGAAAAGTTAATAGATAAAACCATGTGAATATAATACCTTGCATAGGACAATTGATGGCATAAAAACCTTCTCCATGAGAAAACACTTAAATGTGCCAATTTTCACGGTGATCGGTCAACCGATGTTGGAGTTACTACTTCATGCGTACCAACATCCATTTTCATATATACTTGTATAGATAATACACTAATTTTTTGAAACTACAAGCGTTGACCAACTTAAAAATGTTTGCGAGAATGTGCACAATAACTTACCAAAGTTTCATCGCAATCGGATGAAGATTATAGCAACCCATACGGGACAAACAAAGTAACATTCATTTTTATAAACGTATATAGCCATAAGTGTAAATACCTAGGTATATAAAAATCTTTAGCATTTTTTATAAAATCAAAATTTTCGAAAAGCTTTCCATATAAAGGGTAGTTGAGGTAGTAGGGGCTTTTTTAAACGACGTTTTCAGTTGCAAGGATTATATCAGCGCCGCTGGTGTGCCGGAATTTCGTCCGGCAAGAATTCTTTAAATGCCAGTAGGTCTACAAACATGGGGCCGTAGCTTTTAAGCACACATATAGACCATCGGTTTGAGCCGTGTTTGAACCCGCGCCCTTGGGATCAGTAAGCCAGTGCCTAACCAACTAAGCCACTCCGACCGACTTTAAAATGTTCGTGTCAGATCTTTGGATGACACTAAACTCAAACACTAAATTTGGTATTTAATTGCATTTCGTTTTTGAGTTCTATCCTTTTTTTAAACGTCCTTCAAGGTAGTGTCATACACACTCACACACACACACACACACACACACACTCACACACACACACACACACACACACACACACACACACACACACACAAGGTGAAGCTCATATAAAGCGTGTAAAAAGGGAACCTTACGTGTGTATTTGAACACTAATCATTAGACACCTATAACTGTAAACTTCACATTAACACTGTGTGCAGTAAATGTACTTTTCCTCCTTTCGCAAATCTAGAATTTCAGTCTCATGGGATGTCATCATGTTGCTTTCTGGTGAACGTAGTATGAAGTAGGAAGTTCATGAGATGAACGCTCGTCGTGCTCGCTCGCTTTTGAACGAAGTAAAGGGAAGACTTATCATCCTGGAAAGCCTGGAAAGTTTCTGTTTCACAGTCCCCCTTTGTGCACTTCAGCAAACAGTGGACGCAGCTAAACCGTACGACAGCCCATGTCACTGGGGAAACAT
Source organism: Tenodera sinensis (assembly GCA_030765045.1). Lineage (NCBI taxonomy): Eukaryota > Metazoa > Arthropoda > Insecta > Mantodea > Mantidae > Tenodera > Tenodera sinensis. Next base: position 89,377,952 of record CM060964.1, read on the forward strand.
TGCGGTTTCTTCAACAATGCTACTTTGTCAAGCACCTTTCTTCACGTACCTGCTCTCACAACACAGGGTGCTTGCTCATCTTCCTTATGAACTACTATTACAGTATACTATGACCAAGCGTTTCCGCTTTCAATTTCAAATGAAATAAACCTGCCTTGCGATATATGTTACACTTCTGGAACGGGAAGGAACATATATAAACTTATAGCTAATGACGTTTAATGGCAAAATGTAATACTACTTGAGAGTATTTTAGATAAATTAATGTTAGTATCATTGAGTTACAGTATTTTCTCTGCGAGGAGTTAAGTAATGAAATATATTTCCACTACAACATGTACTACAGTCTGTTTATTAATAAATTATACATGTCAAACAGAGTGAACTTTTGCTACATTGAAATGCATGTACTTTAAATAATATTTAATGTATCATGTTCTTTAATTCATTTAGTCCACCACAAACATCTTACGTACTTTACTGTTACTTTCATCAAGCTTTTCGATAAGTTTATGAGATAGTTGAGGAACCTATATACATATCAGGTGGCCATTAGCGCCAGCTGGAAAGTTAGACAATCCCTCTAACAGAAAAGGGTACCATGGATTTTACATGATGAGTTAACAAGTATTCAAATACCATTATTGTCAATAAAGAGTCCTTTCAGGAAAAAGAAGTAATTTGTGTCAAATATTCGCAGCCATCTAGCTTCCTGACGAATGGATATAAATGATTTATTATTTTACTAACTGTCGCGCAAACATTATGTGAACAATGCTATAATGCATTTCTACCTTAATTTGAATGAATAGTTAGTCACAATTTAATGTTAAAATGTCATGGAAAGATTTAACTTCTAAGAGCGATTTGAAAACGTCACGTTAACATTAAATTGTGACTGAATTAATTCTTAAGAACTTATTTGCACAAGCCCCAGAAGTCTAGTGGATATTTAATACGTAACCCAATGTATACCATAAATAAAGATAAAGATAGTGGGTAATATCCCTTGGGGCAACGGCCTCCTACCAAGGTAGAGCTAGCCCAATGGTACCCACTGGCTGAGCTAGTTCCTGTACGTTCATGTTCCTGTAGGTTAAATTCTATTTGCTTATATAGTTACACAGTTTGTTTCCACCTCTTCCTGACTCGTGCTACCCTCGTCCAATGATCTCCAAACATTTCACTCACTTCACTAAATTCTTGAGACCATCTCTGTCGTGGACGTCCTCTGCTTCTTTCTATTTCCATGCCTAGGACCCCAGGTCATTGTGGCATAGACCCGTCTGCTTTGAGACATCGTGGCCACGTGCCCCCCCCCCCTCCATGGCCATTTAAGGGTTCTTGCTCTAGTGGCCGCATCCTCCATTCCACTCTTTCTTCTGAGCTCCTCATTTCGGACTTTGTCCCTGAGTTTCATCTCCAATATTTTCCTTTCCATTTTCCGCTGGTAGACCTGTGTCATTTCAATCTATTTTCTTGTAAACTTCCAAGTCTGACTGCCATAGAGGAGCACTGGGATGATGCAAGTTTGGAAAGTTTCAAATTTTGTTGCGAGGCTAATGTTTCTTTCCATTAGGACAAATTTTAAACTCCAAAATTTTCCCCAGGCAAGTCTGATTCTTCTTAGGAGCTCATTTCCCTTTTCTCTGCCATGCTAATTGTTTGGCCCAGATAGATGTATGCACTGCAATACTGAATCGGCGTACTCTCAATTAAAATTCATATCTCTCTTGAATTGGTCATGACTTTGGTATTTGACGGGTTCGTCTGCAGCCCTACTTCTTTGCTCTTATATTCAACTCTGATGTCATATCGTGTAGTTCTCTTATGTATTTGGCAAATAATACGATGTCGTTCGCAAGTATGAGGTTTGACAGTCTTCTTCCGTTTATATTAATTCCCCATCTTTTTCTAGTTAGTCTCCTGAATACAATTCCGAGGACACATGTAAACAGCTTAGGGGAGTTTAGGTCCCCTTGCCTAACACCGCTTTTGGTTCTGAAGATGTCTCCTCCTATTTCTGTTCTCACTTTGAAGTTATTGTTTGCACATATCTTCCCAATCAGACTTTTGTACTTTGGGTGTATCTTAATTTCTTTTAAGGAGTTCAGTGAACTATCATGTTCGACTGTGTCAAACGCCTTCGTGTAGTCTATGAATACTATATACGTGTTGAGATTAAATTCCTGTGTTTTCCCAATGACCTGATTGATTGCTTGAAGATGGCCTATTGTGCTATATTGCGTACGAAAGCCTTCATATCCTGCGGTTGGTTCTCATCCATCACTCTGATAAGCCTATTTTTAAGTATCTCCATAAGTGTTTTATGCAAATTAGACAGAAGACTTATCGGTCTGTATAACTGTAGTTATTTAAATTTTGGCGATTTCCTTTTTTTTTTTTTTTTTTTTTTCCCCTTTTTTTCATTAATAATACCGTCACCACCAGGCGTTTTGTTACTCTCTAGATTTGTTATGTCTTATTGAATTGACGGTGTTTCCTCTTCATCCTTTTTGTTGTCTTCTGTAAATTTTGGCAGTTAATTGTAGATTTAGTCATATAGTTGTTTATAGAAAGTTATGGTGGCCTCTAGTACTCCTTATCCTGGTCTCGTTGCTTTTTATTTTGTATTTTGTGCAGCAAACATGCAGAACTTTCCATCTGCTAGTTCTTGTTTTGCGCTTTTAGTTGATTTCGTTTCAGTCATTATGCACCGCGTTTGGTTAAGATTGTACTCCCTTATGTCCTTTCTAATTTCTTTCTTAGTTCTCTTATCAGTTTCAGAGTATTCCTTTGTCCCTATTAATGATCTTTGCCACAGTTGCTTCTTTAGTTCTCTCTTCTATTAATTGAATTGTAAATGTATACCATAGTGACCTTAAATACTTGTTAAGTTAATGGGACTTCTGTAAGTTTTTGTCCTAATGCTGTTGGCATCCGAAGCCAGCAGGTTACTATTACACATACGGATGTAGTTAGGGACGAGTGTTGCTGGTAATAACTAGTACTGGTACATATTTTCGGTAGTTAGACTAATAATAAATAATAAAAAAATTGCACTAGTTTGTCTGTGAGACATTTCTAGGAAAGAATCTGATGCTGAGTGTCACACAGTGTCAAAAATTTTTTCCAAAAATTAATTTGCCTTATAGTTGTACAGTTCGAGAAATAGAATTTAAGTTCAGAACAGGGCCAACATTTGATAGAAAAGAAGATGCAGATGATTAGAATAACTACCTCGAAAATATTCCCTAAATTAGAACAATAAAGAACTCTATAGACCAGTGGTATCGCCTACCTTTGGCATGAGGGTCCTGGGTTCGATCCCCGGTACCGGCATGGGGATTTTTCTCCACTGGAGGTCTAGTCCGGGGTGCACTCAGCCTCGTGATACCAACTGAGTGGCTATGCTGGTGGAAAGGTAGCGTTCCTAAAAGCCCCAGTAGTAGCCTTACAATAGAGTAATTCGGCGCTGAAGGCGGCCACCCCTATCCTGCACTCTTCCGTGGCCTTGGCTGCGGCTGGAGGGCGCAGCGGTCAGGCAGTAAAATCACCCTTAGTATAGGGGAGACGTCCTAGGGATGATTATTATAGTAGTACAATAACCGGGTGTCAATCGCACTTCAGCACATTGTCCTACAGAATCGCTAGCTTTTCATCTACTTAGAGGAACACAGGCGCGTTTTCAGTATTTTATCATTCTAAGGTTGGGTGAGAAATTGCGCTGTTTGCTCACGGTTGATCGTCCCGTGCGTATTTGGTGAAAATAAAACGAAGGCACGAAAATGTGTTTATTTGTATTCCCCCGCACATCACACACAATACATGACAGACAGGTCATATAGATGCAGGTACGCATGGGTTTCTGGGATAGCCGCTAGTAACATACTCCCTAAACATGTCATACAATGCTGTGTTTTATTAACTATATTTCACTTATATTGTATCTATGTAATTCAAACCACCATTAGGTATGTGATAAATAAAAATTATATACTTGTTCAGTTTCACTACACAAATAAACACCAACTTATTAATACAAAACCCGACACGATTGGCCGAGGTCGTCAAGACACGAACTGGTGAACAGGATGTCTACGTTCAAATCTTGCCAGAACCGTTCACCCCCCCCCCCCCGACTGAGTTTTCTTTCAGGTTTCCCTCAGTCCTCATAAGTGGAATATGCTAAGGCGAGTACCCTAAACTTAGGCCTGAAGTATCCGCCGCCTGTATGTAGTAAGAATTGACGTTAAACAGCACTGAAACAAATTGCAAAGTAATAAAATAAACAAAAACGTTATTGCTTGGGTAACTAAACCTTATTACTGGCTTTGGAGGAAGCGAAGTATCGGAAACCACTCTCAGCTACAGCGCGAACCATTGCAGCATCACAACTTTGACTTCATTGTTGTTGTAGAATCATTTGACCTTTAGAGAATCTTTCCTGAGGTTAGAGCTAATGAAACTTGCAATATGATGAAGACACTGGGCAACTTCAGTTATCAAGGAGGAGATTTACCTCAGGTTGTCATCTGACGTCATTTTTTCTGGCCGAAAGCTGTAAGGATTAGGGAAGGAGCGGTTACAAAGTCTTTGTCCCTATCCTGCACCTGTCACCTAATTCGCTTGTTTCAGGACAATCAAGAAATTACTAAAGGACGACACAGAATATCTTTCATTCCAGGTAGGTCTATAATTTGAGCTGGTGTATTTAGTTAGTGTTCAGTCATCGCTTATCGCGGTGTATATAGTAAGAACAGGCTTTAAACACTAAGATATGCGTCGGATTCACGACTTAATCTATCCTCTGTCGTTTGGTAGTGAATATACAAGGTATTCTTACAAAAGCATCATTTTAATTAGCAGAAATTTGCAGGAACAATTACATTACTCTTATATATAAAGGAAATAGCGACAGTCAAATGAACTGGACACTATATTCTTGTCTTAAAACTCAATGCTCCTTCATGTAACCGCAAGAACAAGCGAATATCGACAGGAAGTATTGAACAATTCAAACCACGAACAACGGATATCTCAGACGTTACTTATGCCGAAAGCAATCTTATTTGAGATGAATTTTGTGTGGTTTTAAACCTTTTTAATGTTCCATTTAACATCTAAGGTCATATCGGTGGTTGTTAACTTTTTTGGAACAAAAGCTCAACAGCAATTGTGTTCACTCGCTTAGAGGTGGTTTTGAACTTTGAGTTTCTATTTCTTTGGATTAATTTATTGCATTAAATTCACACGTGGCGACGCCCTGGCCGAGTCGTTAAACCGTTCGCCCGTCAGCAAGGCGGTCAGGTTTCGATCCCAGGTACCCACATGTAGTATTCGTGGTAGACAAAGCGGCGTCTGGGTGGTTTTCTCCAAGTTCTCCGATTTTCCCCGCCACTCATTCCACCAACTGCTCCATCATTACCTTTCCATTCATCCATTTCGCCTGCATTTCATATCATCCTCTTCCTCACTCTCATACCTCGTGCTGGGCTGACCACCCGCTTCCAGGTCTTCACTCTGTCCGGTCCACAGATTCCTCTGCTCCCCGACAGGCGTCTGAACCTAGCCACAGGCTTTTAAGTTCTAGAGGTGTCAGTCCTCCACAGTTCCATTCACGTTTTCAGACTCTAGGGAGGATGGAGAATAATCCTGGCTAAATAAAAATTCCCACCCTACCAGCGGGAATCGAATTCGGGGCCCGTTGCACAGCAGGCAGGTGCTCAACCGACTGAGCTACGGGGCCAGCCCCTGGGTATTTGTGTGTATATGTGTGTGCGTGCGTGTGCGCGCGTGTGTGTGTTTTATAAGTGATATAAATTTAGTATAATAGGTAGGTGTGTGGCTTAACGTTTATTAGTCATAAAGATTATAGAAAATTCCCTCCGAATAAGAGGACTCCACATGCTATTCCCAGAGAATTTAAGATATGAATGCCATTTTTTATGTAAATAGCTCTCGTAACCGTATTTTAATCAAAATCATTAGAACAATAATTGAGGAAATTAGAACTTTCAAAAGTTTTCCACGTAAAGGGCAGTCTGAAATTGGAAATTTTCTTGAAAATGTTCGGAAGATCCTGAAGTTAAATTCCAAGTTTGCAATTTATCCGGCTTTTCATTTGTAGTTATGCTGTACACAGACATACATGCATATACCTACCTCCTCTATCTACTACATGCATGGCAGAGAAAGTAAAAAGGTTCACTCGTTTACATCATTCCACATTTAAAAATAACTGGACTGTAAAATATGAAAGTGATCAAATAGACTGCATCAGGGTAAGGGGAAGCGCTAATAGCTTAAGCCGCAAGTGAATGTAAAAACACGGTTGGACGCTATATGCGATTACAATTGATGCGAGGGTTCTATAGATTCGTAGCCATGATGCATTAACACACGTGCTCCCTTGTTTTGTAAGCTCGGTTTCAAAAACTCACTTTATCTCATTTACCCAGCAAAACAAAGGGGGAGTTTTACTGCCTCTGTGGTCTGGTGATTAGCAAGCTAACCCCTATATCCAGAGTAAAACGTACGTACCTTTCGTACACAGCACAATTATTATGAGAATTAATAAAATAGAATAGAGGTTGGAAGTTCGATCCCCGGCTGGAGAGGAAGAGGATATGTAGGTTTAAGAGTACTCAACTACATGGTCATCAGCGCCCTAATAAAATGGATCATGGCAAGAGGCAGAGATAAATTTCAATATAAAATATAAATATTAGTAAAAGAGCAAGTATACCAAACAAAGAGATAAAGGCCAGTTAAAACAAAATTAAAAAATGGTTGAAAAAATAAGAAATAAAGACATATAACATTCTAAACCCTTAGATTTATGTTTATCTTTGTTAAAAACTTCAAAACTTTCGACTGCTTATTTATCGTCCGCCAGGACCTCTGCAAGCCTCACAGGGAGTTGCGGAGAGTCTCGAAGGTGCTAGGAAAACACACTCTAGCAACACTTGATGGACCAACAAAAGATTGTTCCACAGCGGACAAAGAGGGTCAGGGTCCCGTTTAAAGAGATAACCATGCGTAAAATTGCAGTGGCAAATGCGTAACCGAGCCAAAATCATCTCCTCACGATGAGATAGGCGAGAGGAGCTTACCCAGTTTATTGGAAGTTCTTTCACATCTCTAAGCGCGAAGAGTGACCAACCTTAGTGCCAGCACGACAGCACCACTCTCCGCACTTCAAACCTAAAGTATTCCGAAGTGATACGAGAGACGGTAATGCTGGGTTCCATGGTTGCCACATTTACTGCCAAATCCTCCCCGGCAAACCTACGTGACCAGGAGTCCATGCACACAATGTTAGCTCCAGAAGCGTGTAAAACATGGAGGGCATCCTGAATACGCTGGCTGGGGTGTGCGATTTCCCTTTAGCCGGAATTATTGCCCATCCCCCCAAATGTGAATATATGTGTGAATTTAATATAGTAACCAAAAGTAATTTCAACCCAAGGGACAACACCGCTGTAAGCGAGTGAATTTCATTGCTGACGAGTAATTGTTGCAAAATTAAAAAGCCGCCAATGCTATGTAGCCTGAGATGTTAGAAATTGCGTATAAATAAACCTTGAAGGGACCCTGGGACTCAATTGTGAGTTTTCTATTTTTTTAGGTGTGAAGTCAATACTTAGCGCACATAACGAGTTTTCATGCTGTAAACCAACACACAAAGCTCCACGAAGGCAGCGTAGCGCAGCTGCCTGCTGTGCTAGGGGTCTGGGGTTCGATTCCCGGCATGGGGATAGGAATTTTTCTCCAGCCAAGATTATTCCTCATCCTTCCCTGAGTCTGGAAATATGAATGAAAGTGTGAATGTGTATGAATTCAACGTATAAAAACCCCAAAGACCGAAAAACCCACTGTTAAACGAGTTACACCATTGCCAATAGGCAAGGCAGCCGATATGACCTCTGCAGTTAAAGGCGGGATATAAATGGAACACTTAAAAAAAAGCTCTACGCAATCTGTTTTACAGTTTTGTGGGAATTATTCAATTTATTCACAATGCGAAGATACCTTAATATTCAGAATACTCCATGCGTATCGAACACTAAAGTATCACAACGGTTTTACTATTTTACAAACTCTAATTGCCAAACAAAGACCATCAATCTCTGACAGGTAGAAAAAGTACCTACGTTTAAATTTTTTAAAGCTAAAATAAATTTCAGATTTTTAAACTAAAGACTGACGTTGAAGTCACAAAAATGAAGCATATGCTAGTATGGGGATGGCAGAACAATAGCATTTTCAAACTCATTACTAGCCATTTAAAATTCGCGTACTTGCGAATTGCTTCGCTCCGGATATCTTTAGTGTAAAATCGCTAATTCACCTGAATTCTGTGGCATACGGCAATCCTTATCGTACCATCTTCCATTCTAAATACTTTGATTTGTTTCACCAATTTATCTTGAGCATGTTTTTTCCGAATAAAGTCGCATTTTTTAAAACCATTATTTATATAATGCCTTTAATGTAAACGATCATAAAATAATGGAATGTTTTTGACATTAATTTAAAAATTAAGAAACTTCTTGGAAAATAAAAAGCTAGAGGTTCGTTCCCGCTCAGCTCTTCCTCGTTGCTTTTCGTGTTTTTTACAATGGATAGATTTTCATGTTCATTGTTTACATTAATAATAACAGGCGCAGAAGCACGGTAATATTTTTTCTGTCTCCGTACACGTTTGAAGGTAGTGGCCGTCATTCACGGTAAACTTACAACCCACGACCTTCCCTGAATGTCTCAATATGTATGTAATTTTCACTGCTAACGACGTCGAAGCACTACCTTCTTTTGAATTTTCTTGGTTTCTTCTCGCGTAATGACTTTTAGGTGCTCTGGGTCGTACTGTCTCTCTTGTGAATGATATGTGTTTCTGACTTTGACTCCGGTTTGGCTTTTATTTTCCATATCAAAGCTTCATTATTTCTTACTGCGAGGAATAAGCGGAGGCGAGGCGAGGTTTGCTACTAACACAAGTGGCAGTGTCGAAAGCTCATTATATTTTCTAGATGGAATAAACGGTGGCTAACGTGTCCTTTTGGAATCGGATCTTAACACTGCATACTTTATATTTTGGTTTCATCACTAAATACCTTATTATTATATGTGCTTATTTTTTAAATAAATGAATAGTCGTCAGCCGACGAGACTGAGACATGCTAGCAATTCCAAATACAAGTCGGGGTAAAGTTTTAAGTATTTAGTGTTAGTTTACAAATATAAAACAAAATGAAACTCAATAAATTTACAGCACCATTTCACTGAAAATTGAGGAGTAAAATACATAAAAATTTTAGTTTTATATTCAAACTTTGAAGTACAAGTTAACATAAAGTTGTACCGTCCCATAAACGATTTTAATTTTTCTTAGCTGATGAGTAATTTACAGTTATTAGTTATTCAGGCACAAAATTGGCCCATCTCGCCAATTTTATATTTACCTTCTTTGTAACTAATTAGGCAGGTAGCTGTGAGTATACATAGACGTTTAACGTATCAACTGTTTATTTTCATTTGTGTTATTCTTCATCAAATACGATATATGTTTTTAACTATACAGTTTCCCAATATTGCTATACTGAAAATTTACAGCACTAACAGTAGGTTCTTATCAGCAACTTACTACTTCACTTGATGAAAAAATAACTATTTCATAAACTGATATTTAGAAACTAGTAACAAAATACTCGACGTTCAATAATAAATAAACTTAAATCAAATAGAAGCACTAACTGAAGTCATACAGAAAATACGGCCTTATACACAGTGTAGTTTCCTTTCCAAAAACCAACAAGTCATAGTGAATAGTTTTCTATATATATTTTTTTAACTGAACAGTTACAAATTATAAAGCATACAGAAAAATAATTAAAAACGCGTTAAAGCACTTCTAAATGACAAAAAGTGGTGTGCCAAATTAATCCGGAAAGCGCAAAAAAGAGAAATGCAAGCTTCACATCATTGATGTCGCTTTGGTCCCCTTTAGAGGACAAATCTGCTAATTAAAATTACTTGCATATTCTGTTTATGAAGTCAGTGCAGAAACTGTTTTAAAAATTCCATTCATGTACTTTTATTTAAACGAAAAGCTGTTTATATCCCACGAAAGGGAAATGCTGTTTGCTGTTGTTGTAGTGTTTAACACCCGCTTTTGCTACTACGGCACCGCAGGCGATGACACTGATGACACATGGAATGAAGCTGGAGCACCGGTGGAATGAGATGGCGGGGGAAACCGGAGCACCCGCAGAAAACCCGCCCTGACGCCGCTTCGTCCACCACGAATACCACATGCGGGTCCCTGGGATCGAACCCGGGCCGCCTAGGTGGTAGGCGAGCGCGCTAACCGCTCGGCCACGGCGCCGCCCGAAATGCTGTTTAATAGTCATGGATTGCACTATCATAGTTTTGGGGGAAACATTACAATATACTTATCACATACTCATAATATAATGAATTAATCATTCCAAAATCAGTGAAGTAACTGAAGAGTGTGGATATATTAGCATGTACTGAGAGAAGTACATACACTGACAACACAGCTTTTCGTCCGGAACGTATAAAAACCACATGACCTGTAAATTCCCTTGAGGGTTGCCCATTTTAGCTCTACATCCAAGGATACTTTCACGCACTATGAATTTCCAAATTTATCTAACGCTTCTCTATGCTGCATGCTCAGTTTAATGCCAGTCTAAGAATTCAACTTGTTATACAGTGCTTTCCCTCACAATGTTGCCACCATTCTGCAGTATGTCCCGGGACAGGTATAACTGATACCTACTTCCGTCACTCGCTTGTCTGTGGCGCGCAACACTAGTTTTGTTGAAGTCATTGTCTAATTTGTTTCATTTCTCTTTACTACGAGTTGTAAACAGTGCTAATTAAGTTATGAGTGTTAAGCCTTTCAGTCCCGGTGTGTATTATAAGAAACATAGGCTTTTTTGCCTATTTGTAATACTTTTCACGTTTTTTTCTGCTATATTCTTGTTATATTGTTTGTCACCAATTAAACATATCTATTTGAGATCTTCTGAATTGTAGAAAATTATTTTTTTACAATTTACATTGTAGTGTTTTTTATAAGAAAAGAAGAAAAATCCATGCAACCGCAGTCAAATGATACCCCATCATCATCCACGCGTGCCATCACACCGATTATTTTACGTGGGCCCTCCCCGTCCTTTACCACAGGCACATTTTACTGCGGTTGCCGAAACTCGAACTCGCGACCTTTTGTGAAATAAGGAAATAAAAAATTGTATTAAAATAGAAAAAAAAAACAAATATTATGGATTAAGCATTTAGTTAAAAGAAACTATTTTCAGCGTATGAAACCTAAATCAAGAGCATGTAGCCCAAAATACGAAAAACAGAAATTCATTGTTGATAGTAATATCTAATTATCCAAAATAGAACCTTAAAAAGGATACCTTAAGAGTATAGAAACCCAAAACGAAGGCTAACAATTTGTAAACATCCATGCCCTAATACTCACTAACGTTAGGAAGGGAGTTCTAGAGTAAGTATAGCAGTTCTCCTATTTTGCTCTCGTTTAATAAGTAATCAGCTATCAACACAACGGTCACAGGAGATTGTTACGGAAGATGGCCATATTTATATGGCATACGTTTGGTTATTACTTCAGCACTAATTCAGACTGTGGGACTGCAATTCATATGGTAGTAGGCAATATAACTGACCACATTTTATTTTCTGCCCGTTGCACTCTCATTGATTATCTGCTCACACTTGTACAAATTATTCTTACAAACGCCTTTTCTTCTTTCTACCTCGTTTTAATCTACTTAAACCTTTGCAAAAACTGTTTAATTACATATTTCTTTGTAGGTATAACAGAAAGAGGGCAGCACAGTAGGATTAAACGATAGTCAAATACAGAGCTTTCGAATTGGTTCTTCACCGCCGCACGGCCTTTTGCCTGTGCGAGTTTGAAGCTGCCGCGGCCGGGTTTGCCGCTACTAACAAGCCGCACGTAAAACATGTATAAAAATCTTACCTTATAGAAAATGCTGGAAATGTCGTGAACGATGGTTTAATCGATCCACAGCTTCTGTTCTTTTCAGATGAGGCGTGGTTTCATTTAAATGGTCGCGTGAACACTCATAACAGTCGGTACCTATAGGGCATCTCAAAATTCACATCACGTTCAAGAAGTCCCTCATTATGATCGGAGATTTGGAGTTTGGTGTGCTGTTAGCGCGACGCATAATTGATCCAATATTTTACGACCAGACTGTAAATAAAGAGAGGTACCGAAATGACATTTTGACCCCATTTTTTCACTCACGATCTGTACTTGCAGTAGCAGAATCTTGTTGAAACCACCCATATGATTTCTCTTCTTCTGTCAGTTCACGAAAAAATGGGGTCAAAATGTCATTTCGGTACCTCCATTTACAGTCTGGTCGTAAAATATTGGATCAATTATGCGTCGCGCTAACAGCACACCAAACTCCAAATCTCGGATCATAATGAGGGATTTCTTGAACGCAATGTGAATTTTGAGATGCCCTATACCGACTGTTATGAGTGTTCACGCGACCATTTAGATGAAACCACGCCTCATCTGAAAAGAACAGAAGCTGTGGATCGATTAAACCATCGTTCACGACGTTTCCAGCATTTTCTATAAGGTAAGATTTTTATACATGTTTTACGTGCGGCTTGTTAGTAGCGGCAAACCCGGCCGCGGCAGCTTCAAACTCGCACAGGCAAAAGACCGTGCGGCGGTGAAGAAGCGATTCGAAAGCCCTGTATTTTAAGAATTGTTCACTCTGCGATGACTTTGAAAAGTTCATACTATTTGCATGACCTGGCGAACACCTCCCAGTTGAGAAAACCAAAACTAACCAAGCAAACCAATTATACGAATATCCGTACATGGTTAACTTCACAAAAAATGGTGCTTTAACGAAATCTACTTGTTTTGTGTAGTACGATTTTGTCTTATCTCTTACGGTTTACCACATGTACAAAGTTCATTCAGAATGAAGAGGAATTCACAGACTATTCCCAGAAAATTCAACATATACTTTAATTTTTCATACAAATATCTTAAAAATACAGTATTTTAGTCAAAATCGTTACAGTCATTTATAAAAAAACAAATGTTAAGTAATGTAAAGAGTCGCTTGGGGTTGGGAAACATTCGTGAAAACCTTCGTGATTCATCTTTGTAAGATACTTTGACGCCAGACTCGGCACACAACAAAGGTCGGCGGGGCTAAGCTGCTTCGCGCCACGTGCCGGACCGGCAAGCAAACCAAGGCACAAGGTCAAGCTTCGTCACGTCACTCATGTGAATGAACATGTAACTAACAACAATTGAAGCGGCAACACAAAGGGTGTTCTCTCTGGTGCCTTCGAGAAATACCTGGTCACGTCATCGCCTGCATGTTTGAAGGAGTTCGTGAAAGGTCCATGTGACATCATGTCCACTATGTAAGGAGGTGAGAAAACAGCAGTGAGTGAATTTATGGTCACAGACATGAGTCAGTGTGTCAGTGAGTGCGAGACAGCTGTGCGTGTTTGTGTCACCGTGAAATATACGTCGAGCGCCGTGAAGAAGCTTCTCACGAGCGTCGGGTGGTTGCATCGTCATAGATTTGGTGTATGGGAGACAGAGAAAGTAAAGAAAGGCACTGAAAGGACTGGGGCAAGGTAACGATAAGTAAAAGTTGTGAGTGGTGATAGCTGGAGAGACTGTAGACTATGTTAACTATGAGAAGGAAATTGTATTTGCGATAATATTTTAGAAAACAATAAGGGACAGAAAATTAACCAGACGGATTTTGTCATTTTTTACAATACTGAACTTAAGTACTAAGTTTGTGTTTACGTGACTTGTCGTTTCTGAGTTATGTTGTCCACAGACTCGCGCACACAATCACACAGACACACACATACACGCACACACAAACACAGGTACATACATATGCGAACCTTTTTCTAAATATATAATTTTTTTTTGGGGGGGGGGGGATTCAGGGAGCCTCAAAGCATGCGCTTCCGATGGTTAGAACGTAGTATTTCCTTTATTATTACACGAGGGTAGAGTAAAAATATATTACATTCACATTTCTCCACTCAATGTCGTTTATATTCCACAAACTAGTCCTAGATAATCTTTCTTCCCATCTCCTAGCGTTAATCGAGATAAAGGTTTAGGGAAATAGTTTATTGAAATGCATTTCATTGCAGGAACAATACGCACAGAGAAACCATAAGTGATTGTCAAATCCTTAAAAAGCGGGTAGCTGAGTGATGATTTTGCAATGCCATGTACTTTTCATGTCATTACAATAAACAGAAGCACAATGACTTCAACATATGTAAGCGACGATTACTTGGAAATGTTTAGTACCACAAGAATATTTACTGTTTTATCAAACACTGCATTTTTCATGCAGTACCACCTTGTTTATCACTTATGGTCTATTTGTTTTACAAAGTTATACAATATTCATTCAGAATAAAGCGGATTTCACAGGCTTTTCGAAGAAAATATAAGGCATGCATTTCGTTAGTCAGGCAAACATTGCTAAGATATATTTATCAAAGTCGTTGGAATAATTTTGAAAATAAATAAAATGAAAAGTGTTCTATGTAAAGGTGGCTTGGGCTGGGTACTTCTTCATGAAATTGTGCGTGTCGTAGCTTCGGAAAATTCAGAACATAAATACCAATTAGGTATATCTGGTAAAATATCTAGGTATATAGAGTTTGTGGACGTAGTACAATATTTCTTCTTCCTACTTTGGTTAAGTTTAATAAAAAGTAACATTTACTGAAATGAAATGTTTTCGGCTAAGAAGTGTTTAGCATTGTTCTTGAAATGCTAAACATTAATGTATTAAAACTCAATGTAACTAATGTATGATAAACAAATAAAAAGTGATGCAGAATCCAAAATGGCCACTCTTAAGTCATTTTGACTACAAATCTAGTCGTGAAACCATGCACTAAAGGCGTGAGACCGTCTTCCTTCCAATTCCTCCACAATCAGTGGAAGTGGCCCCGCAACAAAGATTCAAGGATGGCGTTTTGCTCTTTTGCATTAAAATACCTCCAATTTTTAAGCACAAGTGGTATTATACAGCACTGCTGTGACATAATTATGCTGTTAAGCACTTATTCAGCAATTAAACTACATGCAAACTTTAGAAACCACATTCCCTATTCCTTAATTTTCACTACGCCTAAGGTTCTAGACTAATAGAATCTATAAAACAGAAGTTAGATGATAAAAGTTCCACATGCTAAACTAGGCAAGAAAAAGACTAACTCATTACTAGATTATAGCTTTCTGAAACCAAGACAATTTGAATACTTGAATAGTTTGGGATATCTGGTGAATATAATATCTCTCTCTCTCTCTCTCTCTCTCTCTCTCTCTCTCTCTCTCTCTCTCTCTCTCTCTCTCTCCTTCGAGGTTCACAGCTGTCGGTCAAATGGAAGTCGCCTACTAATAAAAAGCATGCCACAGTAGTTTTGAAACGCAACTTTGTGAACTGCCTAAGAATTATTTATTATATCCTTAAAGAATCCAGAAAATACCATTTCTGCAACATTCCTCCTTAATTAAGACCGGGAAAGCAAACTTCAGAACAGCAAAGCACAAATAGCAAGTTTCACGGTGAGAAGGTATTTCATTTGTGCAGATAATTGAGGTCAAGGCGAGTATTAATTGTCACACGAAGCCCGTGAAAAGGAACACCGTGAGTGTAGGTACCTGTTAATTATCATTATACATAGCCACTGCATGCTTGTAGTTCCAATAGCACGGAAAAGAGACGATAACGCTTCAGACATTCTGTGCCTGGTTTTCCGCCCCCTGTTGAAGGTGAAGGGAGTGGGAAATAAACCGTTTGACGATTATTATAGCTGCCTTATATCAAAAGGCTTCCTACAGGTTATCGCTTTTGTATTCTATTAATTGATTTTGGATAGTGTCAGTTTTCATCAGCAGGATTATACTGTTTCCCTTTACAGCTCATTGGGGGAGGTCAGTCACCCAGTTTTATTAGAACTGCTGAATTGTACTAACCGAGTATTTAAGTAGTGCCAACAGTTTTTAACTACAACAATTCACTTTTTAATGCAGTATATCAATTAGGTTACTAGGCAAGTAATGTTCATTTTCAAAGCTTTCAGCCCAAGAGAGGGGAGAAAGACGGGGGTTGTAAAAACCATTTTGTTACTTTCTCTACCATTTACCTAAAGCAGTCGAAATATTGTATTCCACTATGAAAAAATCTATGTCGAGGTTTTACTGGTAATGGAACCTCTGAATTCTTAGAAATTTTGTGCTTAAGAGAATGCACATGTGAGAATCCTTTTCTCTGAAGTTTTCAATTTGCTTGAAAACTTAATCTAGTGTGATAAGAGGAAGCCAATCTTCTTAAATTATATTACGATACGCTTTTCATTTGAGTTTCAAAATTGTATTCTGTTGCCCTGCACAAAATATTACATAAGATAAGTTTTTTTTCAATATAATATCCTACATTCAAATGAATTTCTCTTTCACTAATATTAATTTTATATGTATAGTGTCCGTAGACCATTCTTGCGAATGTTATTTCTAACTACTTCAAGCTAATTAAGATAAACATTCACATTATCTACTAGATTAGTAGACACATTTTTAGTAATATTTGTATCTTTACGTCAAATTGATTACATATTTCGTCATAGGTATAAAGGGAATAGTGACAGTCAAATGTTTCAAGTTGGTCTCTATATACTGGCCTTGAAATTTCATAGGGCGCTGATGACCTAGAAGTTGAGCGCCCTTAAACCAAATCCAATTCCAATTCCAATTGAAATTTCATAGCCGTTCCATGACATCGCGTGAAACAAGCATGGCGAAGGTAATGTGAAAACAATGACAAGATGTAAAAAATATATGTCAATATTAAGGGATATCTTGGAAAGGCTGATGCAACGTTATTTTAAATGAATTGTGTTTTAAAGATATCTATATTTTGCTGTAATGCATTTTTGTCTATCCTTATAGTTTACCCATGATACAGAATTATACAAAACCCTTCCGAACCAGAACTTCAGAGATTATTTCCCCAAAACTTAAGATGTGCGTTTTATTTGGCATGTAAGTATGTTTTTAATATCGTATTTTAGTCAAATTTCTTGAAGTCACTATTAAAAAAGGCAAAAGTATGGAAGGGGTAGCTTTCTTGTCCGGTTCTTTTCTTCAAAACCTTTGTGTCGTATCTTAGAAAGATGTTGAACTAAAATACCAGGTGTGGGACATATGGGACACTAGTTTTAGCGTGTATTGTTCACAGACACGTGTCTACGGACCATTTATTTGAAATAGGTACTATTCTTTATTGTGGTGGCTTCAAAACATGCATTTCAGGTGAATTTCGACATCTAACTTTTAGATGGAATACAATTCTTCCTCTACTTACTAGGTACGTGGTAGAGCATAAAACAGGTGGGATTTTTGTGGAAAGCTTCAGTGGCATATTTTAAAATCTAAAACATATTCTAAGAGTATATATAGTTAATCCCAAGTTTCGATAGACGCATTTTAACGGTTGTTTTGGTCGTCAATTTAAACGTATGTGAGCTTCCATTTCCCTGTCATTCAGACTACTCACCTCGCTTTCCTCTCTTTTTACACGTTTGCCCTCATTTCCAATTCTGCAATTCCCCCGAAACTTTATCGGTATGTATGACTGTTTTACCGAATCATTCTATCTTTCACACAATTCATTCTTTACTAATTGTGCCCTTCTTTGGCGTTTTATACTATTTATTCCTTATCGCATTGGGCGTTTAAAATACGAACCAAAAACATCTATACTATTTTTATAACTACTTAAGCATGATCACAAACGCCAATGTTGTTAAAAGATAATAACCTGTAACACATAGTGGTTAATTTTAGTACACCATTCTTTTCATCCCCTTCTTTTCTGAAAATGTTAAACGGTCGGCGTCATGTTTATTACGGACTTTTGATAATTCCCCCTATCTAGGTACCAAATGATGAAGACTAAGAGGTTTGGCCTAGACAGCCATTATTTTACTTCTTTCATATGTCTTATTGTTGCTACAATTTTAGTATAATCCATACTCATAGTAGTGATCATCCCTGTCTAATTTTAAGTTCCAATATTGGAAGTCTGGAAGTTTTTCTTACCAAATAATTACTGGAAAAACTTCATATTCCAGACGTTCTCGAGCTTCGAGCCAGGTGTGGTAAAACGTGTCGCCGATATGAGTCGCCTATACTGCGGATGATAGAGCATGCATTACAATAACTTCTTTAACTCTTGAAATTCATACAAGGTGCGTCTAACACGACCAATTAGGTGTTTTGCAAATGTTAACCAAACTTCTAGAAGCAATCGGGTGGCTTTTTCTGATTTACCCGGATAACTGAACACGATCCTAGAAATCCTAAGTTTAAGCAATTTCACTTACATGAGCTCTTACTGTAAGGTAGAACTTACTGTTAGTTGCTATTGAAAGGTATTTTTCAGGCCTTGGAACATTAAGCTGAAAGTGTAATTATGAAAGAAAGAACCCCCTTTGAGCTATATCAGTTGCCCATCTAGTTTTCCTAAAACGATGTTTCTCACTCTTTGAAATAAACATCCTCCTGTTACACTATTTAATTAAATTCATCATCAGAGAGATTAAAATTCCTTGACTCCTTCCCTTTTCATCGTTACATTGAATTCTGAACGCTCCGTGGTAAATTCTACAATTCCTATCTTTATAGCACTATAGGGCTTAGATCATTGTTTACCGTGGGAAAATGTGCTTTTGTTCCCGTTTAGTATATTCTTGCCTCTTCCATTATCTAGCAAAACATTAAACATTAACTAAGCTCTCTCACCAAACAAAGGGAAGGGTTTTTCTCTTCTGTACCTATGTAGTGCTCTCTACAGAGCAGTGGGGATGTATTTATGGCGGGAGAGTGCCGAATAGATATCCAGCGTTTTGCGTTTGGGTTTCAGATGCTTAACTCCGTTACATCGCGCTCATTTACCTGTATGGAAACAATTTTTCAACGTTAACAACCTAGTTGCACGTGGGGCCGATCCTTTTGAAACACCTACTTCTTGAGACAGGCGAAGTAGGGACTTTCTTTCAAAATATTCTTAAGCTGTGTTGTTTTCATTCCATTTTCTTCCTCTTAAACCGTTGATTTACGCCTGAAAAAAGCGGATACTGTATCTCTGTTTGGAGCTTTAAGGGATGTTCTGCCCGCCTCTGTAGCGTGGTGGTAGCGAGCGTGTCTGCCTCACGCCAAGAGGTCGCGAGTTCGAATCTCGCTTAGGGTGAGATATTAGGATAAGGTTTTCCTCGAGGTTTTTCCTTATCCTGAGAACAGGAGTGTCGGGTAACTCTGTGGACCTCGGGCTCATTTGAGCGTCATTTCACTCATTTTCATTCATTCAACGTCCGATATGACTCTACGTTGGAGGACGTTAATAAAAAAATAAAAAAAAAAAAAAAAAAAAAAAAAAAAAAGAGAGATGTTCTATGAAAGCTACCTCAGAACCTTTACACATACACATGCGTGAAAACAGTTTGCTCTATGACCTGTATGTGTTCAAATTGCTCTCCATAATGGGAAACCATATATAAATAAAGAATAATGATAATATTCTCTACTCTCTGTGGAACCAACTCCCCGAGAGGAACAATCCAACTGACCTGGTTTCTTATTAAGAACCACGGCTTCAAGTAAAGTTTAAGATCCTCAAAGCTCAAATTTTCAGAAAAAGAAATGTCTCATTGATGCAAAAACCGTGTGGAAACTGATCTTTGCTTTTGGAAAAATGTGAATATTGTAGTATAATTAATACTAAAATGTTATGTAATTCCATTTTAGAAATTTGAATCAACCATTAAAATGAATTATATTTATTTCAGAAAATTAAACTTAAGAAACGCCTTAACGTTTTGTGATGATAGTTCAAATAAATTCTTGGTAAAACTAAACTTAAAAAGGCATTATTTCTCCAAGAGAGAATATTTCCAAATTCGTCTACATTTATCATTGCCCAAAGTTGTATAGTATCTCATTAATAATTCTAAAAACTATAATGAAGTTGTCACATAGCCCACTAATATTGATAATAGTGAAGAAAAGTGATTGACGCCTAAAAAACTTTTTTCATATGTCCTAAATAGCCTTAACCGCTTGAGGATATCCCATCTGTGAAAAACAAAATCTCAACATTGTCAAATTCATAAATATGTACCTATTTTAGTGATATTAAAGGCCACAAACCTTATACTTTAGTTCTAGTAGGTTGTATAGTGATACGATCTTTTAAAGCATGTCATAAGGCAATTTAAATGTCTGCCTGTAAAACTGTAGGAAAAAGGACATATATTGCCGTTATTTAACTGAATAAACCATTCAAGGCTTCTGAAATCTTTAAGCACTAAATTAGTTGCAAATACCATAAAAAAATGAACAGGAGTCTTTATATGTATTAAATGCTTTTTAAACTGCACAAAGTCATAAACAATGTTGGTCTAGTGTTATCATTTTAAACCCTTCTTTCTCGAGTTTTCATTTGACGGCACATTCTCATTATCAATCAATTATACCTCCAAAGGAAGAAGAATTAAAACTTCGTTTCTACAATTTCATACTCGCTGTTAGAGAATTTCGTTGTAAATATTACGTTTTTCGAAAATAACCGCATCCTGTGAAGCTATTTTTCAAAGCAACAAACAGGTTAATTAAAAATTAGAATCTCTGGAACTGATTTAAAACTTTGAACAATGTTTTAATATTTTGAATACATATTATGTGTTAAAAACAATTTCTGTTTTAAAATGTCATATGAATCAACTCGAAGTTACGGATTTCTTTAAATTTTACAGACGAACATTCTTAGGCAAATTGCGACTGTATACAACAGAAATCGTACCCTAATTGTGAAAAATTCCATTTTCAAGCACTTGAACAATCCGTTCTCATAAGCACACAGCAACTGTCTGACGTGTTAGACACACAAAACATATATATATGTGTCTCTGACGCGTATACCCCGTTAATGTCAAATACACGTGACCCTATTAGCAGGCAGAATCACGAAAGGGCATCACTTGCGATTTATTTTCATTACTAAAACTGTTTCTTTAAAGTGCGTTCTCTTAATTCCATAAAAGTTAGCGCTTTGAGCCTCCTGCCAGTTCGCCGCAGAAGCAAAGCAAGGCTTGCAACGTGACTTTGTGTCTGTTGTTAATAGTCCAGTAAAGGTAAAAGATCATATTTTGTCACAGCAGTTCTACATTAAATTATAAATTTTCAGTAACATCACTGGGTTTGCAATATCCATTTCAGCAATTTGAACACACACTACTATCATCCATGTTTTCATATTTCTGTTTCAAGGAGGCACAAAGAAAGCTTAATCTCCCTTAACATGACAATGAAATAAACAGTTGCTAATGCAGAACAAGTCTGTCTTTAAAAGGAAGCCGTAACATATTTCGAGATATACAGACTCCACTTCAGGTTTGTTTCCCCTAGTTACTCCGCAATAAGCACGACAAGTTAGCTTGCTTGTCCGCAAGCTAGAGTGCACACACATTCAGTACAGAATTCATATTGAACCTGTCTGTATTTCCTTAAGCCTGGCGAGTTTCATGGAATCTCTTCTGACTGTAGTGCGCTTTATGCCTATGCATTCCAGGTTGTGAGCGGTGAAAAAGTAAACCAATCCCAAAGAAGACTCAGCATAGATTAAGAGGTGATAATTAAAAAATATTTTTAGCGAAAGAGGACTCATCTTCATGCCGAGGTTATTAAACTACGTAGGTACTTGTGAACGCGAGGTCCGCGGTTCAAACTCCACTAGAGCGTTATATCTGACTTTTTTTTTTTTTTTTCCAGATTTTCCTCAGTCCTCAACACAAGGCTAAACGTAGACTTGGAACCTTCCCTTCCCAAATTTCCACTGCCTGTTATGCCGTATGAAGCAGACTTTACACATTTTTTGTTGTGGTTTTTCAACGAGGGTGGGATTCTCAAATGCTGAGCCCATCCAAAAAGTTAGCTATTCAGCTCAAACTTCGTTTAAAATGTATTTACTATGAGCATAAATCTCCTTGGTTCTAACCCTCTCGAAAAATATAATTCACATTACCTGTACGATCTATTGGAATTATATGTATTGTATAGTGAAATACTTTGTTCAGAGGACTTTTTTTCGTGTAACGGCTTTTGACTTTACTTCAAATGTCTGCATTGCTAAAGGGAACAAATTTATAATCACCAATAATAATAATAATAATAATAATAATAATAATAATAATAATAATAATAATAATAATAATAATAATAATAATAATAATAATAATAATAATAATAATAGTAGTAATAATAATAATAATAATAATAATAATAATAATAATAATAATAATAATAATAATAATAATAATAATAATAATAATAATAATAATAATAATAATAATAATAATAATAATAATAATAATAACAACAATAATAATAATAATAATAATAATAATAATAATAATAATAATAATAATAATAATAATAATAATAATAATAATAATAATAATAATAATAATAATAATAATAATAATAATAATAATAATAATAATAATAATAATAATATCAACAACAATGTTTGTTTCTCAAATAAACTATTTATATATTAGTCGTCTTCCGTGTCTTGGTGTAACATGCTAGCCTCTAGTTTCCTAGATCACGGGTTCAAATCCGGCGGAGAGCGATGGGTTTTTTTCGGGCGTAAAAGTTCTTACCATGCTTTCCTTCGTAAGGAAAGATTCCATGCTATTTACATGGCCAAAAAAAGAAAAAAGAAAAAAAAGAAACTAATGGTGAGTAGCCATTTGCAAGAACTATGATTCGGATCAAAACCAAAGAATATCTCGGAAACGTTTAATGCGACAAACATTTTCTTTGACGTAATATTTTGTGCTTTAACGAGATCTATATTTTTTTGTTCCGTAAGCTTTTGCATCTACCTCTTACGGATTATGAATTATAGAAATATTTTGAATTAAGAGTGTTTCAAGGGGCATTCCCGGAAATTTAAAGATATACATTTCATTTGTCATTTGGATATGTTAAACATATATCTTAATCAAAATCGCTAGAGCAATTCTTGAAAACAATAAAAAAAGAACATTAAATTTTTCATATAAACAAAAGATTGGACTGGAGAGTTTTTCTTGAAAATGTTTGTGTTGTATCTTTGGAAGACACTGAATTTCAATACCAAGTTTGATAAAACAAACATTTTTCCAAGAAATAGTTCTTATATTGAGAGATCCTCAAAATATTAATTTCCGATGTAATTTTGCTATTCAATTTTTGGGTGGAAC
Source organism: Tenodera sinensis (assembly GCA_030765045.1). Taxonomy (NCBI): domain Eukaryota; kingdom Metazoa; phylum Arthropoda; class Insecta; order Mantodea; family Mantidae; genus Tenodera; species Tenodera sinensis. The sequence goes on from CM060964.1 coordinate 89,401,376, forward strand.
GGAATATTTTCCCGCTTAGTATAATAGATAAGTAGTCAATAGAGAAATTAAAGCAGGCACGTTGAGCTTGAATTGGATTGGATAGATCTGAAACAGTCTACACGAACAATGTTAACCCGCGGCTGGTTTGCCTGTCTATACTCCAAGCAAGCTGGGCATTTGTAAACACTGTTGTACTAATTCACTAGACCCCTCGTGTTTGGCCTAAGCCTCTCAAAAGATCCGTTACCTAGTAAACGTTACAACAATAAACAAGCAGGTATATGATTAAATTCATTGAAATATTATTATTATTATTATTATTATTATTATTATTATTATTATTATTATTATTATTATTATTATTATTATTATTATTATTATTATTATTATTATTATTATTATTATTATTATTATTATTATTATTATTATTATTATTATTATTATTATTATTATTATTATTATTATTATTATTATTATTATTATTATTATTATTATTATTATTATTATTATTATTATTATTATTATTATTATTATTATTATTATTATTATTATTATTATTATTATTATTATTATTATTATTATTATTATTATTATTATTATTATTATTATTATTATTATTATTATTATTATTATTATTATTATTATTATTATTACTATTACTATTACTATTATTATTATTATTATTATTATTATTATTATTATTATTATTATTATTATTATTATTATTATTATTATTATTATTATTATTATTATTATTATTATTATTATTATTATTATTATTATTATTATTATTATTATTATTATTGTTACTTTTTTCTATTGTTGGCATTGTTTGAGGCACCTATATCACGCTGAACGAAATTAGCTCGAATCCATTAGGATGAGAACTATTTGATATTTACCCCGCAACAAAAGACTTAATTAAGCGAGTGACCCCAACAGAGATTCGAACTCATTCCTTCCAATTTAGAAGTCAGGAGACTACGCAGACACCTCGAAGGTAAACTCCATTTTGAAGCAAGTCTATAAGAAATCAGAGGGAACAAATATTTTAACAAGCACAATTAATAGAATTCATTCGACTTAGGTTTTTTAAATTAACGAATCTAAAGTCTACAAACAATGGAATACTCAATTGAAATTTTTTATACTAAACGTCTACTATGTGTTGTAATTTTGGTTATATTTTGGATAAACTGTTGTACTGCATTTCAAATATATAAGAATGAATTTCAGAAAGCTTTGTGGCTTCGAGCTTAATCATAAACAAACGTAAAATAATGGCATTCACCTTAAAAAAATAAAAAGAAAATACTAGCCTAAACTCATTACCACGTTTCTGATCTTCATAATTTTTTCGGGCCGTGTTATGCAGAGGTTTTCGTGCAGCGCACAGAAAACAGTTTCTCTCGAAATTGTTGCGTTCCTCTGTTGGCGGGTTTGTCTGCAGCTATTAATGGTTCGCTCCACACACTTCGCGCAACCAGCAACCGCATGGTGCTGACACATTTTGTTTTTTAGAATTCGTGTTTAACGTCCGTTCTTACTGCATGCATCATACGTCATGAACGTTAATGATACATCAATTGAAATGATAAATGTGAAAAGAAATTTTTGAAAGAAAGCTTTCCAGGCCTAAATGCCTACCCGGCATTTGCCGATTATGAAGACTGAGGAAACCCTGGAAAAAACCTGTCCGGATGGGATTTGAACCGCGAGCCTCGGCGGCTCTATTGTGAACGCCTTGCGTGTAATTTGCTTCGTTTATATTTGCTGATATGTACGCTAGTTCTGAGGAATATCAAAATGACTTTCTGTGAATGCAGTACGCAACAATGAGAAACATCACTATCAGTGAGGTCCATCCTCATTGACCCACTATACATTGGCATAATGTATGCATGAAGTGCGTATAAACTTTATTGTGTAAATATCGAAATCTAAAATTGGTATTCCTATCCAAGTAGAAGTAAAAACATGGAGCTAAAGTGATAAAAACACATGATTCAGAGAATAGCTGTCGTCACGAGGGATGCGGAAATCAATTGGAGTATTTGGTGACGATCACAGCCCAGTGACTAGCACATCAAGTGTTAGCCATGAAAAGGGTCAGAGCGATATATACCTACCTACCGACTCCGAACGTCTATATTTCGCCTGATAAATGGGGGGGCCCATGTTTGGATTAGCATTGCTCCAGGTAGTCTGTTCCGCTGCCCATATTCCAAAATAGCTTTACGAGTCTTAAAGTGCCGGCCGCTGTACGTATGTTTGTGTATATGTGGGAGAAAGAGGAGGGATGAGACTATCTCCTTCTGCTTGGATTATTTATGTTTCCAAACAGTCGGCCTTCGGAGCATCGCGGCAATGCAAGTGTTGGAGTTCATATACTCAGCATGCAAGTCATCTGGATGTTTATTTTATTGCAGCTATTTACAAATCATCTACAGTAGTTATTTCGCGAGAGAGAAAAGAGTTTTCAAATCAAATAATCACCAAAATCCGCTGTATTATAGCATATTCACATTTAAGAGGAACGATCTGTATAAAGCTCAACTTCGAAGAATTCTCACTCGTGAGCTCCTATAAAATTGATGGCAAAATACAATACATGTAAACAAAAATGTTGCAGCCCTTGAAGGGAAAACCTTGGAATAGAATTTTCCGCCCTTTACAATTTTCTCCACATGATGAACGAATTAACAACTTTCTAATAGGTATATGTTTCACTATAAAAACTGCATATCAGTTTCCTCTAAATTACGAGATTCAGAGAACTTGGTTTTACTCTTCACATACAGAATTATAGATATTATGTGAGATACACTTTCAAATTTTTGAATGAAAATCACCAGGTGTGTAGCCAAATCGCTGTAATAAATATTTAAATACCTGTCATCTAACTTTGGTGTAGTGCTGAAGGAATTTTTCCCGGAATTTTCATCGTGAAGAACAATTTATATACCAAAAGACTGAATTCCCTTAAACGTGAGAAATTGAAATTTTGACATCTAATGAAATGTATATTTACGTGGACTGTCAAATTATCGGATTAAGGGAATTTTAACCTGCAAATACAAAAATAGTTACAGGATATGGAAAACAAGTGTAAACCTACTAAGTATGAAAACAAAAACGTAATATTTTCTTTTTCAAAATGTGCGTATCACTCACATATTTCTGCCACTAAAATAATTAGCAGTTGTATAAGTACCCCCAAAACTAATGCCCATACACTAACAGATAAGGGTCTGTTAGTGTTTGCGAAACACCTTTACCTAACAAAATATTTAAATATACGAATAGCTAGCAACAAATGTTGTCTCCTGATTATTTTCATTCTTTCAAATAAGTATCTCTTTTTGTACAACCGTGCAAAACCGTATGCTGCACATTTACTTATGGAAGAATGCTTAGATATGAGTAGGTACACTGTGAAATACCCTAAAGAAAATCAGAAACATAAATGTATACGTGTACATTTGCACGTTTTATCTGTTTATTAATTCCAAATATGATTGGTTACTTGCAAGCACATCCTGCTGTCATAAAGACTTTTAGCACTGACTATTCCGTTTTAAAATAAAATATATCACAGAAGAACTGAAAAGTGACAGAAACATGGGGATATTTTACTGCAGTTATGCAAAACGGTAATTGTGCCCTTGATTCTCATTTCTTCTAGGATTTACTAACTCATTATTTGCGAATGCGCGTTGCAGAAAAATTGCAGATCAATCTAGAAGACAGAATTAGGTTTAATAAATTCGTGCTGCAGTTTTTTCTTGCCCTAATTTTCATTGGCTATAGCTCGTACTGGATCCCTTGTTACTTTCACTTATTCGCTGTCCTACTTTAACCAGTTATTCACCTGAAGAGAATTTTTCTGTGGACCTGCATATAATACTGCCACACTCCTAGCACAAGGATTGCCTGGCAAGTGCCCTGAGTCCACAGGAAAAACAATGGCTATATCATTGTTATCAACAGGATATATGACAAGAGCAAGCTGGTGAAAAAGTTAGCAACTTCATAATAACTTACATATATGCACAATCTCGTTTAACATCCGTTCCTGTAATTCATTGCTCAATTCTATTTCACTTTCAGTGATTTATCTGTTACCCTACTGTTGCTATATGCATTAACAGGATAATTAAACACATTTCTATACTAAAACTGTTAATGCTAAATTCGCATGCTGCTGAGGTACAACGAGTTACATCCCGTTTAACTGAGATAAATTGTGGTTTCTCTTAAAGATGTTCTCAAGGACTAAATGTGATTCTGAGTGGATTTTTCCAGCATTAATATCCACAAACGGAATTAGAAGTCACAATTAATAGCAAAATACACATGTTTCACATAATTCCCTGGAGCCTAATTACTGAAATTATACTACGGGCAACATTAAACATTAATGTCTAACACAGTTATATTGGGTGTAAATACATGCGTAGAGAAACAGTGTATTATGATGTAGTTGGCCACTGACCAACAATATGGGCCGCGCGCCGTCCAGTCAGCCGCACGAGCGGTGACGTGACAAATACCACTATATGGCATGCATTGCGTAGCCTTTTCAGATCTGGCGAGGACACACTTAAACACAACACACATATGACTGACTTACCCTAATGTCGTCATGGTTACGATGGTGTACCAGAATGCTGCTGGAATAGATGTGAAATTAGTGTCTTCGACGTTTTTCTCGGCGTAGAACATGACAGTAGCGAAGATGATGATGGCCATGGCAAGCGAGAACACGAGGAACCCAAGCTCAGAAGCGCAGGATTTAAGGGTATAGCCGAGGATCCGAAGTCCCTGGGAGTGCCTTGAAAACTTGAAGATGCGGAAAACTCGGAACACTCTGAGGGTCACAAATGCTCCAGAAACGTCGTCATTGTCGGTAATGCCAAGCCCAATGTAGTATGGTAAGATGGCAACCACGTCGATTATGCTCATAACACTGCGGACAAACTTGCATCGATCTGGAGCTGCAAACAGCCGTAGAAGATACTCAGCTGTGAAGATCATGACACACGCCGTGTCTAGGCAGAAGAAGACAATCTTGTAGCGCTCTCCGCATGGCAAGGTCCCTGCCCGCCCTGGCCTATGTCCGCAAGGGACCGTTTCCACTACGTTGGCCATTACAGATACTGCAATAAAGAAGCCAGTGACATAATAGAAGACTAGGGCGGCAGTGGATGTGTGGGGATTTTCGAAAGCTCGCCACATTTTCTGCCGAATGTTTGTCAACTGTTGCATGTTCTGATCCCCATTCTCCGATAGCTTGTCGTCCATGAGTCGCTCGGCATTCTCCCGCTTCCTGTCGCGATAGTCCTCATAGCAGCAGTCTCCGATCACGTCGGGAAGTATCCCAAAGAATGCCAACTCCTCGTCATAACTGGTCAAGCACTCGTGTTTCGGGTAATGGAGTTTACCAGTACGATAATAATTGAGAATGTGGCGGAAGATGTCCGGATCTCGGTCGAAGAAATATTCTTTACACTCTTCGTCGTAAAAGAACTCCCGTTCGTTGGAGCCAAGGAGAGTGTCCGGGTATTTCTCGAGGGTATTTCGCCAGGTTTCGAAACGTCTTCCGGAAACATTGATTAAAAGTTTTTCATCGTCCGCTTTTCTACGGTCCTTTGGTATTGGTGGAGGGGGCAGGGGATGTGTGGCGATGGGAACCCAGCCGATGGCCGCCGCCCGGGCGAAGGGCAGCCAAGCGGCGACCGAGGCCATGCTGTGAGGAGGAATGTTCTTGTCAAGACCAGTACTTGGAACACACTATGCCTGACTTGGTGTCGGGAGGGAGGGTGCCAGGAAAGGGAAAGGATTTTAAAAACTGCGTCTATTGGTTCACACCCGGTCCCACACAACCACACTATGAACGAGCACGCCACTCGCAGTGCCCTCGACGGCAGAACGCCATCGAGTCATGTCCATGTTGTAAGTCCTATTTATTACACGTCACGTGGTGCACTAGGCACGCACGCACGTTCGCTAGTCCAGCGCCGGAGAGTAGTATGCTGGGGCAGTGCCGAGTGTGACGGCGCTATTTCCGTCGTCCTGGGAGCACGGCCATCTTGTAGCTTGTCGCTTGGCCGGACTGGCCCACACTCGCTAGCTCGGACGTGTGTACGCTAGTGTGCGTGCGTGCTCTGGCTGGCTGGCAGCCTCGCACCGTTCGGCTTGTTTCGGCTCCGCTCGATGTCTCGGCCCGCCGCCATCTAAATTGATTTTTACCCGTGAGGTTTCCACTACGCGTATCCGCCGGGCAGCCAGCCTCTATGGCGGAGCCACCTACCGGGCCCTGGTCCAATCACGCACTTTCTGAGCGTTGCCTGGGTAACAATGACGTCACTTCAACGTTGCGGATCAGATCTCCCAACACCCTGCGCACCATCCGCCCACCCTTACGCGATTAGACAACAGGTACTAGAGTGTTATCACATGGTCAAAGTGCCTTGCAGAGCATTAACATTGCTTGATTACAGCGCATTGGTCTGATTCTATAATAATAACCATGACCTTCTGTGCTACAAACACAAAGTGATTCTGTATTATTCGTAGCCTTAGGATACCTACAATATTCCATATACCTTACCTTTAATACGAGCGCATGTTTGCATTTCGAAGCGTGAAAAATACACTGAGTGCCTGAAAAAAGTTTAAAAACTTCTTTACCTTATCTAATATTTCGCTTTATGTGGAATTAAGCGTTTGTTTAGCAGCACTTTTGCTTAAGCTATGTCAGTAGTGTTTCAACTCTTTTTTGGTCGCGGTCCTGCAGGCAAAGTTGGCCATCCTAACTTCTTATCCAAACTTTCTACGAGAAATTCCAATTCGAATGCTGAAAATGCTCCATGGGGCAAAGCTAAACACGTTATTGGATTAAAAATGTTAGTCATTTCATTTATACATAAATTATTAATTTATGTTATAATTAGTTATTTTATATTCTCCTACGTTGTACGCAATCGATTCTAATGCACACCCATCTCTTCCTCATTCTTAATTTCCGTTTACAGGAATCATTTTCATTCCTGTGCACCCATGTGCTGCTTATTTACGTTTACTTTATTATGTTTTATAATAATGAGTAGGTGACATCTCTACTTAGTTCATAATTAGTATTCAATGTAACACATTGACACCTTGAATCAGAGAGGTTCGCTTTAAAATAGCTTTTATTAATCTGCATTAAACTCAGCAAAATACAGGAATTACATGTTTGTTGCCCTGCAATTCGATTCGCGATTGGCTCCTTGCTTTGGCAGATCTTTAAACTGCCAACGCTTTCGGCGTAGTAACACATTGTATAGAGAATTTAATTCAAGGTAATTGACAATGCGTAAATTAGCTTATTGCAAAATTTTGTAATGCTATGAACAAACGCTAATATCAGTATTGCTTGTCATTTAAAGGTATTTTGAGAACGTAAACAGTTTTGTAAAGAACTACCTACAAAATAGCTCTAATAGTTTAAAAAGGTGTAATAATTCTAAAAATGACCTAAAACGGAGATTTATTTATTGATTTATTGAAATTATTATACATAAATTTATAAATTAGTTTACAAGTATGTATAAATGCTAAACAACTATAAAAAGTGTGAATGGGAATAATGATAAAATAATTTAGAAATTGCTCAAAAATATGTTTATTTCATGTTCCATTTCTTGTAGTTTAACGTTCTTTAACGGACCCATGTTCCTGTTTGAAGAATCTGAAAGGAAAATCAAGAAAATTTTGTTTGGGGAACCGAATCTTGAGTTCTCAGACTATTAAAATTCAGAACCAATGAAAAGAACTTCACAGCTATCTCACGGTTTGACAAAGCCAACGGTACTGCACCCCTACATTAATGCAAAAAGAGAAACTGACCTATCTCATGTCTAGTTTGGAACATGAATTCATAACAGTAATTACAGCTACTCCCTGATAATATTCCATCCCCCCACCCGCAAGAAACCCTTTTCACACCAACCATTAAGTAGGAATTATTTTACTTCCAAGAATGCGAGTAAAGGTTATACGAAGTTATTATTACTTCTCAGTTTAATAGTAAAGTTGGTGTTTGAAAACTTATCCTGATATAACATAAATAATACAGATAACCAATTTAAATGCAAGAAACGGACCCAATAAAGATGTGAAGGGCAAGAAAATGGGAAAATAGCGAAGTAAAATTTAAAAATTTGCACAAACAGAAAATGTTACATAATGGCCATAAAGGGTGTAAAAATGTGCATTTTCATAAACTGGAAACCAAGATAAGCATTTATGGGCATGTTACAATGTATGTGATGCAAAAGTTAAAAGATGACATGTCAGAACTCGGGCGCTGGTAATTTCCATTCTTTAAATTTATAAACAACTTTACGCTTTCTATTAACTTGAGCAATACGTCACCAAATATCTAACTTTATTAAGAAGCATAGATATCCTCACATTTAGAGACCTGTCGCTGAAGTTGCCAACACTGGCTGGAAGTGGAACTCACTGGTGCGCTGGAAGACTTTTTGGGAGATTGACAAACGATTCGCGTCGAATAAAGGCAAACAGTACTTTATTTGACAACTTAGTACTCAGTTATAGAACTACTGCGGCTATTACCTTTCAGGAAGAAAGAGATAAAGTAAAGAAACCACAGGACGCTGCAAGCCGCAGGCAGACCACAGAGACCCAGGAAGTTCCTAAAACCTTCAGGGTCGAAGACCAGTCCCATTGTTGAAACTTCCTACGAGGGCGATGAACAATCAGTCGACTAAGGAGCGCTCCAGTGTCCACGGCAAGTACTTTTCCTTTGAGCAAGCATCCACGCCATCTGTCCGGTGCCACCATACTCTTTGAAACCTAGAAACACACCTGGAAGATGAGAGGGAAACGGAATGAAAGGAAAATGATAGAAAGAAATTGTGGTACGTAAGAAAACACACTAGCATTCGTCTATCGAACAAGGAAAGCCAAGACAAGCCCGTGGTCAAGACTGCGTTGGGCATCTTCAGAGAATGTTTGGCTCTGTTGCGCCAAACGTCAGAACATTCAACTGGACTACGGCCTACAAACGCGAAATCTACCATCCATTGGATTAACGCCGGCCGTGAAAGCCTCAACATATACATCTTCTTTATTTATTTGTTTGTTTATTTATTTATTGATTTATTTATTGATTTATTGATTTATTGATTTATTGATTTATTGATTTATTGATTTATTTATTTATTGATTGATTTATTTATTTATTTATTTATTTATTTATTTATTTATTTATTTATTTATTTATTTATTTATTTATTTATTTATTTATTTATTTATTTATTTATTTATTTATTTATTTATTTATTTATTTATTTATTTATTTATTTATTTATTTATTTATTTGTTTATTTATTTATTTATTTATTTATTTATTTATTTATTTATTTATTTATTTATTTATTTATTTATTTATTTATTTATTTATTTATTTATTTATTTATTTATTTATTTATTTATTTATTTATTTATTTATTTATTTATTTATTTATTTATTTATTTATTTATTTATTTATTTATTTATTTATTTATTTATTTATTTATTTATTTATTTATTTATTTATTTATTTATTTATTTATTTATTTATTTATTTATTTATTTATTTATTTATTTATTTATTTATTTATTTATTTATTTATTTATTTATTTATTTATTTATTTATTTATTTATTTATTTATTTATTTATTTATTTATTTATTTATTTATTTATTTATTTATTTATTTATTTATTTATTTATTTATTTATTTATTTATTTATTTATTTATTTATTTATTTATTTATTTATTTATTTATTTATTTATTTATTTATTTATTTATTTATTTATTTATTTATTTATTTATTTATTTATTTATTTATTTATGTATTTATTTATTTATTTATTTATTTATTTATTTATTTATTTATTTATTTATTTATTTATTTATTTATTTATTTATTTATTTATTTATTTATTTATTTATTTATTTATTTATTTATTTATTTATTTATTTGTTTATTTATTTATTTATTCATTCATTTATTCATTCATTTATTTATTCATTTATTCATTCATTCATTCACTCATTCATTCATTCAATCACTCATTCACTCATTCAATCATTCACTCATTCACTCATTCACTCATTCGGTCATTCACTCATTCACTCATTCACTCATTCACTCATTCACTCATTCACTCATTCATTCATTCATTTATTCATTTATTCATTTATTCATTTATTCATTCATTCATTTATTCATTCATTCATTTACTCATTCATTCATTTATTCATTAATTTATTTATTCATTTATTCATTCATTCATTCGTTCGTTCAATCATTCATTCACTCATTCATTCATTTATTCACTCATTCACTCACTCACTCACCCACTCACTCATTCATTCATTCACTCACTCACCCACTCACTCATCCATTCATTCACTCACTCACCCACTCACTCACTCGCTCATTCATTCATTGATTCATTCACTCACTCACTTACTTACTTAGTTACTTAATTACTTATTAGCTTATTTACGTGCTTACGTACTTATTTACGTGTTTACTCATTTATTGGTTTATGTATTTATTTATTCATTCATTCATTCTTTGATTCACTCAATCATTCGTTCATTTATTTATTTATTTATTTATTTATTTATTTAGTCTCCAGAAAAGATGAATCCTATTCTACCATATGGCATGTTGGGATTATACTGAATAATGCACAAATTAAGCACTTGATATTATAAAAACGATCAAGCATTAAAATTAAATCGAATAAAATCTAACAGGGATTATAAAAGATACAATTTTCAACAATTATTACACATTTAATGCTTAAATACGTATTCAGTGAACCTAAAGCATTAACTAGCAGCATTTATTGAGAAACAAGCTGTTAAAAGCTTCTGAAGGGTATTGGTGTGATTTTAAAAAATTACGATTTCTTTCAAAA
>CM060964.1:89417348-89519848 GCA_030765045.1 Tenodera sinensis
TGGTACGGGGTGCACTCGGCCTCGTTAGGTCCCTGGGGGGCCAATTGAGGAGCTATCCTGATAGAAAGGTAGCGTCCCTAAAAGGTCAAAGAAGTCGCCTTACGGTCGGGGGAGTCGGCGTGCTGACCCCCGCCACCCCCAACCTGCACTCCTCCGTGGCCTTGGCTGCGACTGGAGAACGCAGCGGCCGGGCGATGAGGGTAACCTCTGATTAAGGGGAAGACGCCCTAGGGAAAAATTATTATTATTATTATTATTATTATTATTATTATTATTATTATTATTATTATTATTATTATTATTATTATTATTATTATTTATTATTATTATTATTATTATTATTATTATTATTATTATTATTATTATTATTATTATTATTATTATTATTATTATTATTATTATTATTATTATTATTATTATTATTATTATTATTATTATTATTATTATTATTATTATTATTATTATTATTATTATTGTTGTTGTTGTTGTTGTTGTTGTTGTTGTTGTTTCACATTATCCAGCAAAAATAACGGCACTTATTCAAATGGATAACGACCCATTTTCTCAACCGCTTCACCGCTAACCACTGAAATAATGGGTCGCGCCAAGTCTGTTCCCTCAGTCCTAAAGGATATACGAGCAGACCGCAAGGAGTCTGTCCTCATTTTCACTCTGTCTCTCCCTCTCTCTCCCTCTCTCTCCCTCTCTCTCTCTCCCTCTCCCACTCCTTACCCTTTGTGGTCTTCAGCTGCGGTTCGGGTGGTTTCTTCCTAAGAGCGATATCTGTGTGCTTCGGATGTACTCTCTGTCCTCTGAATGACCTCTCTTTGGAACTTCGGTCCATTTTTTGTGTTCATTTTAAATACAAATGAGCATTTTTACTTTCTCCACTTGCCTATATAAGGTATAACAGGTGTTCCATTTTTCCCAAAAATTCAATACGGAGATTTCACCGGAAATATGCGATTTGAGGCTCTGAATAGAAAAATATAATTTTAGGGAAAGAACTGTGTGTGCGTGTACATGTGTGTGTGTGTTTGTATGTGTGTGTGTGTGTGTGTGTGTGTGTGTGTTGGGGGGGGGGATATAACACAAAAACTTATATACCAAGTTTTAGTCTCTTCCAAAGACACCACTCGAAGATTTTGAAAATAGAATTCCCACTCTTAGCTACTATATGAAACCATTTTTTTTTTTAATTATTGTCCTCCATAGAGCCTTAAGTTACCCGACATTCGTCTGATCAGGATAAGAGAAAACCTCGGTAAAAACCTTATCCGGATAACTCACCCTAAGCGAGATTCAAACTCGCGACCTCTTTGACGTTAGGCAGACACGCTACCACCACGTTACAGAGGGGGGATACTATATGAAACAGTTATCGATATTGTGTATTTCCTCTCTGTCTCTCTCTGTCTCCCTCTGTCTCACTCTCAAGATTTATACACGACAAACATAACGCATATGAATTTTTTTGAAAATAGTATGTGAAGTCTTCGTTCAGAAGGAACTGTGTGTAAACCTTCCTTATGAAAACACCATAAGAGATACACAAATAATTACACTACAAGAAATATAGATCAGTTTAACAGGTACAATTTACTTTAAATAACTTTTCTGCAGCAACAGCCACTTTGGAGATATCCGTTAATATATTTTTTTAATTCACTTGTTTCCTACAATGTCTTTGAAAAAGGTATGGAAGTTGAAAGTCAGCATTGCTACAATTGCGAATTGCTTTAAACAACAGACTGTCGACTCAGTAGCCTCTACTATGCCTCTTGTACTAACTGGGAAACTCTCCCTACGTTTATCTCCATTATCATCAAGTATATACAAAAATAAGCTTCCGTAAGAGTAGTTTATGGAATCTAAAACAAGTGAATGTCACACATTAGATTTGTTATACTTATATACATGTCTACACTAACATTATAAAGATATGTGCGTATGTGTATATAGGGTAATCTTAGAAATCACTCAACCGAGTTTGATAAACACTACTCTTCCAGATGGGCATAGGCTTTTTATACTTTCAAGATTTTCGTGCTAATGTTAACCAATTTGAATACCGTTTCGATGAATGTGAATTCAGCGAATTGTGTTATTGGTTGTGAGAGAGTTGTATAGCATGGTAATTTCACTAAGCTTTTCTTGAAAATTGTTATCAAGTATGACATGAGTTCTATAAAATGTTTACACTTACTTTCTGGAATCTACTAACCCTATAACTTTCAATAACTATTATCTATTATTTTCAACTGTTTACCCCAAAATTAATACGCTTTGTCTTACACATATATAAAAATACTGTGCAGTTATACCATTGTACAACCCAGATTATGTGTTACCTTATAACACTCAAAAATTACCCATAGCATATTTTAATTCCTAATTAAGAAATCTGCATTTCTTAACCCATTTGTTCATCTGCACAGCTGTTCTATAGGAACTGGTAAAAATCACAGATTCTCTCACAAGGTGCAAAACTGCCCCAAGCCTCATTTTCAGTCCTATAGTATGTACCTTCAATTTTAAAAAGCCATCCTTATTCCTTTTGCTCCACTTCTATGTATGAATATTTTTATTGTAACAAAACGATAAGCCTAGTTATCTTTTATGACTTTATTTTCGGTAATTGCATGGGTAACAACTGGCATCAATAAAAACAAGCACAGTCAACACAATTTTCACTCTACTACTTTATTGTTACTAACAACTGACTCAACTCGAGCCGGTTCGCTTATCCTCGAGAATTCCCGGCAGCTTTTCTCGAAGCTTCGAGATATTGGTGTTTTTCTAAGCCGCTTGTATCGCGAGTTGCATAGCAGGGTTGTCGTATAAGGTAACTGACTCTTCCTTTCCGGCGGGCAACATGACACCACTTCCTTCCTAGTTATCTTTTATGACTTTATTTTCGGTAATTGCATGGGTAACAACTGGCATCAATAAAAACAAGCACAGTCAACACAATTTTCACTCTACTACTTTATTGTTACTAACAACTGACTCAACTCGAGCCGGTTCGCTTATCCTCGAGAATTCCCGGCAGCTTTTCTCGAAGCTTCGAGATATTGGTGTTTTTCTAAGCCGCTTGTATCGCGAGTTGCATAGCAGGGTTGTCGTATAAGGTAACTGACTCTTCCTTTCCGGCGGGCAACATGACACCACTTCCTCCTCAGTACCGTGGTAGTGGGCCAGATGGTCCGACTGTACCACCAGCATCTTTCCCTCAAGGCAGCCTCTGGATGCAGTAGACTGCATCGCCGATGCTCCTATCCACATAGTGCGTTCCTTGTGTTGGTTGTTAGTGTTGGGAGGACGATGTATGTCTTCCTGCTTGAAGTCTCTGCTGTCTTCATCCGATCGCCCTCCATCTAGCTATGTTGAAGGACCATCTTGCGCAAAACGCGAACACGGCCCATGTGATTCTATGACCGCTGACCTTTCTAGTGCACATTTGGAGCCAGCTTGCTCCTAGCGGACCCAACTATAAACTCCGCCAGGGCTATCCTGCAGACACCAAGATATTCATTGGCGCTTCTGAGCGTTATCTCGTCTTGTCAGATTCCCAGAACGCTCCTGCTAAGTCGATCGTCGCCTCATGGCTCCCGAGGGCATTCCGGCCAAGGATCACCTTCTCAGCCACCCTCTGCCCTTAGGTCAACTCCAGCCCGGCTTCCTCTTCCACGGGCAAAGGTGTCGCCTGATTTCAACACTATCAGGTAGGGCCGATCTGATTTCTTTGATTGCAAGTCCTCCACCACATCGGGTCGGATCACAGTCACGGCTGCATTCGTGTCCACCAGTACTGTAGTTGTCTCAGGAGTTTGGCTATGGCCTTGTGGTTATCACAAGTAAACTTGAGATAGCGCTCTGTTGTTTTTCCCTGTCGCGCTGACGGTTTACAGCCTGCTTCAAAAGTAACTTATCCTTTCTTTCCCGGTAAAATAAATATTACGTGAAAGAGCATCACTAATACATTATATTACCGCATAAAACAAGGAAATTATGACCATACTTTGAATAATATCACTAATGAATTATGTTTATTGAACACTCAAGAAACCACACAAAATAATATTGTAGCAGCACTGGCGCTGTTTACAGTCCAACAGCATTGAAGACAATAGTTTTGAACTGCTGGTGTAACTCTTTTTAGATATTACTGAGTACTCCCACTCCACACCTCGATTGTACTTCAAGGACAAAGACATTCTCCTGAGTCAATGGCAGTAACCGGCACAGCATTCCTGTATCCTGACTTCCAATACGAGGTTGCCGTCCATCGTTCCTGCACAAGGCGCGTGGTGACTGTAGTTGGCGATGAAGGTCCCGACGTACTCGCTCGTTTTTCGTCTGCTCGTCGGCCGGGTGTGGACAGTCCCTCATCAGATGTCCTGGCTGGCCGCATCCCCAACACACCCCGCTAGGGGATCTTTGCAGTCATCCCTTAGATGCCTTTTTGTCTCCGTCATGTTGTACACTTCCGTTCTTCGAGACGGGGTTAGCGGTGACCTTAGTCGCTAGCTCCTCCCTCCTCACGCCTGCGCTGTCCCGTACGCCCGCTGGCACCGCCTGCTTTTTGATTTGGCGTGGGCATCTCTTCTCCACGTGTACCTGTTGGCCACACCTTCAAAGCACTCTCTGGGAGATCCTCATGCCTTCAAGCTGTTCCCTCATCACAGACTATCCGGATGGAGGTAGTTGTTACCTTGGCCACCTCCATCCTCAGTGTGGCCATCAGCGTATTGTGGATGGTCTTATAGTCGCCAAACATGAGGCGCTGAAGTATCTCTGGGTCATGCACCCCGTCGGCGAAGGAGTAGGTAGCTTCCTGGGACACGTGTCCGGCCGTGAGGTTCACCAGTTGTTCAGTAGCAAATGTGAACTCCTGCAAGGTCTCTCCTGGCTGTTGCAGCCTTGACTTGAGCTGGCTGCGATAGGCTGCAGCCAGACAGTGGTTTCCGAACCGGTTCTCAACAGCCTCCCAGATAACTCATAACGCCACTGACGTTGGAATCACCTCTAATAGTACATCTGCCGTACATTCCTAGAGGCTTTTTATTTTATAAATTCGAATAGTCTGGCACCTATTTTAA
The DNA here is from genome assembly GCA_030765045.1 of Tenodera sinensis. Taxonomy (NCBI): domain Eukaryota; kingdom Metazoa; phylum Arthropoda; class Insecta; order Mantodea; family Mantidae; genus Tenodera; species Tenodera sinensis. Next base: position 89,422,451 of record CM060964.1, read on the forward strand.
AAAAGCAGACTGTGTCCCCGTCTTCATTATACTTTCTGATACAATTGATTTGTTTTTACATTTTTAATTTACATTTTGGTAAATTCACTTTACATTTATGCACATATAGTTCAGTGTCCTCTCTGCATGTGGAGAACTCTGAATGTGGCAGAGCAGGTGTCTGCCGTCTTGTTGACTCGTGCCCACAGTTTCCTTTGCCTTAGAATTTAGTAGATGCTCTGATTCTGTAGGTAGAAGAGAGCTGTGGTTCCGGAGATTTGTGTGAGTAGACATTCCCATACCGCGTGTTCAGATGTTTCACTAGCTTCGCATCTGCAGGAGTCTTGGTCATTGAGCTGGAGTCACCGGAGGTACAAAGCATATGGACCGTAACCTGCCAGGTAGTGGATCGGTCCATGTGCCGGTTGCACGTACTTCATTTCCTAACGCTATTCTAAGTTCGGGAGGAAATCTACAATTGTAGTCCAGTTGTGCTTGCGTCCCACTCCTGCTGCGTTAAAGAGACAAGGTGTTCTTTGAGTTCCAGTTCTTCTCTCACTGGGGCACCAGTTAGCTCTGCTGCTCTGACAGCATTGTTTTATCCCAATCAATACCACGCCACTCTGCAACGTACTTCGAGGTTCAGTGGTAACAGTCCTAAGGTTACGAGTGGGGCATCAGTCGGGGTAGTAGAAAATATCCGTGTTGATTGTAGTAGATATTTCCTCTGGGCTTTTCTAATCGCCCATTTCGCAGATGGGAGACACGTTATATGTACCCAGGCGCACCGTGTGCCAATATAGAACATACTACAATATTATTGATAAACTTCACGGCATGCTATGGTATTGTGCGATGGTTTCTACCAAGTCTGGAGATTTTGCTCATGATGTTATAAGCCTTCTGTGTTATGTGCGCGACATATGCTCGTAATTGGAGGCCTTCGTCTAGAGTAATACCCAGGTCCTTTGTCGTTCGAGATCTTGCAATGCGGCAATCACCCATGCGAAGGCAAGGTTTCCGTCTGAGGTATTCTTTTAGGACTATGCATTTAATTTTGGAGGCATAGATATTTAATTTTATGTTTCGACAGTCTGGTTGAGATGATTGAGGGTCTCGCTTTTCTCATCCAGCTCCCACCGTGAATTTCCCTATCAGGTATGATAGTGAGGAAGAGAATGATATGAAATGCAGGAGAAATCGATGAATGGAAAGGTGACAATGGAGCAACGGGTGGAATGAGTGGCGAGGGAAACCGAAGAACCCGCAGAAAAACCGGCCTGACGCCGCTTCGTTCACCACAAATAGCACATGTGGCTCCCAGGGATTGAACCCAGGCCGCCTGGGTAGTAGGCGAACACTCTAACCGCTCGGCCACCACACCACCATGTCTAGTTTACAAAGGATAAAAAAGTCGTAACATTTGAATTCTTCGTTTAGAACTTTTTTATGTTAATTCGTGCAAAATCTTTCAGAATTTGAGAACATCTTTTATTATTCTAAAACATTTTATTGACTAATAAAAACATGTAAAGAGATTTTATTTTATCTTCTCCTCCTGTCTCTTGGTGATTACAGAAAAATAATGCTTCAGAAAACCCAAAAATGTTAGACCTAATCAACCCCAAGTTTAGAACTGTTGTTCCTTTTCCTTCCAACCTATCACCTATTCATGTTGCAGTTTCTGCCACTTGGCGTACAGATGCATTAGAATTTGAAGACTAATGGATCGCCAGTGAGGTTGGCGTCACATTTTGCCCATTATACTGCACGACGAACCAAGATAAAGTGAACACTCAGTAGTACTAGGTGAAAAAATTATAGGCTACCTTAATCGTACTGTCCCTATTGAAATATTCACCCCTTACTTACAAGTCTGCACCAGTTGTCCAATCTAGACCGTTATGGTTTAGACCTCAGCGAGAATAATAGGTTACTCCTCTTTTTTTTTTTTTTTTTTTTTTAAATTAACGTCCTCCAACATTGTGTCATATCGGACGAATGAATGAAATGAAATAGGTGAAATGATGCTCAAATGAGCCCGAGGTCCATGGAGCTTTAAGTTACCCGACATTCGTCTTCTCAGGGTAGGGAAAACCTCGGAAAAAAACCTTACCCGGATAACTTACCCTAAGCGAGATTCGAACTCGCGACCTCTTGAACGTGAGGCAGACACGGTAACCATCACGCTACCGAGGCGGGCAATACGTTACTCAGACAAATCAAAAGTCATTCCTGGGGTTATTTTCAACCCCATAGTTACAGAATGCTTATATACAATACGAGCAGTTCAGCGTCGCAACCCATTCTAGAGTCCATTCGCTAAAAATTTTGCCTGGCCGCAATCATTCTTGTGAGGAATCTAAGAAAAAACGCTGAAACAGATTGAAAACATGCTTGGAGTATAAACTATTCTATACGCAAAGAGTGATATAACGTATTAGCATCTGCAAGCATGACCCCTTCTCTGATCAGCACAGACCCCTGTTGTTCACCTAATCATGGGACGTGAGAGGAACTTTAGCAATGTAAGAGAACACATGATCAATTTAATCAAGTCTCTAAACGCGTTTCTCACGGCCATTTTCCCCATTGAGGGCCGCATGCAGGATTTGAGATAAATCGTGTAAAAGTTACACTCCAACTAGTTTGTACATGAGGTGACGAATTGTACGATACACTTCTGTGCTTTAGATAATCAATGCACTGTTAGAAGATTTAAAACTACGTTGGCTATATTATAATACATTAATGCCCAGCTTGGTACGCCATCACGGCCAGTTTGAAGCTCTTATTTTACTAAAATACAACATCTTGCATTATTTTCACAATAAGCTCTTAATAATTATTTGAACCATTTGCTATGCTGTGACATAATTATGAATGTCCAAGTGCGCTCGATTGCAAAATCAGAGTTCTGCAGGCGCGTTATACAAAAATACAAGCACATGGTCTAGAATACTGTGCCAAATGACACATTCAGTTACTTTTATGTCACTTTATTTCCCTTAAAATGTAATAACAAAACATAGTCCTCTTTCTTCGTCTTAACCTTGTAATACAGCTGTTCTGTCCTCTAGTAATCTTGACACGTACTTCACTGTCTTTCAGTGCTACTACTCTCTCTCTCTCTCTCTCTCTCTCTCTGTCTAATAAGAGTTTGCCTCAACAATCACGTCCCTAAAACTGTTTCATACAACAAACAACTCCGACGCGACGATTTAACTCCTAAACTGTCTCTGGCGTGACGCACCCCCCCCCCTCTCCCAACGGTGACTGTGCGTACACTCACTTAAAACTAACTGCTATCAGATGACTCGCTCAACACTTAGGGACTAGCTCCTCTCTCCGCCGCATTTACTTATAAAGGCGAGACTGCCGTAGCATGCATTTTTCTCGAAATTTGACTTTTCATAAACAAGTCCAGCACGTGAACAGTTTTCCTGAACAGTCTAGAATAATCCGACTGTGTTCCGGCCCGCTTCATTGTTACATTGTTGCTCGCCGCGCATTGGAGTGAGGTAGCTTGGCCCTGAGCGTCTCTTTGACGTTCGGGTGGCCCACGTCACACTACAAAGAAAGACGTTGTGAGTTTTTGCAATAGAGTAAAAGTATGGGAGTCAATAAGTAGGCATACGTATTATTTAGCCCTCAGATAATTGTCAACACGAATGCTGAGGATCTTCAGCAGTAGCATGATTCTCTGAAGAGAGTTGATTAATGGGCGATATTGGATGATTTCTGTAGAAGAAAACAAAACTAGATGTAACTTCGCCCTTTGTTCAAAGTTGTGTCTAGTTCTGATGTTTACCTTAAAAGTACTTTTTGTTTTTGTCTATGTCAGTAATCCTCACTCTTCAGATCGCTACGCATTTATGAAATCCAACAATGTATTTTTCGTAAAACTATATGTTGTGCTGATGATAATCTAGATACGTTATTTTTTTTAAAATAATGGTCCTTTTATAAACTTTTCTCTATCTTCCTACCATATTGTGACAAAAACGACTACCTTTATATCATCTTATTTTCCTTCTAAACTTTAGCACAAAAACACTCTTTTCTTCTACTGACGTTAACACAGGCTACAGTCTTTCGTGGTATTACAACTCACAGCTGCTTTTTTCTCGTACCCTTGACTCCACTCCATTCACTGTCTCTCTTCACTTCCTCTGTCTCTCAAACACTAACTCCGAGATACAATATTCAACACTCCATAAAACTTCTTCACATCGACACGACCTATCTTTCGCAGCTGTCTCATACTCACCGATACACTGACCAACTCAAAAACTATAAATAACCCCTGTATCTCATTGCCTCGTCTCCTTATATAATTGGCATGACGTCACAGATCCTTTTCGGAACTTCTACAAATACGCCGACCGCCGAATGCCTCTCGAAGGTTCCAGCAATTCTTTGCTAAGTGGCACGCTCATTGTTGTTAGTCACGTAAAAACAGTCACGCGAGGCAGCCTGACCTTGAGCGTCTTTGCTCGCCTGCCTTGTATGTGGTGTGAAGTAGTTCTTTGTTGTGCGCCGCGCCCGGGTCATAATATACCCTAAATAACCATCAAATATTCTCAGAGCGGTATCCCTTCTCAACTTAAATATCGACGTCGTTCGTCGACCCTCCGGGACCTAATGAGGCTGAGTACACCCCTTGCCGGGCCTCCCAGCAGGGGAAAAATCCCCACGCCGGTGCCGGAGATCGAACCCGGACCTTCCGCGCCAGAGGCAGACGTGCTACCACTACACTACGTAGGCGGTCGCGCTGTATTATGGTATCGTTTAAACAACAGTTTAGCACCTAACCACGGAGTAACGTCAAACAATTATTTCAAGTAAGGACAACCGGTCCTAAGAGTGCTACAGATCTGGCATTTTAAAGAGTTAGATGCCTGCAACAATAGCACTCTTTTGTATCCACGGGATAGTACTGCTGATTAAATATGTTTTATTCGGGAGTTTTGAGATACTAGAAAACGCTTCGGTAAGCTTCAACGCTGAAAAAGTTGTTTTATCCATCCATTTTTTAACGTCCTCCAACGTAATGTCACATCGGAGGGTGAATGAAGGAAATGTGTGAAATGATGCCCAAATGATTCCAAGGTCCATATTGCATTAAGTTACCCGACATTCGTCTTCTCAGAATAAGGGAAAACTTCGGTAAAAACCCTATGAGCATAACTCACCCTAAGCGAGATTCGAACTCGCGACCTCTTGGATGTGAGGCAGACACGCTACCACCACGCTACAGAGGCGGGTATTACCTATCCCTATCGTATTGATTCGGATCTCCGCACATCACTGCTGTAGGTTGTCGCTTGCGATGCGAAGAGACAACGGTTCGGTGATGTAGGAATGGGAGTCATTCCCCTCTTGGAAGGTCTGGCACAGTGTTTTACCTAGTCTCGTGACGTCCGTGTGGACCAATTAGGCCCTGTATAAAGGATGCTGACGAGAGATCAGAGTTGACTAAGATCGCTAATCAACAGGGATCAGACTAGACTTTTACTACAAAACGTCGATCTGAGACCAACAGATCCGAGTTCATAAAACCATGCTTGGCAATATTGCATAAACAGCTGATTATAGCACACAATAGCCATTCATTTTAGTATATTTATATGTGTGTGCGTGTGTGGAAAACTCCGTGGAAAACATTAAATTCCATTAGAGAACAACATATTTGTTTATAAGTTACAAATAGAAAAATATCCATAGCTTAAAAACACCTCAACAGTTATAAGATGCTGAGCTGAATTATGTTGCAAAACGAGTTAAATATATATATATATATATATATATATATATATATATATATAAGTATTGGATATGCGACCTTTATTGGATGCATTGAGAATGAAATCGAAAAAGCATATGCACTGTAAAATTGGTGCTTCAGCGTTGTGCATGTCCAGAAGGCTATTAATGTTTGAAAACGTGTGTGCATGTTGTTGCTTAAATAATACAAGAAAGAATATGCCTAGTTATTACTTTCTCCATTTATTAAATAATTTGAACAATGAACAATAATGTTTTCCCCATAGTCAACACTACGCAATAGTTTCTCTCGGAGTATGTTTTTCATATCTCATTTAAACACGTAAGGAGTTATAAATATTACGATATTCGAATTTGAAAAACTTAAAATCACTTTTATAGACAAATAACGGAGTTAGTTTTCACCTGTTTCTTTTTCAAATCCATGGTTCCTATTATTACCATTTTAGTGTGTCAAATATTGATGGCATGTTAGTTGCAAGTCAGAGCTTTGTCACTAAATGCTCAAATATACCTAGTGAAATGACATAAAGAAAGTGTGAGAAAATGTACAACTTGATGACAATTTAAGAACAGGCTTATATTTGTTTCATAATTAAAACGCTTTAATTAGGGTTGGAAAACCAGGAACCTGTTTCACGATGCTCACCATCTTTGAAAACAGCAAGAGTTTTGGTAATTTGTAAGTATATGTTCACCATGGAGATCTGGAAGTTGTCGTTTTCAAAGACAGCAACATTGCCGATGATTCAGATAATGATGAACTTCATGAAAGCAAAGGAAGATGTAAACATTTTAGGTTAAAAATTAATAAGGACTCGCCTATATTTATGAATACAATGAGAGGTTTCGAAGAGTCCCTTAGCAATGGAACAGCTATTGCCTTATATTGGACACTACATGCAGCATGGCACATGAAAAAGTGTAGCTTTAACATCAAAAACTGCTTTGCAAATGCTGAGAATTGGCTGTCAGGTGCATGTTATATTAGACATATGACAAAATAGTTGTTAGTTGAAAATTAGAGCGAATAGCAACCACCACATCGAGATACAACTGAGTGTTCATTTTATTCTGGTCCGTTGTCCAGCATATTGGACAGGAATGACGTCAACGTTGACGGGCGATCCTTTAGTTTTCAAATGTTAATTAATTCGTACGTCAGGTGGCAGCAACTACTGCATGAATAGGTCACAGGTTGGAAATAGAAGGGGAAAAGAATTCGAAACTTGGTTTTGTCTAATATGATCGACTTTTCTGAGGCATTGGCTTTCTTTAACTGCTGAGAGACAGGAAGGCGTGATAATCAAAATAATATGTCTTTACATATTTTGAATTGTACATAAAAGGTTTTATAATAAAATATCCACAAGTTCTGATACAATTTTCAAGAATTAAGAAATTTCAAACGAACGATTCAAAGTACTTAGACTCTTGTTCTCTCTCTCTCTGTCTGTCTCTCTCTTATTAAGTGGATCATGGCAAAAGCCAGCGATAAATTTTAATATAAAATAAAAATACTGTCACAACCTAAGCGTCTTTTGCTATCTTTACTGCTCCCTCTAAAAACAATGTTATTTTTTACCGTAAACGAATTAATTTACTTTCTTAGATCCTACGGAATATTCTAGACCTCACTATGACGGTTAATAAAAGGTCTGATTCAGTTGCGCAATCAATATTACCTCTAGATTGTATGTGTAAGTGGAAATAAAGAAATACGCCTATCATTACTCGAAAGTATCATTAATATGTTGAATTCAATCACAGACTGAACCTTTAATAAAGTAAGGAAAGCCCCACGGCAAATCGGATTCTGGAAGGATTGACCATGATATGACAGTGTGTTCCAAATCAATACGTGATGCAGTGCACCCATTCTTTGCTGATGGATGAATTACGAGGTAGAGGAATCTACAGTTCTGATTAGTGTTTAATATCCCCTGTGCTACCGGTGAGGTGAACTTTGGGAGACTTCCAGAAGCAGAGGTTCTATGATCCCCTTAGAATATCTGGACTGCACGCGCGCTGTGTATGTACCATTACTCGTATGTACAGTATACTTCCCTGGGGCTTGTAAAGAACAAGGAATTCCCAGTAAGCTCACATCATAAACTCTGGCTGATCAGGTTTCTACGCCTTGCAAACACACACACACAAACTCGCTTTCTGTCGATATTATCGATTCATTGGTTATTGGGGGTATTCATATCGCTTTATGTCCTGCTTCGTACTCTCCTCGTTTCTCCAAACTATGGCCAGTTACAAAATGCTAAAATAGTTCTAGTGCTCCTACACGTTAATCTCTAGAATGAAGCTATTGTAGACTCATATGGAAAATGAGATGAATGTACATATCTTTTCAGGCCTAACCCTCAACTAGACATTGGAGTTTAATGCACCAGGAGGATCCAAACTACATATGCATTTATGCCAAAATCGCTGTGCTCTCTGGTTTTGTAAATATGTACCAATCATGGGCAAAAGTTCTTAACTTTCAGCTTATACCTTTTGGACCTTACAATGTACATTCTTCCTTGGTATCATTTCGGTCGTAGTGATATGTTTTGCAGTATATTGTGATAACTTCCTCCAAAAGCTCAGGTATAAATTCATGATGTTTTTAGATTAACGCAAGTTTTATACCGAGAAGGATTCTTCCACGTCTACACAATATTTTATTAAGCAACATTTGAACTGACTGAGGCGAAATTTGTCCAGGAAGAGTACGTTTTGACCTAGAAAATACTTGTTCGCAGAACACAAATCTTTAATGTCAGGATTTGTCTTCTTCTTCTTCTTCTTCTTCTTCTTTGTACTGTTTAACACCAGTCTTTACTACATACGGCACCGCAGGTGGTGACACTGATGATAGAAGATGTAGCACCGCTGGAATGTAATGGCGCAGGAAACCGGAGAACCAGGAGGAAACCCGTCCCAACCCCGCTTCCTCCACCAAAAATCTCACATGCGGTAGCCTGGGATTGAATCCGGTTCGATTTGATGAGAGGATTTGTCTAATACACTGCACAGGAAAGCCCTGAACTCCTTTAAGGAATGATATTAGTGTCCTCATATTAAGGATACTACTATTGTGTCACTAATCTGTTTAATACTTAATTTCAGAAATTAAAATTAAAATTGGATGAATTATAAGGTCGATGCATAGAAAAATGATAAATTGTGCTGCAACATCGGAAAAAAATGCAATTATATGCGCCATATAGCATAAGTACAAAACTCACTTTGCTCGCATCGCTAATACATGTCCTACTACTAAAACAAGTTAGGTGAAAAATTTAGGTTATGTTATACTGGGGTAGACTAGGTTAGGTTAGGTTAGGTTACGGTGGGTTAGGTTGGGTTTGTTTAGGTTAGAATAGGTTAAATTAAATTAGGTTAGCCCTATACAAACAACATTTAAAAAAAAAACACTTTTCACGATGGAATGGTTGAGTATTTAAGCTTAGGTTTTGGTTCATCGAGATTAGTTTAATATAGTGGGCATATATAGCATTTCCACTGCACAACTAGAAGATATACACGTAATTAGCACCCGGGATATCACAGATATGCATATATAGGGAATTTAAGACACTTCTGTTTAAAATACAACACACAAACATAATAATACGGGAATAAGACATCACGCGTTTATTGTTACCTTTTATTTTGGCTGTGGATAGAGGGCAGCTGCTGTATTCAGGAACTGATGCATCCGCTTTCTCCTGGAATGCACATGCTTGAAATGGATCTTAGAGCATCAAGCTCTATTAATAACCCCACTAAGTCAATTTCTTTTCCCCAAAACGCAGATTCTATGGTGACAATTGTTAGAGGCCGTTTTTGAACATGTCTTTACACTCACACAGATATCGTTATGTCTAATACAGAAATACAACATACATAGGTATCATGTTAGATTCGATTCTCTGAAATGTATTTACATTTTAAAAAGCAGATTTATTGTTCTCGCTGTTTCAATCAAGTGCTACTTTCTAATACAAAGTTTTAAATCTTACATTTTTATATATTCTACCTATTACGAATTTTATTAAACACAAAACACCTTCATAAGCTGGCTCTTGAAACGTCATCCTCGTAGACTGATAGATATATACATATATATTTAAATTTCTTGGTTTAAGAGCGCTCAACTTCGTGGTCATCAGCGCCCTTAAAAACAGTTCATAGCAATAGCCATATATGAGCTTCAATAAAAAATAAAATTACTACTAAAGAAGCAAAAAAACATATAAATATACAAAACAGTGGCAAAAGTCAAAATTAAAATAAAGTTATAAATATGTCAAAAGAGTATAACAAATTAGGTATATAAAGCTTCAAATCCTCAATCTCAAGTTGCACTCCACTAAAAGCCTAAAAACTCTTTCGACCACTTTTTGTCGTCCGCCAAGACCTCTGCAAGTGTGGCAGGCGGCTTCTCACAGTCTCGAAGGTGCGCTAGAGAGGAGCACTCTAGCAGCACGTGACGGACTGACAAAAGGCTGTTGCATAGCGGACAAAGAGTAGCAGGGTCCCATTTAAGTAGGTAACCGTGCGAAATATTGCAGTGACCAAGTTAACCTCCTGGTGACGAGATATGCGACAGGAAGTTACCCAGTTTATCGGAAGTTCTTTCACTTCTCCAAGCTTATTACCGCGGAGAGCTGACCACTCTTCGTGCCAGCACGACAGCACCGCTCTGCGCACTTCAAGCCTAAAGTCTTCTTAAGTAACGCGTGAGATGGTAATACTGGGTTCTGTAGTTGCCGTATTTGCTGCCAAATCCGCCATTTCATTCCCCAGCAAATCTACGTAACCAGGAATCCATGCACATACCACGTTAACGCCAGAAGCGTGCAAAATATGGAGGGCATCCTGTATACGTTTTACAATAGACTGGGGGTTGTACAGCTCACGAAGCCTCTGAAGTGCACTAAGGGAGTCACTCAAAATCAGAAGCTCCTGGAAACGAAAACCGGCTGGCTTAGAACTAAGTGTGCTTTTCCTATATCGTTTTCTTAGCGTGGTGATGAAAAAAGAAGCGAACGTTGGGTGCTTAGGCATACATCTTTGCGCACAAACATAATTTGCCAAGAGAATCTCACGCCGATATTGCAGAGGAGGATCTGGGGACTCGGCGTAAAGGCTCACGACTGGACTTGTTGGAAAAGCTCCTATTACCATGCGTATACCGCTATTATGGACCACGTCTAATCTTCTCAGCTCAGATGGTGGTGCTGAGAATTAAACAATACTCTCACAGTCTAGTTTGGATTGGACTAGTGCGCGATACATTCGAAACAAAATTGTCCGATCCGCTCCCCACAATTTGCCATTTAGTACTCGTATGATATTCAGGCAACGATCACATCGTGCTCTTAGTTGTGCTATATGCGATGGCCAACTAAGCTTCCTATCCAATATCAACCCCAGGAAAAGCGTCTCATCTGCGATGGGAAGTAAATCTGAACCGAAACGGAGCGAAGGTGGTAATCGTCTCCCACGGTGACAGAAATTAATGCAGATTGACTTCTCAGTTGAGAAACGGAAGCCGTTTTTTGAATTCTGTTCTATAAGGTTCAAGCAATTGCTGCAGGCGCCGCTGTAAGAACGCCGTGCGCAGAGAAGTACAATAGACGGCGAAGTCGTCCACGAATAGGCATGACGAAACTCCAGGTGGAACACATTTCCAGATGGAACTAATTGCTATAGCGCGACACTTAGTACCGAACCCTGAGGTACTCCCTCCTCCTGAACAAAAGAATTCGAAAAAACCAAGCCGACCCTTACTCGGTAACAGCGGTCTTTTGTAAACTCCTGAATGAGCAGCGGTAGGCATCCGCATATTTTCCACGTATACAGGTAACGTAGAATCCCTGCTCGCCAGCACGTATCATAAGCCATCTTTGGATCGAATAAAATCCCAACGGTTTGACAGTTCTTCATAAATCCGTCCATTATGAGTGGCGACACAAGATGGTCAACAGTTGAACGACGTTGTCGAAAACCACACTAGACGTTAGTCAGTAGGTTACAACTTTCTAACCACCATACCAATCGTCCATTGATCACGCGTTCCATCGCCTTGCAAACGCAACTAGTGAGGGAAATAGGATGATTGATAGATGGAGGGAAGATGATGGTCCTTTCCAGCCTTCAAGATGGGATTAACGGTGGCCTCCCGCCTATTTTCTGGAACTATACTGTCAAGCCAAACACGATTATATACCTCGAGCAGGGATGCCTTACCTTCGGGAGAGAGCTGTTGTAATATTTGTGCATGAATACCGTCTGGTCTTGGCGCTGATAGTCGTGAAGGTGAAAGAGAATGTTCTATCTCCACCATGGTGCAAAGGCGATTGTAATCTTCTACGTTTCTTGAACGAAACGCGAAGCCTTGAGATTCCACTTTTAATTGGAGGGAACTCAGGGCAGTAGTTTTCCGAGCTAGACACTTGAGCGAAAGTACTGCCAAATGTGTTGGCCACAGCAAATGAAACAACAGCTCCTGTGGCTGTTTTCAGTCCCGCTATGCGTATATGGGTCAATTTAGCTGCAACACGCCTTAACCTATCCAACACAATTAAAGAAGGTATATGTCGGTTAAATGAAACTAAAAATTTTTTCTATGATGTCTTATTGCTATCCTTAATGACACGTCTGAACCTGGCGCGCATTTTCTTGTATTGGATTGGGTAATCTAACGTAGGGTGACGTTGGAAAGCCCTAAGAGCACGCCTTCGAGCACGAATGGCATTCCGACATTCATCCGTCCACCAAGGAACGGGAAATCGATGGGGGTCGACCGCGGAATAGATTGTTCAGCAGCAGAAAAAATCCTCTCGGTGATATGCTCCACCAAATCATTCACTGAGTCATGCTCGTTGTACGTAAACACAGGAAACTGGGTGTAAAGGTTCCAGTTGCCATGGTCCAAACGCCATCTAGGAATACGTTTGGAACATATATCTTAGGTTAAGAGACTAATAAGACATAGAAAGTGGTCACTAGAGTGTAAATCAGAGATGACATTCCATTGTAAGGGGACTGCCAACTGTGGTGAAAAAACTGCAGGATCAAGGTGTGATAAGCTATTGAAAGAGTCAGAAAGAAATGTGGGTGTTCCAGTGTTGAGGAGAGCTAGTTTGCTACTCTCCAAGAAATCAGCAATGGGCGTGCTTCTCGCACAAGCGCCACTTGTACCCCGAAACGCGTGGTGCGCATTGAAGACTCCGACCAACAGAAACGGTGTTGGTAACTGGGAAATTAAATCTTTTAAGTCAATGTGCGAGAGGTCATGGGACGGAGGTAAATATAAGTTACAAATGGTGAACTGGATGTTTGGCAGTAGAATCCATACGGCGACTGATTGTGTATCAGACCGCAAGGGTACAGGTTCCATATATACATCATCTCTGACAAGTATCACAGCACCGCTATGTGCCGGAACACCCTCTGCTGGTGTAACATCACACTGTATTGGGGTGAATAGTCTTAGATGGAAAGTGTCTTGTGGACGCAGCTTAGTCTCTTGCAAACATGTGACCAAAGGTTCGTTCTTATTGAGCAAAAGTTCAAGTTCTGGTAGTTGCGTTCTAATACCACGATTGTTCCATTGAAGGACATCCATGCTAATATCTGTATGGGACAGGTACTCCAAGGTAGCTCTGGATTGCTTTGGAGTAGGTGGTTTGCGGATTAATTTAGCCCTTTTGTTCTGTCTTGGGCTGACATGCTTGCCCAGGGCTTTTTCTCGCGTCTTTTCCACTGGAGTTCTTCCATTGTGGGCAGATTCCTCCAACTACATGTGCCCTGCCGCGGATGTCCGTGTTCCCATAGCGAACCGAGTTGCTAACGGAGACCGGCGAAGACCAAAGATGCCGGCTCATGCAATGGTCCCTCCCCATGGACTGACCTTTATCAGTGGATACGAACACAGACCCTACATGATAACCAGGGGCTGGGAATTACGTGGTTACCCAGTCACCCTTTGCGTCTACCCATCCACCTACAACCCGTGCGTAGGTTATGCATCAGACTGTGTTCAGGGAGGTATCAGGTGGGAGGTCAAACACCAAAGTGGACCAAAGTTGATTGGGCGTTTAGCATATGCTCTCTCACCCCTTAGAGGAACCCGATGATTATGGCCCAGGACCCCGGGTGCGCCAAACCCGTACCTGCCGTAGTAGGCACCTGGGGAAGCGGGCTGATATATAGCGTGCTGACTAGTGGTACAGAAGGTCCGAGTTCAAATTGAGGCAAGTATATAAAATTTGTAAGCTGATTGAAATGCTTATTGCATTATTGGTGGTAGTTGGTATAAATACAGATTGTTCACCAGTTCATTGTCCCTGGCAGGAATGCAGTGAGCCAGTACGTCAGTAAACAATTCCAAGTACACGGCGACATCTGAAGTTGGAGTGTGCTTCTAATAGCACTTAGGACAGTAGCGCCAACCTTGGAATGCATATTCACACTAGATTAAAGCACAGAAGTTGCTCATAATAGCGAAACTTCAATGTTATTTTCATTTCACGGAGTATATTTACCTTATAGAACGTAAACAATATTTTTAGCTACTTCGTCCTTCTACCACTGATCATTTTCTACCTTTCCTATATTTTTCAAAAATCCTCCTAAACTGTTTCGGGTACAATTGATATATACTTGAGCGTTATATCGTGCAATTCCTGAAAGGATAAGTCGCCAGTTACAATTTTCTTAAGTATTCATTTTTTCTTGGCCCAAGCTAGTTCTATGGGATTGAGATCACACATGTATGGGAGGTAAATAAACGACAGCGTGGCCCAATGAAACCAAAAATGCGTCCAGTTTAAAAACCTCTTTTAGGATTATTTGTTTTAATCATCCTATTAGGTCCTGTTTTACGTATAGAACTGTCACTCTGAACCCGTTTGTTCTGCAACCACAACATCATAGCAGACTTCACAACACTCCTAGCGGGGGTTTATCTACTTATATACTACTTTTTTCTTTACTTCGACGCAACAATAGTGGTTCTTACGATTTTACTACTCAAATTAAGGGAAATTAGCAGCGAGTGAACGTATTGTGAATAACATTGGAGGTAAATTGGCAACGTAACCAGCAGAACAACGCTTGGACGGAAGTTTTCAAAACTCGGGTTACACTACGTGGAATGTCACTCCTCTCCCGTTCATTCCCCTAAGACCATTAGCTGATGAACAGACGCATGCAAGTGCCTGCCTTGTTTATCGCTGCAGCATACCAGCCAATAGTAAGTGAAATGCAGGGAGAGCAGTTTACATCTCATAACTAGGAACAGGATTATAATATAAGTGCATATTTGTTTTCTTCTCTCAGAAAGTATGCCCACTTCGTATGTGAGTAAATTACTAAACTTCCAACAATTTAAACAATATCTTATGTTGCACCTAATACATATTTCGCTTGGTTTTGTTAAGTAGTGTAATATTTCACTTGCTTATAAATTATGCAGCATATTTTCTCAAATGAATACGCTTTTGTTTTATTCATTTTATATTCATATTTGATTTACAAATATATTTCTGAACAGCTAGTGTTATTGAGTCAGCCTTGGACTTTAATATCCCTGACGGTAGTTCACACTCGATGCAATCAAAAGCCCGCGTCACATCGACGAATTCCTGCCTTATTTGGCCGTAGGCATTTCCTTGCAGTCCTATGGTGGCGTGAAGAAGTGCTTGGACCTTGGTTCACGTGTGATGGTTATACCTAATATTAAATTTAGTTTAAATGCTATTGTTTAGTCTCCTTATGAGTGATGAAAAAATATCTCACTAATTTACACAAAAGGAAGCATTTCAAGAATTCAAACGTTAATAGTTTTAGATATGCAATTCTTAAATTATTCCTACGTAGTGGCTTTCCAGTTGAAACTTCAGGTCATTCAATTCAGTGATGCGGTGCTTGTATATAGCGAAGACTTTAATTTTGCTTCACTATTAAATATAAAGTTTGATGGGTTAAATGATACATATGGTCTATACAAATGTTTTATTCATGGAAAGATTACATAAAAGTTTCTTTATTCTTTTAGTTTATGCCAATATCATGCCTTAATACTTTTATATTGGTATATTTATGTGCATATCATGGTAGTTTTCAATGCATAAATGCATTCACATTGCAACATTGTCTGGGGTTTGTTTTTGACACCATTCCACTAAGTTCTTACTGTCAATTAAATATTTTATTTAGTTCCATTCTTCACTGTCACTGTCACTGTAGGGGCGTAATGAAACACACACGACGTAGCCTCTTCTTCCGCACGGTTCACTCGCTGGGGAGTCGAACACATGACTTCTTCAATCAGCACACACGCTGCACGCCACAGCATTCATCGCAAACTCGCCGTAAGAAAAGCGTTTTTTGTCGCATCCGAACTGCGCTCACCAACTTACTCGTTGGTCACAGTCCCAGAAGTTTCTAGAAGCAGAGGGAATTTTAGAAGGTACTGGTTACCTGACGGTAGCCCTTTTGGTGCTTGCGCTGGGCGAGAGTGCTACTTATCTCTGTTTATGTCTCCGACTGCCCGGCGTCGACATCTCAAAGCTTGGGTCGTAGCCGCTACGTCACAGTATTAAAAGAAAACATTAGAGCATAACATTATTGTACCTACTCATAAAGTGTGAAGACGCTGTCGCTTATGTCCGCAATGGATACCGAATTATTTCATGATTTATTTGCTACGATTCACAGTCCTTAAATTGCATAAAATGTTGTATCTAACTCTTGGATAAACTACTATTAACTCTAGAAGCTATTTTACTACCGTCTGCACGTTTGTGCACAGTGCATATGAATATGTGAGCTTTGTTTAACAAGTAAAGGGCTCTAAAGTTACGTTTCCGGCTCCTTTGACAACCAGGAAATCAGAAGGAAAGCATTGCATGTCCTACTGTTAGTTGCAGGTGCAGACGTATGGAAATAAACAGCTGGAATCCCCGTTCCTTCTTTATTCACGGTCTCTATTTGTGGACGGTTCAGTGTAGAGTCGTATAGCGTTGGCGTATTTAAAACATTTCACATGGGTTGTAACTAATGAATTTACAAACAGTGTTCCAACTTGCGCGTATACAGAAAGGCCGTATGCACATTCCTCAATGTAGACTGATAATAACGGTTCGCCTTTATAAATATACTCCTACGGACTTTTGGTCTCTCCTTTACGCCAGCCCATGTTATTACTAGGAGCAAATTAAAATCAAAAAATTATTTATTACATGCATATCAGCATCTTATCTAGACTCACATCTTTTGAATTTGCGAAAAAAATAATCTAAAATATGTTGAAGAAGTGGTAATATTAATTTCCAATCAGGAATGACAAGGTTCGAAGTAGGGACTTAGCACCCCAACCTATTGAAGTTTTCATGCCTATACCCCTGAAGGGACCCCTCTGGTGGGAAGGGTTGACGTAACAGGATAGTAAGGGTGGTGACAGCAGACGACACTGTACCTAACAGGCCCGCCCCTGTAGCGTGTCTGCCTCTCGTTCAAGAGGTCGCTAGTCCGAATCTCGCTTAGGGTAAGTTTACTGAGGTTTTCCCTTATCCTGAGAAGACGAATGTTGGGTAACTTAAAGCTCTATGGACCTCGGGATCATTTGAGCATAATTTCACCCATTTCATTAATTCACCGTCCGATATGACACTCCGTTCCTCAGCCCTCCTAACTGCCAAATGTAATCGAGGTACCTTAACTTGGCCTAAAACGTTTCCTTATCAAACATTGTGACCTAGCGGCTAGACCCAAGTACGGATTTCAGTTTTTTCCACCTTCTTCCTCATTTTTACTTGCTCTACTACTATAGTAGAGAAAGTATTGTATTCCACTCAAAAATTCGATGTCGAGATTTCACTAGAAGTATATGTTTTGAGGCCCCCTGAATCCAAAAAGAACATTTTTAGAGTAAGGTCCTTGTATGTCTGTGCGTGTGCATGTGTGTGTGTGTGTGTCTATCAGTCTATGGACAGCATAACCCAAAAACGAAAAGTCGGTTAAAAACCAAATTTGGTATTTAAGTTTAATGTCTTTCAACGATGTGACACGAAGATTTTGAAGAAAATTGCTCCACCCTAAACTACCCTTTACATAGAAAATTTTTTGAAAATTTTTATTTTTTCGAAAATGGCTTTAACGATTTTGATTTAAATGGCACATGTTTGAGGTATTTTTGTGGCAAACGAAACGTACATCTTGAATTTTCTGACCATAGCCCATATTTACTCTGGATCACTTCTGCGTAACTGGTATACCTGTAAGAAATTGACCAAATCTTACTGTACAGAAAATGTAGATCTTGCTAAAACACAATTTATCTATAAATAATTTTTTGTAGAGTGAACCATTTCAAAGATATTCCTGGCTATTTGTATAAGTTTTGGAGAACACATACTTATGTCAAATAGAATATCACCATTCATTTTTTATATGTTAAACGTGCAAAGAGAGCGGAATTTGAAAGCTTTAAAAGATTTGACTATCGCTCAAAGCCTACTGTGTTCCCATATGCCCGCTGCACGTGCAAGAAAACGAGCAATAAGATAATTTCGGAAAATGTTTATCTCAACTAACACGAAGAAGATAGAAGAATAAGAGTTTGTAAGAATGGTTAGTACAAGAGTAGAGAAAGTCATGTGAGTGCAACACATCAGATTTTTTCCTTAACAATGTTCATTTCCGTTCCTATATTCTCCATTTGAGATTCCGTTTTCATCACCATCTTCTCTATTGCTGAATGTATAGTACACTCCATTTCATTCTCCATTCTCTTCATTCCAGCCAACAGGGTTCAAGCAATTCCTGCATACCGGCTATTATATCCCACTTCTGACACCGGTGCAACTATGTCCAGTTTCACTCTCACTTCACTGAAATCTCACTATCACTTCATTTACGTGATCTAATTCCACTTTCATTGTAACTTCACTATCAAGTGGTCTCTAATCTCTAGCGGAAGCTACAGTGACTTTATTAACCACAGTCTGGCCATTGGAGTGGACACCTCCCGCCATGCGGATCCCAAACAACCACATTCCTCATATGGAGACCATAAACGCAATTTACACCTAGTATCCATTTACTGGGCATTATTGACGTGAAACTTTTCAAGTAACATCTAAAATGTGTAGCAATCAGCACAGTACTCCTTATTTGGACTTCCTGTGCGCTAATGGAAAATAATACGAGCCTTAATCAGGTTAGCAGCTAGGTTAGGTATGTTTCCACGATTACGAATTCTTCGTTCAAACAATATTTTTATGTAGTTTGATAATAGTGTCGATTTTTTCTACCTCTACTCGGAACCGTAGTAGAGAGAAAATATAGCAATCGCCAGGGGATATACACTTCTAAGGATCTCCTTGATCCTATGAGGCAGTCGTAGAAGGCCTGCCCGCCCGCCAGCCTGCCCGAGTGGCAGCCTGCCCGAGTGGCAGCCTGCCCGAGTGCCAGCCTGCCCGCCTGCCCACCCTTCTGTCTGCCGGTCTGCGAGTAGCATAGCTCAAGAAAAAAGTGTTAGAAATAGCATATCTAATACTTAAAATTAGATATCATCTAAGGATGCGAGTGGAAAAGTTGTATTGGATTACTTAAGATGTGGGAATATTTTTTTGTTTTCGTCAAAACGGGTTCAAGGCTTTCAACTAAATTATATGTTAGGGCTGTAAAGGTAAAAAACAAAACAAAAAGTCTATATCTTGAATGTTCCTTAAATGTGTCAAAATATTAGACTAAAGGGAAAATCTTACTGAACGGCAAATGCATTTCCATTTCACATTAAACCACACATTTTGTCGTGTGCTTTTTCCCCTTCATAGGATTAATCGTTTGAGATGTTCACTTTTGTTTCTTTAAGTAATGCCATCATGACCTTTGACAGTGCTGTATGTGACTATATGGAAGTTCTCTTTTAACCTCTTGAGAAATAACATGGAAGGGTGGAACGCTGCAGAAATCTAATGTAACGCATCATGTAACAATCTCTTGTGGTTATTGCTGGATATTGAACCTATATGTAGTTCACCCAGAGAACCTTCCAGAGCCTTGTAGGAAGTATATAAATACCAGAGATCAAGGAGATGTTGCCTTTTGACCCACCGTTCCTCACGAAGTCTGTGCCGTACGGTGTACCAATTTGTTCCCCTTCATTATTCCTGAAGCCTGACTGAACTCTTATAAACATTTAAAGCAATGCTGTTCAACCTCATGCGAAGGAGGGGAGGACTGTTCGCTGATTATCTGAGTGAAGGAGAAATCCTTCATGCGCAAAACGAAGAAGGTGGGGTAAGGCGACAGATTGACGTTATTAGCTCACAAGAGCAGACATTGGACACTACAGGTTTATACCCACAATAAACCTATGAACCTTACTTTGCTTATGTGATCCCACTGGATACCTCGCCTATCTGCTGCCGCACGGCAAACAGTCACACAATCCTAATCCCACTCCACCTGTAGCCAAAGTGCCAGGTGTGAGACGGATACAACAGTAGTTCCAATTTACCGTGGATAATCTCGAACGTCACACTTTGTGGAACGTTGCTACGGCATACGCACAGATCCGTCGCTGTCTCTTGCTGTAAAAGCTATACCAGTATGTGTACGCCAATTCTAAATAGTTTGCCTGCTGGACCTCAAAGCACAGCAAAACACCACTGTTCTGTGCTCTCTGAGCAAGCTGATCACAGAAGTGCTCTTTGTAATGGGCTGGAAGTAGAATTTCATTAATGCCAAATCAATAGCAATAAAGAAGGCAAATATGTCTAGAAATATAAGCGCAAGAAATGAATAAATGTTTATTAGTACATATATCTCCTATTTCCAGCTGTTTGTGCTACCTACGTTAATTGTGATTTTTTTCCAATAAGATGCATCATACTCTTTTACCCTAATTAGCTTATTCGCTATGGGGTATGAGCTGACAAGCCTCGGAAGGGTGACCTAGCATCTCGATCTATCGAACAACCCTTATCCCTATGCCTCTGACGGGGTAACTCACAGGAGAGAGGGATGAGGCGAGGTTAGAGAAAACAGGGTGGCCGGAAGTAGGAGACACGACAACAGAGCACAGGGTCCCTGCAGTTTTCAGATTTAGACTACGGTGGTGGCTCGTAAAACCGCCTCCCCATCCCCCTGTAGGCTTACACATCCCACTTGGGGTGAGGCACTCGGAGACCACCCCTATCCCGAGGGCGAACGTTTACAGACAACCTCCTTTTTTCCTGCTATGCAACGCCGAGGCTCCCACCGATACTTAGAACCCTGAAATAGTCAAGCAGGTTGAGGGTGAAGCGAAAGGAGAAGTGAAGTGAAATGGAGGGACAGAAAATTCGTGGATGTAATTAACCTTCCCAGCATTCGCCTAGCTACCCGGGACCCCCCCCCCCAAAAAAAAATCCAATGTGTCAAGAAGGTCGGCCGCGGAGGTCAAAGCTCATTCGTTATGCGTTTTAGGGAATCTAATATTACCGGGGGCGGTGTTGTGCAAATTTGCACACATTATTTGAAATCAGGAGTACGCATAAATTACTGTTATTTCCATACCCAGTTGCTTCCTTCCTCAATAGGAAACCCTGAAATGAAAACATCGGCAGTAATAATTATACTGTTAATAGCTGCTTTGCTCGACGCTCCACGATTAGCTCGAATGACCAATTAATTAAGTTCATTCTTCTAGCATTTACGCAAATTGATGTGGGACATCAGCGAAACGTCTGACTTCCCTAATATTTCCTTCAACACCTTTCTAAGTTCTGGAAATGCTAACGCAGATTATAAAAAGCCTTCGGTGGTGAAACAATCATCGATCAGAATGTACTAGTAATTTTTAGATAGTTACATTAGATTACATTTTGAACCTTTGTACTTCATCCCTGGTCCCGTAAGTATTTAATAAAAAAAGGGTCGCACATAATTTTCACATAATGCAGAAACCCTTGACCAAAACAACAAATTAGAATTGAAATACGAAGATTCTTCACTCTCAGGTCATCAAGTTCACCTCTTTGGAGAAGATACATAGTCCGAGACCACCAACAAAGATAATATATGCAGTTGTTAATATAAAACACCAGCTCAGTTATTTCTAATGTTACAAACTTTCTCTCTTCATACAATTATTTGGCGTACGCTGCTGACAACTTTGATTGCAACATAAGTACAGGGAAAATGAAGTAAAACTTTCTTACATGAAGGTTATCAGAAGCTGTTGGTATCCAGTAACTTCAGTGCATACATCTATAGAATTAGAAGATTAATCATAAGTGTTGATACTGTTTCATCATACACATCTGTAGTATTTGGTAAATAGCAAATGAAAACGTTAATATATAATTGATCCTGAAGAAGGTGCAAACTAACAAATTTAATTGCTCGCGATATTTAGGTTCATATGATAAAGAATATGATTGAATTCCCAATATATGTGGTACCTTCCACACAACCCTGAAAAGAACAAGAATAGGCCGTTTTAAGGGTTTATAACGTTTAGCTGTTCCACTTTAATATAGGGCAGTGAGAATTGGGTCCTAAATATAACAAAAGAAAGAAAAATCGAACCCGCAGAGATGATATTTTAAGGCAAATATTTCGGTATACTTTAAAAGACTATATACACAACAGAAATATAAGAGAACAACTAGTCTAAAGCTTACAAGGAAAAATTTAGGTTTAGAAACACTAGTGTGGGCATATTGAAGAATGAATTTCAATAGAATAACAAAACAAGTGCCTCTTCAACTCCAAAGGGTAGAGGATCAATAGGTAGACCGAGATTGCAATGGGAGGATGATCTTTGTGGTGGAACAGACTATCCTTGAAATGGAATATGAAGAATGTACCCTTATTCGTACTGCTATAAACAGTATCGATTGTGGCTTTTTAAGCCCTATTATTTTTCCATAAGTACTATAATATGGTCATCTAGTTACTGTATAGTTTGGAATAAAATGTAAGATGCTTTTCTCATGCATTGTCTTGTAGTACAACTATTTTCTGCTCCATTGCATTTTCAACGAACTCTATAAATTCTACATAGTCTTTTAGTAATGTATCAATTGAAACTAGCAGGTGTTTTATAGCCTAAATCCGTCAGAGAGAACAAGGCTGATTAATGGAGAAAGAATTATTAGAATCGCTTAAGGGGCTAGATACACCTTAAAGTTTCAGAAAATCATTTTTTAAAATATGTTATTGGGTGCAGCAAATATTAAAGTGTATGTTCTAAAAGGAAGTATTTAAACATCTGAATTAGTTTCAGAGTAATGAGTTTTAAAAGGCAAGATGCTGCGCCATGTCTTACATAAATTTAGAGGCACCTAAATTTGCTATCAAAGTTTTAAAGCTAACTTACCACAATGTGCGTGTTTCTAAACCATAACCATCACAATTCAAAAAGTACTGAAGAGATTTCTTATCGTGCGCATTACTGCATGCATAGCCTGTGGAACTGTGACCAGAATTATGTACACCTTAAAAAATAGATATATAAGTGAGTGAGTGAGTGAGTGAGTGAGTGAGTGAGTGAGTGAGTGAGTGAGTGAGTGAGTGAGTGAGTGAGTGAGTGAGTGAGTGAGTGAGTGAGTGAGTGAGTGAGTGAGTGAGTGAGTGAGTGAGTGAGTGAGTGAGTGAGTGAGTGAGTGAGTGAGTGAGTGAGTGAGTGAGTGAGTGAGTGAGTGAGTGAGTGAGTGAGTGAGTGAGTGAGTGAGTGAGTGAGTGAGTGAGTGAGTGAGTGAGTGAGTGAGTGAGTGAGTGAGTGAGTGAGTGAGTGAGTGAGTAAATAAATAAGTAAACAAATAAATAATAAGTATCAATAGAGGCCTACTTCTGGTTATATCCCTAAAACAAAGCTTAAGCTTTAAAATAAAATAAAGGTGTGGAATTTAAATATATTTAAAAATAGTCACTGTGTTAAATATAAATTTTATTCTAGCATAGAGAGATGCTGTCATTTTGAATAATTAAATTAGGAATGTCAATTAATTTGGTGAAATTTAAATTAGGTACATCTGGCATTTTAAGACTTAAATAGTAATTTTGTATGGTCGATCCTTACAGAGTAATTAATTATTGAATATGACAATTCCTTGTAGCCCTTAAGCTTTATCCACCCCGTGAAGTGGTTTTTGAGCTTACCCTACATACACACAAATAAATAACGCTTATATCTTTGTAATATATACAGCTTTGTTTTCGCACTGTTTATTGGTGATAGTGTATATATTGCTATTGCAATACAGTATAGCAACGTCAGTACAAGTAAATTAGAAGTTCGTCTTAAAATATTCTTCTTTTACCAATTTAGCCCCCCCCCTCCTGCCCCAGGATTTGCAAGTGAGCGCCTGGTGTCAGATGCCTGTCCAGGAGAATAAGAGCTCTGGATCCGAGAAAGATCCACAATGGGAGATCAGCTTGATGCCCGGTATGAGAGTGAAGAAGTGTATGATATGTAATGATGGTGCAGTGAATGAAAAGAAATGAGATTGTAGAACCGTTGGTGAACGTCATGATTATATCTATATCAAAGTCAAGTCTTCTGTTAAATATGTTTTGCAGACAAGTAGAGTTGTTGAGGTTTCTTGACAGCTCTTGTTACATCTTTTATTACCATATGAATAGTTAAGAAAATATGAAACCTGTGTATGCATGTTAGGTTGTAATTTAGGTTTGGAGTTTAATTTCTCTTCATTAAACATTTTGTATAATGTTCTACATTAGTTGGGTAATGTCCTTCATTTTAGACCGTTAGTGTCCTACATTTCATTAAAAGCATCTGGCCACCCTACATTGACTCCACGAATATTTGCAAATGGAACAAATACGAGATTAATGTGCATAGTTTGCAGAGGTTTAAATGGTTTCCGTTCATCGTTCGCACGTTTTTGAAACTGCAAAGTTCTCAGTGTACCTTTGTCGACTGTTGCAAAACCTTTTGAGATTTCTTCCAAGCAACACGCCAAATTGCATTTCAGTTGCATTCATCCATATGTTGTTTCAAAAGTGTTCTGGTGCTTCTCTGATGGCCTCCAAACAACCCTGGTGGATTTGTGCAGCTCATCAAGCCACACGTCAGTGCGAACCCTTTCATACCTGCAGAAGAAGTGATACTCCCTTAGTTGAGGATTTGCACTCGGCATTATACAAACCATGCCAGAATTCCATCATACTAGATAACTAGGATAAGCCATTTATATAATTGCTGTTCCATTGTTTTCAAAGAGGATTCCAACTGGAAGAATAGAACCTTTGGAAAGGGTAAAACACGTGAATGCAAATTCAATACGAGTGAATGTATTTGGAGTGTAAATGACTTGCTTTGCCTGACGATCTCCCCTTTAGGGGTCACTGGAAAACATTCTGTTAATTGGACAGGTGGGTATACCTAGAGCAGACGGCTACACTGAGAATAGGTTTAGTCTCTCCCCCAGCTTACTCTCGTCATCTCTCTGCCTCTCTCTCCCTCTCTCTCCCTCTCCCTCCTCTCTCTCCCCCACTCTCTCCCCTCCCTCCCTCTCTCTCTCTTTCTCACCTGTGCACATTGCCAAGGGCGCACTTGCGTTGCGTATATTCTCTGTGTTTTTTCAACTGAAAACTGAAGAGTGCTGAGTTACAGTATTAAAAGAATTTTGTTCCACTCTAACAATGACCACAAAGTAAACAAGCCCGGCTGTCTCCGGATGAAGCAAGTCAATAGCCATTAACATAGCCTTTAAATTAGACTTTAATTAACAAATTGCAATTTGATGCATCTGTTGTTTGGTTAGTCAAATACAGCACCAAATAAAGCACGGTTTCTCTATGCAATTTATTTAATTGAATTCTAAAAGTGTAAACAAGGACAAACCACATTAAGATTTTATTTCATTTCCATCACAATGACCTGGTTTCATGTGCTCCCCATTCTCCCTAGACAATATGTAATTTAATGTGTTAATTAGAGAACATCACGACACGAACCTTATTACAGTAACACTGCTTTGTCAACAACAAGAATTATGCATGTGAATTACAGGATCGTTGAGAGAAAACAAGAAAAAATGGTTTAATGTTATTACATAGAAACAGATATTGAAACTTTAGAACCAGTTATGGCAAGGGCTATTTATTACTTTAAGGGGGTCGATCTGTGAATTTTCCAAAACTCAATATACTATTGAGTGTTTTGAATTTTTTGTCACATCTATGTCTACATGATGATGTGTGGTTGTAATGTTCGGTGCATATATGAATGATAATGCGAAAAATCTATAAACATATGTTCACAGTAGGTGACAGTAATTGTGGGCTGTCACAACTGCAATTTGACCAGTTTTATGTTAAATTTTGTCTTATTTGGTGGTGGTGGTGGTGGTGGTCGTCGTCGTCGTCGTCGTGGTAGTGGTGGTAGTAGTTGTGGTGGTGGTGGTGGTGGTGGTGGTGCTGGTGGTAGTTGTGGTGGTGGTGGTGGTGGTAGTTGTGGTGGTGGTGGTGGTGGTGGTAGTGGTGGTGGTGGTAGTTGTGGTGGTGGTAGTGGTGGTGGTGGTGGTGGTGGTAGTTGTGGTGGTGGTGGTTGTGGTGGTGGTGGTAGTTGTGGTGGTGGTGGCAGTTGTGGTGGTGGTGGTAGTTGTGGTGGTGATGGTGGTGGTGGTGGTGGTGATGGTGGTGGTGGTGGTGGTGGTGGTGGTGGTGGTGGTGGTGGTGGTGGTGACGAAAACGACGCTGATGATAGTGATGATCATAATGATGATGATGATGATGATGATGATGATGATGAAATATTTATATGTATCTCCATGTCCCATGTATATCGGAAACGGCTCTAATGACTACGATGAAAATTTATATAATTAGCTAACATTTTAAGTCCTAGGGGGTGTTAATCCAACATAACGGGAAGAGTAATCTGAGTAAGTTTTGCCTTTTAGGCTTATCTAAATAAGTATCTTCTCCAAAAAAACAAGATTTTACGAAAAAAAAACATAAAAAAGAAGAAAATCGCCGAGCGAAGCTCGATCGCCTACGTACTTGGTAAGAAAATGAGAAGCCTTGAGGAACGTAAATTTCAATACACCTAAGAAGTGATGAAGAACATCTCCTGTGACAACATGAAAGAAGAATGCCTGAAAAGATCTTGTGAGAAATGCACACAAAATAGTGTTCAAACTTTTGACTTCGACTCAAATGAAAAGAATGGTATTGAGGAGTAGATTGCTAAGAAAGTATCTGTTACTACAGACGGAAATACTAAGAAGTGGCTAAAGAATGTTTTGAATTTTCCAAGAAAGAATTGTCAATTTTCTTTAATACATTCCAAAATGCATGTCAACAATAATAGTTTCAGACAATTGCTTTTATTATAAAAAGTTGGCTGCCAGATGAGACATTACCTCATTTAGATTTTTAAGAGAATTTCAACTGCAAATATGCTGAAGTAGTTCAAGAGTCCCACTTGGTTCTTCAAAGAGACAAGTTTACTCTCACAGTCTGCTTTGTACTACCACTCTAAGTTAGAGAAACTAAATGTTTATGTTTCTGCGCAGTATTGAAAGTTTGCGACACAATTCTTCAACTACATGCATTCGTCTTAAACCTGTTTTCCATGAAAGTAAAAACATTTACGGCTATAATATGTGACAAATAACAAGTCCAGGTACTTTTCCTGTCGCTTTATTGCTCTTCTAAAACTGAATCATAAAAACACAGTTCTCTGTTTTATTATTAACACAATCTACAATTTGTCGTGATCATGCAACTAACAGTTGTTCTGCCCTCTCGTAACCATGACACACACTTCACTGTATTTCTACTGTCTGTCTCACAAACAGCTGGCTTCGACGACACACACTCTAAACCAGGTCTGACGAACCTCACCCCGAAGTGCGAACAGAGTAGTCCCTCCCCTCCTTAAATGCAGTACCCCACATACACACGCATTAGAAGTAACTGGTTTTCCCTTTGTTTCTCCCCAGTTTTCCGCTTTCGTGTTCACAAAGGGAGGGGAAATAGGGGAGTGTCTTCACACCCGCAGAGTACACTTCCTCAGGTCTGCTCTAGATACTTTCTCAGCACTCATCTCGGAAAGTGCATCAGCTTTAAAACTGCTCCTCTGCCCGTGCCTTCTCGCTTTTATAGTCTAGGCGAAGTGCTGACGAATTGCTTATGTTACTTAATCCATGATGTTTTCTTATCCTGATTAAGTTAATGTGGTGCAAATGTTATGAAGGTAACATCATTTTATCGTTCATTAAACCATGAAATTAGATTTTGAAATAATTTACAAAAACGTTTTACGCAATCTGTTTCTGATATGCTATTGCCCAAGACAGAAAGGTTTCTATATATCTTCCTTCCAGTGGGGTATTCCTTGCTATAGATAGCAGTTGTGTTGGTGGTGAGTAATCATAAAACTTTGGTTGGGATACAGTATACCTCATATTCCAAACGTTTGTGCTTCTCTTTTTCAACTATTTATTCTACTAAATAACCATAAGTGCCACACTACGGAACGTGTGGTTGTTGATTACCAGGCCTTGGTTTTGGGCCACAGAGGCAGAAGACTAGTTGGCAACGCATGCTGTTGAGTTGATATCTGACCAATAGAGTTCGGTAGCACTTTAAAAGTACAGGTTGTTGCGTAACAAAGGTCATTGTCGTCATTAGTACTGCTGGTCTATAAGCCACACGCTTAACCCTAGCATTACCAAGCCTTATTCCACAACTTAGATTTTGAGAAATTTCTAAAACGAATTCATTTTAAAATTTGGTATTATATCTTGTAATGTTTATAAAGGTAATATTAAACACTGTTTAACTATTTCTTTTTCATCTTTTTACATGAATTACATTAGATATTATGCCAATCCTTATTACAGGACTTATACTACCAGCACATGTGACCACCACTGGTAACAAAATGTCTTAGTAATTTTTAAAACAAATGTACTTTAAAATTGGGTATTATATCTTGTCATGTTTATAAAGGTTATTTTTAACATTTCTTAACTTTTTTACATGAATCACATTAGACCAACGGGGCAGTACTTTGTGACCATCTTGACATTTCATTGTTTCTCAAAAACACGAACAATAAAACTTTGTGAACAATTACGCATTTCAGTAGTAGAAACAGTGACTGACTGTTAGTTGCGTGCTTTAATCAAAAAATTGAAAGACAGAATTTAAAAATTACACAAGCTGGACATAACCCTTGATAATACTAGGGTTAATAAATATATTTGATTCAGAGGAATGTAGTGCAGTGACTATGGTAAAGTACCTGAAGAGATCTCAGCACTTGTTAGGGACTTCCGCACCTCCTTGTGGCCCGTCTATCTGAAGCCCTTTGGTACCCTGCTGTTCCCTCACTTCATCCCTGCCTACTCCATGTATATCCTTTACTCTTTATGGTAAACATCCCCTGTTTTAGAACGATAATGGAGCCTTTTCTATTCATTAAAGAATTCTAGATTCCTCTAAAACCATATCGTATCAGTTATATAAGTCCCTGGGGCCTTCAGTTCAAAATTGAACTACTACAAAAACTGGATGACTTAAACCTAGAATCTGTTATTGCAGGGATGAACGCCTAATAAAAAATGTGCTGAAGAAAAACTGTATTTGCAGATATGTTCGCCATAAAGTTCGTTTTATTGGATTGTAACAATGAATGCGAATGTATAATTCGTGTGATATCCTATTCTTCCGTTATGCATCTGTAACATCATGTTTAGGGTGTTTTTCTTTAGATACATTGCGAATACACCTTGTAATTTGTTGCAATGATTTGTAAACAAGCGTAGTGTATTCATATAAACTATTTAGGTTAGTAATTAGCAGGGCTCCAGTGTTATACACCGGAACTTCGAAGTGCACTACAACTGGACTATAGACACCCATCAACAGCACGCGCATAAGGAAGGGAAGGCTGTGAATGGAAAGAAATGTCTGCACACTGTTAGGTATAGTCTGTGCATCAAAATAGTGAGTAGCACACTTGAATTGGTGCCGTGTATTAAAGTCAACTACTATCAATTCTATTCCACTGTGGTTTATTTATTAATCTGTACACTTCAATAGAATACGCAAATGCTATTTACAAGCCAGAAGATCTATTACTGCAATATGTATAATAAATCATCCTTGAAATAATTACTGCAACGAAGGCGTTAAGTGCCAATTTTGTTGCTGTGTACATTTAAGTGCATTCTGAAACTATCAAATGTAAAATTCCTTCAGTTATTATTCAGACAATTCTTATACTGGGAAAAGGATCGTTCCACGTCACACGAAGTTATCGGTGCATATCTGAAATGTTACAATAATTGAACCAATACAGGTGTTTCACGATGTGAGAGAAACAATAGAGAAGCAGAAATACACAACTCAAGTTCCGATATATTCAGTAACGCCGATACATTGGAAATAAGCGTTGAGCCCAATTTTATTATAGCCTATCGATACTGAGGTGCACCCCTTCCTCGCCAACACCTTACCGACGAACCGAATTGCAGTTAAACCAAACCATTTGTTTTGGTGTATAAACCTCTAGCCCTGGTAACTACTCTATGTATTTTATTTTCACTATGTAAGTATTTATATACATTGAATAACATTGCATTCTCAAAGTTCCACTTCTACCCTTCTATATTTCGCTGGTCTTTCAAACTCGACCCTTTTGGGGTGACTTTAAACAGTATGCACATAGGTTGGGTTTGCAGCACCACAAATCCAAGCTGTTAACAAATATAATCTTCACTTTATTGCATCAGACGAACCAACAGTTATCCATAAAACTGAAATTTACCCTGATATTCTGATATTGGTATCCATAAGAATATGCATCTACCTGCATATGCCACATCTCTAAAATAGTACTTGATTCGGAACACTGCCCACTTCTCATCACATTCCAATTAAATGCCAATCTCATAGCAAAAGCACCACGTCTGGTTACTGGTTACGTCCATTGGGAAACATTCCAATTAAGCTTGAACTCATCTTTGGAAACTGCATATCGCCTATCAACCATACCGTATAATGCTGTTGCAAACTTCACCGAAAATATTCATACTTGCATCAAAGAATCAATAACTTGCTTTAAGAGGCCAAGAGAGCATTTGCACGTACCATCGTTTATTCTGAAATGAATTTAAGAGAAACATCTGCTCTTCGTCAATGTCAACGAAATGGGCGCCGTGGTTAAGAAGAGCGTTTAACGGTTTCATTCGCACAGTTAAATAATAATTGGGTTAGTTTCAATTTAATACATATTTAACATAATTATAATTGCTTTCAACAAATGATTGCAAATGGATTTTCCAAGGACCAAATATAATACTAGCATTACACCTCAACGGATAGACTGTTACCGACGCCAGCTCTAAATGCAATTTATTTTCTTCACATTAGTTACACATATTTACTCCTAATATAAGTACAAATGAAATTGCAAAATAGCTTTATCACCAAGTAAATAAACCAAATGATTCAAACGAAATTTCTACTGCTTCTGTGCATGAACAGATCTCCTTTATGATCCAATCACGGTCTGATTCCAAACATTGTGCTAAAGAACCTTAGAAAGAAGGTCTTGGTGTACTTAACTTAATGTTCAACGCTTTTCTGTGAAATTATTATTTTCCACACACACGAAAACTTGATAAAGTTGTTTTTCATAAATCTAATACATCCAAATAATATGTGCCATCCAGCTATTAATCGATCAGTTTATTGCCAATATTATCAAAATGTTTTGAATACAATTATTGATAAACTCCTTTTCCAGCTTCGTATTTCACAACAATAGTATTATTTCAGATTACCAATTTGGTTTCCGTCTTAACCATCCTTCAGTACGCCAGTTATTAAGGATAACGGAAACTATACTCAATGGATTTGAAAATAAATGATACAAACTGTTTTCTTGGATGTTGCTCAAGCCTTCTACGAAGTTTTCCTTAAAGGACTGCTACTTATACAGAGTTGGCTTACCGAACTATCTCATTCATGTTATCAAAAGTTTACCAACGGAACGCCTATTTGTGGTTCGTATCGATGGACTCACATCAGCACCCAAAGCAATTAATGTCCCGTAAAGATCAATACTCGCACCGGTATCATTTAATGTATTCACAAATAATATACCGCACTTGCTACTTAGCTCGGCCTAGGTACCCAATGCGCTCAAGCTAAGAGTGCGCTAACAACTGTGTTGTGTAGCTTGGGAGGGGTGCGATAAAGTGCCTTGTCTCAACATGTGAACATTGAACCACAGTAGGACATCAAATAAATATTCCCATCTCCCAGTGCAAATCTAGTACATAACATAATAACCTAACGTAACATTTTTTAAGCAAATTATCGTCTACAAGTTTTTAAAAACGCCTCATATTTTTACTTAAAATAAGTCTAAATCTACAGAAGCGTCGCTCTGCGTCACAGACGTGACAGGTACATAACGGAAAAGTACCATATTAGACAAATAATAGATTCGCATTCATTGTTACAATGCAATAAAACGTCCTTTATGGCACATATGTTTGCAAAGGTAGAACTTTTCTGCAGAAGATTTTTTAATTAGGCAATAATAGATCCTTAGTCCTTATTCGTCCAATTTTTGCAGTAGTTGAATTACAATCTGAAGAACCATAAGGATTTACATAACTGAACCTGAAGATACGATATGGTTGTAGAGGAATCTTCAAAATGTATTGTAATCAATGTAAAAGACTCCATTAATCATTCTAAAATGACAGATTTTACTATAGTTACTGCACTACGTTCCTCTGAATCAAATGTATTTATTAAGCCTATGAGTTATAGAACAACTGTAAGAATGCCGGTAATGACCTTTGCTACGCATCCACCTGTATTTTTCAAGTGCTTTCCCACCCCGCGGCTCAGACTATCAACTCAACCCGTGCGTTCCCAATTTCAGTATGCTGCCTCTGCGACCCAAAACCGAGGTCTGATAATAATCAACGTAATACCCTGGATGAGAAGTAACTTACCTCCTCCAATCTTAGGACGTAACCGTATTCCATAGATCTGCTTCTATGTTCTGTGATTTTCAATCTACCTATGACTTTTCTAATGAAGCATATATTTTTATAAGGTCGATGTGTTCCTTATATATCGATGGTTGCGAGTTTAAGCAACAACTGGAAGAAAATAATTACATTCCAAATATATTTACTAATTTTAAATAAAAAATAATACTGTCTACGGTATTAAATATGTATTACAGTATTTAAAAGGACTGCTTTATAAAATCAGCAATGTTTTTCAGAAACTTCTGCTGGCAACGTTTGCGAGCATCTGTATCACGCCACGATTATATATGTTGCTGTTGATTCACTGCTTTGTTCCACAGAACACAAAGCAACATATATACAAAGGTTTCGCGTTATTGATAGTGCCGTAATTCAATATTTTCCGTTAAGATTAAAATACCAATTTGTGTTCCTCCTTACCTCTAATGCTTTGTATCTCTCATTTCCTGTCATTCTGTTCCTAATGCTTTCAAGTTTAGGTTCAACACGGAAAAACACGCCTTCTTTGATGACACCTTGCAAATATGAACCAAACGGGTCAACACCAATAGTAAAATAGCGAGTGAGTGAGTGTTGTTTAAGGTCCCGTCGACAACTAGGTCATTAGGGCCCGAGTAAAATAGCATTGAATGCACGTGTAGGCAGGTAACCTTGCTATAGTGGTACAATACTTCTTCAAATGTGAGGCAGGGGTGAGGATTAACTGCACTTCCTGCTCATGCCGTCGTGCGTAAGGATTTGAACTCCTTGTGCTCCGTGTTTTTGCATTTTTTCCTACAGACGCTAATAAAATGTATTTAATCCTCAAACTGTTGATATGTATTTATTGTTACACACATGCAATAGAATTATATTTGATTGTTGAATTTAACCATTTAAATCTTACCGTCCTTGCCTCCCCTTGTTTCTTAACATTTACTTAGGGTTTTAGTCCACGCAGCATTTCAATATAAGTCTTCCGTCGCAAGCAGTCATCATCACTTTAGTTGCTAACTGGCTTGTCATCAGTAAAGGCTGGAGGGATGTGCGCTCGCATGCAATACCGGTTAGCTGGACACAGAGTGTGAATTACGTCAGAAGTACAGCATGGCCATCAAATGTGCAAACAACTGCCACTAGAAGCAAGAAACGAAAACAGCGTAACGTAGTACTCTGTGAACTAGTGAAGCATTGCCTTGCAAGTGTATGCAGACGCAAGGTCAATATGTAGTATAACATGACTGTTGCTATTGTAACTACAAAATCTCTGCTATCGCATGAACTATCTGAAAATCTTCAGTTCATATTCAACACTTTTACAGTCTTGCCCAAAGCTATTAAACAATTAGAAAATCGGGGTTGGAAATGTCCAAGAGCGTAAGCTTAATAGAATACTTAGCTAATTCAATTAATAGTATACCTCTTGTGCAGAGATACCTCTATCGAAAAGGTGAAAGCTAAATTCCAGAAAGTTCTAAGCAAAAACATTGGTTATCAAGCTATGTGTGAAATTTTGAAACTGAGTGAGAAGGAAAACACGCTAGACGACAGAGTAGAATTCTTTACATTTTCACCTCCAACATCCTGTGACGTAGAGAGAAGTTTTCACTGTTTAAAAACTGCTTCAGTGATAGGCGAAATAGTGAAATTGCATATTTAATCATTTACGAATGTACATTGTAACACAGTGTAATGCACTCTGTGACGATATTATAGTTAATGAATAACAGTATGTATGAGCACTTAAGTGCAATTCAAGAATGCATAGTTTATTATGCTTGTAGGTTGTGCTGTAGTGAGGCGGTTTTCATGGTCAGGCTGTGCCTACCTGCAGCTGCTTACATATGCGAGCGATAACAGTCAAGTCAATGTCAATGGGCAGTACACCTATGGAAGCGTCATGCTACTATAGAATCCATATGTACCACATCAATTCAATGAACAAATTATCACCCGCATCAGCACATAACCTATCGATGTCCTGAGAAGAAGTTATTGGTATGCCACCGGCTAGTGCGCTTCTCGTTCCATTAGAAGTAATATATGCCTCGAGCAGCAACAGTGAACTTTACAGGACAGTTGCAAATATTCTATTGACCCTTACATAAACTAGAATCCGGTTTCTGTTGTAACGTCATCAGTTTGATATTCATTTATAGTGTATCTTCCCAATGACCGTAAATGGTCGCTGTGCAATTCATTGGGACACAGCTCACAAGGGGCTCATGCAGAACCAGTTACATGAAGCTTATACGTGTATCTTCAAAATTCTGTACTGTATCAATTAAATTTCCATCACAATTTATAGCTTACACTTGTAAGTTCCAGTACTTCCCATATATGGTTCGTTCATAATATGGTCAGCCTATGTAAATCCTCCAATAAATAGTGCACTTGCAAAGTACTAGCATGAACGACAACAGAGGACGCCAGTAGTGCATATAAAATACGAGGGAGAAGCAGCTTTCTTTGTAGTAGTCCTCAATATTGTACTTAATTTTGAGTGTAAACGCGAGTTTTTGACAAGTCTTTGTTATAAAACATATTTTACCTTGAAATATGACTATTATAAACTAGCTTTTGGCACCACAGAAGCCCAAGACCCCTTGTTTCATCGTAGAACAGTTTATTAACTTACATAGTAAACATAACCCCGGCAAAGAAGCGCCATAGTAAAAGCAAGCACTTCTCATAATATGGCCTCCTTGGTGGTACATGCCAAATATTATGCTACTTCCGTAAAACTGCATTAATTTGCAATGTTTGTTTGTAAAGCATCTGCTAATATTAAAATATTTTCCAAAGTTAATTCATTCTTGCAAAATTATGTGTGTTTAACTATGTTCATAACTTACTCTGACCTTCTTATTTGTATTTCACGATAGGGGGCATATTTGGAACAATTTTGTGTGGATAAAGAAATGCCACCTTTTTCTTTCGTCATTATTTGCTAGCCTCTAAATCAGGTTATCATTACAGTCACCTCATATCTAATTGTAAGCTTACAAGAGTATTTAATGAAGCACGCATTGTCCTTTATGCAAACTATGCGAGAGGTTTATAAACAATAATAAAAAGGGGCCCATATTTGGGTACCTTGCCCATAATATTAAACGGTACCAAAGAAAATAAGTAATTTAATTTTATCACATAAAATATTTTGGTTCTAGTCATAGAATCGGAGCTTTGAGCCAGTTCATCGAAACGCCAATCAAAGTACAAGATTCAAAGAGTTGAATGCGTCTTGCAAAACACATTCTATGTTCGCTTCATGTTTGTCGAGCGCAGCTGCTACTGAAGTTTGCATCCCAAAGGTGAGTCAAACGGCGTTTGTTCAACCCTGCTCCTTGTTAACTGGCCTCTCTGCGCGATATCCGGCGTCACAGGGTGAGGTTTGGACGACTGGACGATATGTGGCGGCAAACGGCGAAGTTTGAACTGCTGGCACGATATCCGGCGGCACAGAGTGAGGTTTGGACGACTGGCAGATATGTGGCGGCAAACGGTGAAGTTTGAACTGCTGGCACGATATCCTGCGTCACAGAGCGAAATTTTGACGGCTATCACGATATCCTGGGTCACAGGGCGAAGTTTTGACGGCTGGCACGATATCCTGGGTCACAGGGTGAAGTTTGGACGGCTGGCACGATATCCTGGGTCACAGAGCGAAATTTTGACGGCTGGCACGATATCCTGGGTCACAGGGCGAAGTTTTGACGGCTGGCACGATATCCTGGGTCACAGAGCGAAATTTTGACGGCTGGCACGATATCCTGGGTCACAGGGCGAAGTTTTGACGGCTGGCACGATATCCTGGGTCACAGGGTGAAGTTTGGACGGCTGGCACGATATTCTGGGTCACAGGGCGAAGTTTGGACGGCTGGCACGATATTCTGGGTCACAGGGCGAAGTTTGGACGGCTGGCACGATATCCTTGGTCACAGAGCGAAGTTTGGACGGCTGGCACGATATTCTGGGTCACATAGCGAAGTTTGGACGACTGGCACGATATTCTGGGTCACATAGCGAAGTTTGGACGGCTGGCACGATATTCTGGGTCACATAGCGAAGTTTGGACGGCTGGCACGATATTCTGGGCACAAGACGAAGTTTGGACAACTGTCGAAGAAATTGGAAACCAAACTTTATAGGCTAGCACGAATATTACTTCATCTAGTACGTACCTGTAGTAAGTATAGAAAATATGGCATTCCACCCTCAAATTAGATTTTACCTTTCATCGGAATTAGATTTTTTGAGTCTACCTCTTAGAAGTTACCATTTAACATCCTTGCTGGGTATAGGAGGTAGGGGAAATCTTGCATTCCTCCCAGAAAGTCAATACCGAGATTTCACTGGAAATACGCGTTTTGAATCTCCCTGAATCCTAAAAGAAAGTAATTTTAGAAAATGGTCTGTGTATGCGATTGCGTACATGTGTGTGTGTGTGTGTGTGTGTGTGTGTGTGTGTGTGTGTGTGTGTGTGTGTGTGTGTGTGTGTGTGTGTGTGTTAACAGTATCACACGAAACCGAAATGTCGGATAAATATGAAACGTGGTATTTGAGCTTGGTATCTTCCAAGGCTGCAGCACGACGATTTTTAACAAAATGCCCCACCCCAACTACGCTTTACATGGAACGTTTTTCGAAAGTATTGATTTACTCACAAAAGTTCTAACGAATTTGATTAAAATATCACATGTTTAAGCTATCTTCACGATGAATACTCTATCTAATGTTTTCTAAAAATAACTTCTTAAGTCCTCTTTATGGTGACCAAGCTGGATGGCTCAGGCAGTAACGTCTATAGCTCACGTTCGGGAGGTCGCGGGTTGGATCCCCGTAGCCGCGCACTTTGACATGTTCTTTTCCGTGGTCTTTCCATGTCACTTATGCGAATGCTGGGGTGCAATATTTCATACCACGGTTTCCTTTCCATCATTTCCCTTCATTCCATTTCCTTACCATCTTTCGGGTGTGCCTTCAGGGGTAGTGTTGGCAGTGCCGGTCAGATGGCGTGGATGACTGCGCATGGTAACTGCTGTTCTCGGCTCTACGTGACGTAAGGCCGGCCCTTGTCCTCCGTCGGGGGGATGCTCAGTGGGATACCGAACCTGCGCTGTGCTGGCTGTTTGGCGAGGCCC
The DNA here is from genome assembly GCA_030765045.1 of Tenodera sinensis. Classification (NCBI taxonomy): domain Eukaryota; kingdom Metazoa; phylum Arthropoda; class Insecta; order Mantodea; family Mantidae; genus Tenodera; species Tenodera sinensis. Next base: position 89,460,402 of record CM060964.1, read on the forward strand.
GGTGCCGGGATCAAGATACCTCAGCACTTGTTAGGGACTTCCACGCGTCTCTGTGATCTGTCTGGCTGCAACCCTGTGTGGCACCTTCAGTTCCCTCATTTCATACTTGCCTCCTCGAGGGTGGTAGCCACAATAAATCTGTGTAGGTCGAAGTGAGCGAGGTGTCTCCCCTGTGTCTGTCCTTTACCTCTTAATTCTGTCTGAACCTCTGTTGTACAATTGGTAAACCGTTAGACATGGACAAAATGTTACTATATAAAAATGTAGATCTCGTTATAGCATACACGTTTTGCCAGTACTTTTTTGTGGCGTTAACCATTTGCGAGATATTGTTAATGATTTGCATTTTAGCTACCTTATACTTCCTTCAACTGCAAATCACTTTGCTTCTACCTTCCTTCCCCCCATCCTCCCTCCCTCTCTGCCTTCCTTACTTCTGGGTGCATACCTCTGTTGTAACGTCATTAAGGCAAGCAAGGCTATAGATTCCAGTCGGCAAATATCGCTTCCAACACGTCCCTTTTAACGAACTTGAAGAAACTTGAACGTTCTAGATTACACGCCATGTTGCATAAGCAGTAAGGCACACGTCCCTTTGCGTAGGATTCCCGTCTCATGTTCCCACATTACACGACACTAGCACACAAGACTCCTAGCGCAACAGCCATTCGTGGGCCAAGGCTTACCGCCCGGCCGCTGCGTTCCCCACCTATGCCCACGGCAGGCGGCATGAGTAGGGTGCAGAACTGGAGGGTGAGGTATGGTCAGCGCCCCGAGCCCTTCCGTCTGGTTATGCTCAATTGGCCCCACAGGGACCTAACGAGGTTGAATGCACCCCGTACTAGATCTTTCAGCGGGTGAAAATCCCACACCGGTACCGAGGATCGAACCCGAGTCCTACCACTGCACTACGGAGACGAACCACATACGGCGTGGTATGTGGCAACTTTACTCCATAACTATAGACCATAGATCCACTAATATACTACGAAACAAATGGAGATTCCCATTTGATTTTAACGAACGAAAGACAAACACCTTGTTTTTGTGGACCATGATTTACGGATTAAATGATCAAAATACTAGATATATCGCTACATTTAGGATAACTAGTTCAGCAGTTCTCAGGCCCCTGGATTCCCTTTTATGGGGACACAAAATCACTCATCTACGACACTCCGGAGAATACAGAAGTAATGCTCATAATGAGAATTATAGCCGACGACATGGAAGTCAAGGAATATATGAACAAATTGTATCTGTGCACTGACACGACTTGTATCTCTTACGGTTTATCACTTATGCAAAAGTCATACAGAATGTACCGGGCTTTAGAACTCTTTCCAGAAAATGCAAATTCTTAAAAACCTTTGTGATGCATCCTTTAAAGATGCTGAAGTTAAACAGCAAGTTTCTTATTTAGCCGACATTTCGTTTCTGAGTTATACTTTTCACACGCAGGCCTTTTTCTAAAAATGCTAATTTTGGATTCAAGGGTCCTCGAAACCTGTACTTCCAGTTAAATCTCAAGTATAAAATGTTTGGTGGAATGCAATATCTTCTTTACCTACATACTATGTAGGTGGTACAGAAAGTAAAAAGCCGCCAATGAAAAATTGTGGTGAAAAGGAATGTTGCGAATTTGCAATACTGGGATTGTTTGCTACCTGAATGTGGTTATGATTAGTTATAAATAGAGGACAGAAGATTGTGCAATAGGCCGTAAGTTTAGTGCACATGAGATCTACTGTTGCTACTCTCGCACGTACACAGCGTGCGAATATCCGACGGCTGTACGGTACCGTTTACGTCATTCATTCTCCGTGTCCAACTAACCCGTATCGCATGTGACTGCACGTGATTCCGCGATCTAATTAGTTATAAAATGCCAGGAATATGGAAGAAACCGTCAGGCATCGCTCACTGCTGTCAGGTAGTGCGTGTTTGAAAACACACATTGTTAATATTTTGACCTCAGAAATTGTCTCCTGGTGTTTCACAAAAAGTGACTGAATAGTTGTGAGGAGGTGACTACTGCTGATAGGAGGAAGTTATGTGCACTTCACAAACACTGTACTTACTGAAAGTACTAGACACATTAAGTTGTCTTATAACATAGATCTTTGTGAAATAAAGGTCCGAGAAATATTTTAGGAGTATCGGGGCATGAATGTGGAGGCTTTTCATAGGAGAAGAGGAACACATAAGGGAAGCAGAGAGTTCGGGTGGGATTCCTAAATATAATCCCTAAAACAATAGCAAAGCTTGTTGATCTAATTTTAAACAGGTTTTAAACTATCGGTAATATATAATTTTGCCAATCTAAAGAATGGGAAAAGTGTGGAAGGAATCAGCATAACTGATCAAGCCACATTTCAATTAAGCTTAAGGATAAGACTATTTTTCAGAATGCATTACAATAATTGCTAACGTACAGCACTGAGCCTGACGTAAATGGGATTGGCTGCTTATTTCACATATTTAAATTTTAAACCACCTCGCATCCTTTTTCATGAATACCTGCTCTAGGAACTTCACCCTATATTTCACGGAGCGCTTTTTTTGGTGACTCAAATGTCAAGGACAGCCAAATAATCTAATTGGAATTTTTCAGCCCATGCAGAACTGTACAATCGAGACAATTACAGGCTTTGCGAAAAAAAATTCTGTAAAAGTAAACTTTTTTTAACGGCTGTGAGTTTTGTTACATTCGGTAACTAAGATGATTGGAACAATGCCACAATGCATTTCTGACTCTTGGCTCATTACAACAAAATATTTGCATGGACATCCCCTAGAATTACTCCAAAAATCTACTATTATTTAGTGGACACCCTATGTACATAATAAGAAACTTAAGTGTGGCCCGTAATCTTCCTAAAACGTCCAGTGACATTGAGATCATTAGTAACCGAATTGAAGGTATGACGATACATCACAAATACCCCTCAAATAGCGTACAAGCAGAACACAGGTGTGCTCCCATTTCCAAAATTGTAAGGTTTGAATATAGTTGAACTAGCAACATGTTGATCCATAAAGAGTTATGCTCCACCTCATCGAGTTAAGGTACATAGATACGGTGGGCGAATTGCTATTTACCGACAGCCGGCGCCGTCCTGTGTCCAAACTTTCATATATCAACGAGCAGGACCATTCATAACAGACACTACTAAAACCTGCAACGGTAAATCACAGCAAGGGAATTTAGTATCCGCCTGTTGTTCCTCTCAGTATTAAAACTCCAAAATTAATAGTGACTCGTGATATCCCTATTGATGTTAGCGATACTATTATACTTAGATATCCTCCTCGAGCCCAATTTATGTAACTTTTCTGGTTGTTGAATTCATCGCCCTGTGATAGTACTAATACATTTTCTACTACCTGAAAAAGATTTGAAATAGTGCACGAAAATAATCTTGCGTGTCTTCAGAGAACCTTTTAGATGTGTTTTATAACAAAATTTAAATTAGCTTTTAAAATGTTTGTGTATGCTAGGACTCAAAATAATCGTTAGAAGAGCAGCATGCAAGCTATATTTAGGGACACAAATCTTAGCTGTAAAATATATTTTTCCGGTAGCAGTAACACCCTTTCTCAGTCATCCTTCATTTAATTAAAAATGAATAGATGCAGTAGCCATATTGAAGGTGCAGTTTAATAATAACTATTCCAAACCGAATGTAGTAGTACTGTATGCCCACGACAAGAAGGCTAGAGGGGAATGAAGGGCAGAGGGGGCTTCAATTGTTTATCTGCTCCGGTAGCGTATCTGTTTACTAGGAAATGAGTGCATGAGAATGCATATGAGTCACCCGCATTGCCAGATCTAATGTGCTTTGCAGTATTAGGTGCAGGTGCAGAGATTTTTTAGTATTATGCATTATTTGGCTCTCGCGCTACGGCGCTACAGTTATATACTTGTATTTTGTTTGTTTTATTCTTGGCTTAATATTTACATATGGCTGCAGTTCGAAAGAAGGGACGAAGTATTCACAGTGAAGCAAGGGAGGTAATTAGAAAGTGATAGAGGTATGTGACGAAGAAGCGAAATCAGGACAATTGAAATGTTTATTATCACAAAGAAATTTACGTGTGGCAAATCATTGTGGGATATCGTAACATAGTGTAACAAGAATAAGAATAAGGTGTTAAAGCTGGTGAAAAATCACTTCATACTCCGGGGAAAAAGAGACCAAAGGCCGAGGAATGCAAGTTTCATTGTGATGACTTTGATAGAACAGTAATTAAAAACGTAACTCGAGACTTTTATTTGGTTAAAAAACAAGTGCCCACTGTACCGAAGCTAATTGCAGCAATTAGGGAAAAAATAAATTTTCCTTGGGGAAGAGAAACTCTGCGGAAGCTATTGCACGATATGGGTTTCAAATGGAAGCGATGTGGAAGTAAGAGAAAATTACTTATTGAACGTCCAAATATGGACTGGAGAGCTAAATGCCTAAGAGCTATAAATGGATACAGAAATGCTGGGAGAAATATCATTTACATTGATGAGTCCTGGGTGGACAATAATTTGACATTTGGGAAGTGCTGGCAGAGTGATGATATCTACGGGATTACGACAAACACTAGCTCTTCGAACCGCCTGATTCTTGTAAATGCAGGCAGCAACGAAGGTTTCATACCCGGAGCTTCTTTGATATTCAAACCTGGACTTGCTAGCGGCGATTATCATGGCCAAATGAATGGAGAAAATTTCCAGAAATGGTTGGAGGAGAAACTGTTTCCTAATATACCCTGCAATAGTGTCATCGTGCTTGATAATGCTCCATACCACAGTGTACAAGAAAATAAGCCTCCGTCGAAATATGCTGTAAAGCTAGAAATGGTACAATGGTTGGAGAACAACAATATTTCATATTCTGCTGCAATGGGAAAGACCGACTTGTTTGATTTAATTCAAATACATAAACCAAAGGAAAAAATATATCATATCGACAGAATAATAGAAATGCATGGGCATACGGTTCTTAGATTACCTCCTTTATGTGCGAGTTGAACGCTGTAGAATTGGCATGGGCAGCAATAAAACGACATGTAAGAGAGAGAGCATAATGTAACCGGTGATCTACATTTAAGAAATCTACAGCAAGTGTGTGAAGGTGCAGTGAACTCCGTTACAACAGCTAATTGGGAGGGCTATGTTAGGCACGTTAAGAAACTTGAGGATGAGTTCAGGCAAAAGGATGGGCTAGTGGAAGATGCAATAGACAATTGTATTATATCACTAGGAGGTCTGACGAAGATCCAGAGAGCGGTAGTGACAGCAGCGAGGGTGACGACTTCTCCGACTCGGATCTTGCACGACAACTGGACTTCTAGGTGAGTTATGTGACAACACTGTGTATTTTAAACGAACCTAGCATCCTTATCATACTCGGAAACTAGACATAAACACCGCGCGGGAAGCAAAACATGATTACGTTACACATTCCTAAGCCTCGCCTTCTTGTGCTGGGCTCCTAGAGATTTCTATGGGATTGGTTCTAAGCTGCTTTAGTAAGCACAATTATTGGATCCAGTGCGCTTCTGTACGGAAGAAACTCACCACGCCTATCTCTTGGCACGGTTTCCCGCTGCCTCAGCACTCCCATTGAGTAAAAATGTGTGATTCTTGCTTTTCTATTTGTTCGCCCGAAACTTTACTGAAAAATAAACATCAACTGAAAGTTGGGAGTCGTTAATAGTTTCCTATTGGTTTCTGGAGAAAATGAGACTTACTCGATTTTTACTTTCTTTACCTTCACTTCTGTTATTATATTCATTCGCTTTTATTTTGATCAGACACATCTTCAAAACCTCAAGGGAGCTCAAAACTTAGGGTATAATGCCTTCTTCAGAATCGTTTTCTTTCATTTCTGATGATATGCTAAACATTAAACATCTTACCACTTTTTGTGACCACATATTGTTAACTTTATGGAAAACACCTTCGTCGCAGAAGTGAAAGTTCCAGAAGTCATGAAGTTATATCAAGAGTAGAGCTTACATGAAATGAGAATTGTGCCCTCATATTGGTTTTAACTAATTATAAGACCTGGTCACTGCAAATACTTGGCCAAGAAGATTAATGACACAACTTAAACGGGAATTGGATTTGAAACTGTTCTGAAATTATAGAGCATTTGAGATTCGTTGAAGAGTGCACACTCCTCAATTGCTGATTTTACAACGTCCATTACAGGCCCACCTCCTCCTTAAAAACGAGGATTCGTTACAACATATTTGTCATTTTACCACAGATATTTATAGCTAATCACTCCTTAAAAACATTGTTAAAAGACCAGTAAAGGTAAATCCCAAAACTAGATGTTTACTGGAAAATAACAGAAACTCCATAGGATTGTAAGTGTCGGCGAGGGTTTTGCCGTGCAGAGAAGGGAATTTCCTCTCTGTATATCCTCGTCCTCCCGATCGGGGGAGTTCTCCTGGTCCTGGTTCCCCCAGGGGTTGCGTAAGCCCTCAGTGGGGGAGGGGTGCCGGTTAAACGAGCCGCCACTGGAAAGTCCGAATCTATACTTTTTAGCGACCATCACCTCTGCTATAATCTTTCCTCCTTCTGGTTACCTTTATCCTCTCACCTCACTGCTCCTTCCCGGGGGCCGCTTGTCAGTGGCATAGGACAAAATATCTTCCATAGATCGAAGTGCTAAGTCCCCCCTCCAAAGAGTCATTGTCAATGATTATTCTAAAGAAACGATTTGAGAATATATGTGTTAATATTCAGAGAACCTTGCATATTTGCACCCAGGAGACCTAAAAGCTTGAGATTGAACCACTCGCCATGTAGTATTTATCTTAGGTAATTGTAATACCATAAAAAATGGGATGCATTTCTTATGTCTTGTGCAATATACCGTGGGCCACAACAGACGTAAACCTTGTGGTCGCCGAGCTGTTAGGTCCCACTTATAGGTTAGATTTGATACTATCTATTATTTATCTTCCTCACTCTGCTTACTAATTTCCCTCAGCTATTTGACTTTTAATTTTCCTAAAAGGTTTCCTATTTCCCTTGTGAGTTTTTTTCTTGGTTTTACAGATAGGTAAACATTTTCCCTTGCATTTCTTCAAATGAATTCGACCACTCCCTTTTACCTGTCTGTCTCTGAGTATTTTAGTTGCCTTGCACACTAAAATTATATGCCAATTATTATCCTTCAGGTTGCACAAAAGATATTTCTCTAGATCACTCCCTATGGATAGATATTTCAATTTCACCATCCTGTTCCAGCATAGTCTTCTCTTGCTGCTTTATCACACACATCTACATATTTTTTCTCTACTCCAAACGACTTTAATTTCTTTGTATGTTCCCAGTCTTTTAATATCCTAATCTGATTTCTTTCCAGAAACAGTTTTGTAATTATTTCCTAGCCATTCACATATCCTAAAACCCCATTTTCAATATAGCTTCATTTAGTCACCGAGCTTAGTATTTTTTGATCAAGCCTTCCCTGTAGTACACAATTAAATATTTAGAACCTATATCATCCATCTTTCAAAAAGACCATCGCTTCATTCCTCATCCTATGTTTTCGCCCAAGTACAAGGTCTGATATTTGCATTTTCTGGTACTCTCCCCGGCCACACATTAAGTTTAAACTCTGCACATACATCGATGCGGGCTTTACCCACTCTACAAGTTTCGTAAACACAAAAGCGTGACATTATGTTTAATGAAAATGTCCCACGGTAGCACAGGAGTAGCCGCGCCTTTTCAATAGATTGGTATATGCATGGAAAGCAAACTTTCCATTCTGAACACTTTTGAATATTATGTATCCTAGTGAATCAACGAAAGAGCTTGTTTTCCGAATGCTGTGTACATTGTAATTAAAGAGAGTGAACTGCAAATTAAAAATCGCAAATCTTCCGATTATCCGAAACAATGAAATAGTTCACTAATGCGCCAAGGTCGCTCAACTGACATCCAACACGACACCTAGTACAGAAAACGAATTTAGTAAAATGCAGGGATATATTGATTGTTTAACGAGGCCTTCGTAACTTCCCCTTCTTCCCCTCTCTTTAACCCTCTCCAATGATAGCACAACTCATGCTACTGGCTGGACATAGCTATAATCAATGACACGTCGGCCTGAAAGGAAAGTATTGTTTTTTTCTGGTCTCTCAGTAAGTCGTTACCCCTCTTCAATGACAGCATTATTCATGCTACATCATAGTTATTAACAATGAGACGTGGGCTTGAAAGGAAGGCATTAATTTTTTCTGGTCGCTCAGTAAATCGTTACTCATTAAGCTCATCTGTTCCTTAAAACCATGTCGTTAACATCAGAAGCAACACGTGCCAGACTATGGGTCTATGGCAAGCTGGTAATACGGTTCCACAAATTTCAGAAACTGCAAATTCAGAGAAATATAATTCAATTGTAATGCCACCCAAGAAAGGCGGTTTACTACACAGATATTACAACAAAATCTTTCATTCGAAAGCAGAAACTGTTGTATAAATAACATAGTAAACAAACATGTTTAGAGCTATTCCGATACGAACTTTATTGCAGGTATCAATATAGAGAGAATTTGTAGAAGGATTAAAAGTTTTTATATTTTCCAATATAATATTGAATTATGCCTACTGTAAAATCCGGCCCAGACTGATGGATTTTAAGTGTGCTTAAAATGACAGCTCTATGTTAGTAGATTTACTGGCATGTAAAAGAACTACCCGACGAAGTTCCGGCACACCGGCGACGCTAATATGATCCTAGCAATTGACAGCGTCGTTAAACAACAGCATAATCTTAATTTTAACAAGTTCTTATCATTCTAAGGATAAAATTAAAGCTCTTCTTATAATACTGAATCGTTTAAGTCAATAAATCCAGCTTATTTCAGGCGATATTTGCTACATTTTCCATAACAGGCATTAGGAATTTGGAGGTAAATATAAAGAAAATTGAAACCTGGCTTTTCCAGAAGGTCAGGTGTATCCACCCTGCCCCACCTTTGCTTGTTCTCATTGCAGCGTCGTGCCTCTAATGCCGTATTGCAACTGCTATTGGTCACTAGTTGTGCCTCATCTCTTGCGAGACCCCGTAAGACGATAAGAAACTGAGAGGTGAACCCAAACAGTGCATATTACTAAATTTGCTTTGTGTACATATGCAACTTACTATCCTAGATAGAATCAGGTGATCCACTAAGCATTTAATTATGCGTAATTTTGTAATTTTACCAGACTTGAAGTTGGATTACAAATAATAGAGTAGCTACTCGAAATGGTTTTCTGAAATACATAACGTTGAACGATATGCATGAGGGTTGGCGACAGGCGTTAGTGTAGTCACATGGGATTTTTTAAGATGGGTTCTAAGTTCAATTCTAGCACACAGTTGCATGGATATTTACTTTCAGGGGTGGTAACATCTGAAGCATTTTATATCACTCGATTGACTGCTTCTTATTATGGGTGCCTACGGCTGCTCACGCATGAGTCTTAATCTCGGGTATCCGTGGTGGTTACAGAGAGCGATATTGTAGTTTTGTTAAAACTCTTTATTTGTTTTCTTTTTACTCATTTAAGCTTTGCTGAACAATTTTAAATAGAATAAAATATGTAGTCTAACGTAACGCTGGAACGAACTTTCACCGTGTTGCTTACAGGTATCTCTCCCTCGTAACGATGCCTGTCTCCTACTGTGTCTCAGTCATTATCCTTTTTAGCTTCCCAAACATCCATAATGGCCCTCACTTCATTAAGTCAAGACTTTGCCCTCTGGCGAAACCCCTCGGGTTTCCGATACTTTGTAAAAATACAATAGCAGGCTCTTTTTCTTTATGTTGAAGACCTTGCCAAACTAATTGTATCTCGTTTACGTTAATGTTTGGGACGTTCGCTAATGACCCTTGGTAGTGCCTTTTTGGCATCCCTTCACCTGTGGTACATATTCTTAACCCTTTGCTATTAATGGATTTTGTAACTTTGATATATTCTGTATATCATAAGCGCTATACAGAAAAACTGCTACAAATGCCCCCCATATACATTATCATATTATGTAAGAATATGATAAGGTATATGTCTTGCCCGAAAATCATTTTCTTGTTAAAATTTCGCGATTGTTCAGCAAATCTTTCATCAATTACATACAAATGCTTAAAAGGGTTTACACTCAAATTCTTAAAGACATAGTTTGTACATAGAATACCCTTCACATATTTACATTACACAAATCGGCACTCAACACATATAGGGTTATATTTTTAATGCTACATAGTGATTTAATATTATATTACATGTTTCTTCTTTCATTGCTCTTCTGATTCTATATAATTATTTTTATCAAAAGTCTTTTATGGTTATTGATTGTTCTGCTTGTTTCACTTTTAATTTGCTTTTATTTATTTTTTTTTTTTCACACGCACATTATCCACTTCACTGTTTTTCTTTTTTTTTCGATATATTCTCTTTGCTTAATATTAATTACGTTATTCTTACAGTTATTTACAAGTTTACATAGAAACAATTAGGCCCTCATTTTCATGATCCAACCATTCTTTCAGCTAACTTCTCACCATTTCTTTTCTTACTTTTCGATACTATTTGAGGAATTTCTATACGGTCTTATTAGCTGCTTATGCCATCTCCCAATTGATTTGTTTGTTTTTAAGTCCACTAATTCATAAGTATGCTCTCCGAATTTCTCAGTAATCATTACCGGACCTTTATATAATAGCTCTAATCTATGACTTCTCCCCCTTAACGCATTGGATAATTTATAATCCCTGGCGAGGACTAGATCTCCTACCTGAGGATCCCATTTATTTTTACGTTTCTTGATTTTTGATTTCCTCTTTTCCGCTTTTTCTTGCAATCTGTCAAAAGCGATCTTAGCCCTTTGTTCCTCTGATAATGGCTGACTTCTCTCAATCGTTCTTGGAGTATTTTTAAAAATGGGTTCAGGGTCAATTCCCTGCATTATCTGTATTGGTGCAAAACCAGTTGTAGTATTTACAGTATTATTAATAATTTTCTCTATGATGGGACAATACTTTACCCAGTTTCGATGATTATTATGAGTAAGCACTCGAAAATAAGTCCCTATTTCTCTTAATATCCGCTCTGTCGGATTCCCTGAAGGAAAATAATAAGAACAATGATATAGTTTTATCTGGTGGCTACTTAGAGTTTCTCTGAAAATTTTGCTACGATGTACTGTAGCATTATCGGTTAATACGGCTTCTATTTGCCCATATTTTGGAATGTACTCATTTATGATCTTGCCTACACAAGTTTTGCTTGTTATATTCCTAACGGGATAAATTTTTACGAACTTTGAGAAGACATCATATAGTACAAATATGTATCTACACCCGTATTGTCCCCGGGGCATCTCCCCGTGTGCGTCGGCCGTCACTAAGGCATTCTTTCGGTCTCTAATAATTGCCTGCGGTTCTATATGATATTTCACATTGAAGTGCTTGGCCTTTTGGCATAATTCACAAGTTGAACATACTATTCTCACTTTTCGGGCAAGTTGCTTTATATAGAAATTTTCACTTATGATTAACGTTAACCGCTCACTTCCTGTGTGGGCCAGTGCTTTGTGATATGCTAGGATTAACATTTTCTGTATAGACTTTGGAACCATGATTTTCCATTTTGGCTCAAACCTACCATGCAACTTATACAATTTACCATTATATATTCCCACAGTATCGGGCATGTTTTCTACGATAGGTTTTGCATTTTTCTTTAATTTCTGAATTTCTTCATCTTCAGTTTGCAGCTCAGCTATCTTAATTAATTGTTTCGATAACCTTTGTCCTTCAGCAGAGTCCAGGTACCAAAGTGTGACGTCATGTTTACTGTCATTAAGAGTATCTGGTATGGGCCAGTTTTCCTTCATTCTGGATAACAAATCACTAAAGGTATTTTCTTTACCCGGTATATGTCTTATCTCGATCTTGTGAGATGTTATCTCGTGAATGTATCTTGAGATTCGGGTATTCGTCAGTTTGCAAGAATTTATAAAGGCTAAACTTACATGATCAGTATATACTATTATCTGGCGGTTAAATACATATTCTCGAAATTTTATTAAGGCGAAATGAATGGCGGCTATTTCCTTTTCTGTGGTGCAAGCTTGGGATTCCGTTCTAGAGAGACCACGTGATGCAACTGTAATCAAATGCTTATTTCCTGATTGGTCTATCTGGACTAAAATAGCTCCGTATCCTTGGCTGGAAGCATCAGTAAATATAATATATGGAAGATCTTCGCGGGGTTTCTCTAATAAAATAGAGGTTGCGAATAATCTTTTAACTTTCTCAAAAGCCATTTCTTCTTCTGTTCCCCATCTCCATTTTGTTTCCTTTCTTAATAGTTCTCTTAATGGAGCTACTACCGAAGCAAAATCAATGATAAATCTAGATTGGTAGTTCAAGATACCCAAAATCTTCTTAATTGTTTTATGTTTTTCGGTGCGGGAATCTTATTGATACTTTCGATTCTAACGGGATTTGGCCTGATTCCTTCTTCTGAAATAATATATCCTAAAAATTCTGTTTTCTGGACAAAGAAAGCTGTTTTGTTAGGCTTAACTGTCATGCCTGCCTCTTTTAATTTACCTAAGACGTACCGCAAATGATCCATATGTTCTTCAATGCTTTCGGAGAATATGAGAAAATCATCAACATATTGTGCCACAAATTTCTTTATCGTCTCGCCAAAATATTATACAGCGCTCTTAATAGTGCACTACTGCTTGTGTTCATACCGAATGCGCACACTGTGAAATTATATAATATGCCCCCGTGTAAAAACGAAGTATATTTTCTTAAGTCCTTTCTTAACGGTATTTGCCAAAAAGATGACGTCAGATCCAACGCCGAAAAGAATTTTCCTCTTCGCAATTTATTTAAAATGATCTCAACACTTTCGGGTCTAAAGCGATCTGGCTTACAATAAGCGTTTAACTTTCTAGCGTCTAATGTTACTCTAACTTTGCCATCATTTTTATAAACGATACATAATGGATTTATATACTCGGAGTTGGACACTTCAATTATATCATCATCTAACATGGTTTTAATGACCTGATCAACTTCCTCTCTAATTGTACATGGGATTGCTCTGGCTTTATGGGAATATGGTTTAATATTCGCTAGTTCAAACGAATGTGTGTAACAGTTACATCTTCCAGGCTTTTCCGAGAATACCTCCCTGTTTTCTATTAAAAGTTCCCGTAATTTTCCTTTTTGTTCCTCATTTAGTCTCTCAGCTTGGTTCACCTTAGATTCTATTAAATTTTCTATCTTGACACAGTCCTTTCTTTCGTCGTACTCATTTATACTACTATTCTTCAAGTTAAATTTTGGGTTTTCTCTGGGTTTCTTTTCTTCGTCAAAATCACAGAAATAATTACCTCTACTCACAATATTTTTTTCCTCTATTTCATCGTAGTTCCCAACTTTTAATTCTGCTAATTCCATCGCTCCAATATTTATTACCTCGACAAAGAATGTTTCCCCCTCCATTTCTTCCTCTACCTGATCCCGTACAATTATCCTCGAAGTATGGTCTAAAAATGGTACAATTATGGTGTCAGGTCCTGTTTCAAACTTAAAACTTCTATTTTCAAAATCTATGATGGAATTCCAAGCATAAAGACTATCGCAACCGATTATTACGTCAAAAACAAGCCTGGGTACAACCAAAAATAATATTTCAATGCATTTATGTGCGATCTCGACCTTTACCATCACTTGAAATTTTACCCTTTCTTTCCTTTTACCTACCGCTACAGAGCAATATATCCCATAAACTGGCAAAGATAATAATTTTACACCACTACTCACTAAATTTTCAAAAAAAATTTTGGGAACACACAGTAGTATTAGCACCTGTATCAATAATAGCCTGAAATAATTTCCCGTTAATACCAATATTTATTCTTGGCGGATCAATTAAAATTTCATTCTCTGTATTTTCTTTATGTTTTTCGATCAAACATTGCCTTCTCTGTCCCTTATTTTCGAAGTACTTCCCATAATAAGAACATTCATCATTCCCAATCTTCACTGAAGGCGAAGTTGACTGGGTTTGGAGTTTTCCGAAAGCTTACTAATGGCTCCTGTCCCATTCCCATTATATGAAGGTCCCGGGTTTGAATCCTGGTGAAAATTTGTTTCTTCCAATCTTTTTACCGCGTTTATAGCGTCTACCCTTTCTTCCGGATTTGGAGAAATTCTGCTATTCCCATTTCTTTCTTCTTGCCTAGGGGAATTCGGTCTGTACCAATTATTATCATGGTGATAATTATTTCCCGAAGGAAATCGATTCCTAGTGTACCTCCCCCTTCTATCTCCGTAATATCTATTTGCCTGTACGTAATTAATTTGAGGGTTTCTTTCCCGTGGATAATTCTCAACCCTTCTTCTATTATCCTGAGGCTCAAAATTATTTCTTCTATCCTGAGGCTCAAAATTATGTCTCCTATCCTGAGGCTCGAAATTATGTCTCCTATCCTGAGGCTCAAAATTATTTTTCCGGTGGTAATTATTGTTTTTAGGGACTGGGCCATGATACCGTTGCCGAGCATCAAAATTCCTGACATCACCTGAACCTGCCCCCTGCCCGAAAATTTTTGTTGGAGATCGGTTGTTTCCAAAAGGTCTCTCATTACTTGCCTCATTTTGGCTCTTATTTCTTTCTAGTGCGATTAACAAGTCAATCATTGCTGCTATTGTTAACGGCTTCGCAATAATCAGATAGTGTTGGATTGTTTCTGGAAAATGTGTGGTTATTAAATTAATTAACTCTATTTCTCCCATCGGAGGGTCAAGCATCTTACATTTTCTAGCTATAGCCATAAAATAATTAACCATGCATTGATCTTTATGCGGGTTATATTTCCCATTACTCAGTTCCAGTCTTATATTTGCCTGCCTGCTAGCTCCCCAATATCTATTTAAGAAAATTTCCTTAAATGTCCGATAATCATTACTTAATCCTACTGATAACTCTAACCAGTTTGAAGCTTGCCTTTAAAACATTTTCTGACAACCGTCATCTTATATTCCTCGGGAATACCTTTTACAAGAAAATACTCTTGCATGCTATTTATAAAAGCCTTGGGGTCATCAAATTCTTCGTTTTCAAAGGTTGGTGGTGAAATTTCATTCAAAACATGGTTGGGCCATTGCAAATGTGGACTATTGCGTGCATTAACATTAA
This sequence comes from Tenodera sinensis, assembly GCA_030765045.1. Lineage (NCBI taxonomy): Eukaryota > Metazoa > Arthropoda > Insecta > Mantodea > Mantidae > Tenodera > Tenodera sinensis. The sequence continues at coordinate 89,475,631 of CM060964.1, forward strand.
CATTGGTATTACTATTACCTGAGGTACCAACATTTAAATTTAACATCGGAATGTCCGCGGACGCATTATGCATCGCTTCGTCCCGTGCTGCTACCGTAATAGTGTTACTACTCACAGAATCACTAACATTGTCAGACATACATATGTAATTTAATCTTTCTTTCAGTTTGTCATTTACCTCATCTACACTCACAGCTAATCTCCTAGTTTCCCTCTCTGATTGCTCTAATCTTTTCCTACAGATTTCTAATTCCTTGCTATTAATTTCCCTTTCCTTAGCTAATTCAGTAGTTATTTCCTCCCTTAATTTTCTATTTTCTTTCTCTACATTTTTATTAACTGTTTTAATCTCTTCCCTAACCTGTTCCTGACTTTCCCTCATTTCAATTCGTACATTTTCAATTTCAATTTTAACCTCTTCCTGATTATTTCTAACCTCACTTCTTACATTTTCTATTTCATTTCTAACTTCCTCCTTGAAATTTTCTAAAACCTTCTGTTGTTTCTCAATCTTATTTCCTATTTCGACTAAGTCAGCTGTTAAGTTCTCCCTCGTATTTTCTACCTTTTCTGTTAACCCCGTTAAATCTTTCTGACTCTGATCTACCTTTTCTGTTAACCCCGTTAAATCTTTCTGACTTTTTTCTACCTTTTCTGTTAAACCCGTTAAATCTTTCTGACTCTGATCTACCTTTTCCTTAATCTCTTTCTGACTTTCTGTTAACCCCGTCATCATTGACATAAGTGATTTTAATATTTCATTAGTCTCCATGCTTCCCCCTGTTTCTTCTCCCTGATTTTGTATATTCGTATCAGCTACTCTGTCCCTTGCATTATCTACATTACTATATACACCTTCTCCCACTCTCTCATCACCCTCCTGCACTTCCATATTTATATCTAATTGCTCGATCATTTTCCCGTTCCTTAAATACATTGACTATATACTACAACACGTAGAGAAAATTCTCACTCAGTACCTTAATCAGCTTGCTGCACTGCTATTCGATGTGGATCCTCTCGTTCCTGCTGTGTCCTGGGTCACCTTCCCTGGAGTTCACGACCTTTGTTGTTCAGCTCCCTGAAGTTCTCCGCATACCTTATTCTGCTTCCCTGAAGTACTCTGAAGTTCTCGCTCAGCATTCCTGAAATTCTCTGAAGTTCACGCTCAGCATTCCTGAAATTCTCTGAAGTTCACGCTCAGCATTCCTGAAATTCTCTGAAGTTCACGCTCAGCATTCCTGAAATTCTCTGAAGTTCACGCTCAGCATTCCTGAAATTCTCTGAAGTTCACGCCACACGTTGGAGCGCCAATTTGAAGCATTTTATATCACTCGATTGACTGCTTCTTATTATGGGTGCCTACGGCTGCTCACGCATGAGTCTTAATCTCGGGTATCCGTGGTGGTTACAGAGAGCGATATTGTAGTTTTGTTAAAACTCTTTATTTGTTTTCTTTTTACTCATTTAAGCTTTGCTGAACAATTTTAAATAGAATAAAATATGTAGTCTAACGTAACGCTGGAACGAACTTTCACCGTGTTGCTTACAGGTATCTCTCCCTCGTAACGATGCCTGTCTCCTACTGTGTCTCAGTCATTATCCTTTTTAGCTTCCCAAACATCCATAATGGCCCTCACTTCATTAAGTCAAGACTTTGCCCTCTGGCGAAACCCCTCGGGTTTCCGATACTTTGTAAAAATACAATAGCAGACTCTTTTTCTTTATGTTGAAGACCTTGCCAAACTAATTGTATCTCGTTTACGTTAATGTTTGGGACGTTCGCTAATGACCCTTGGTAGTGCCTTTTTGGCATCCCTTCACCTGTGGTACATATTCTTAACCCTTTGCTATTAATGGATTTTGTAACTTTGATATATTCTGTATATCATAAGCGCTATACAGAAAAACTGCTACACATCACAATCGGTTCATTTTTACTTTCTCTACTACGTATATAAAGTGGAGGAAGTATGGCATTCCACCCAAAAAGTTTATGTCGAGATTTCAACCGGAAATATGTTGTTTTTAGAAAAAGGATGCGACACGGAGTTCTTGAAAAAAATGCCTCCACCCTAAACTACCCTTTACATGGAAAATGTTTCGAAAATGTTGATTTTCTTTGAAAATGGTGCTAAGAATTTTAATTAAAATGCCATATGTTTGAGATATTTTTATGATAAATGAAATCTATATCTTGAATTTTCTGGCTATAGACCATGAAGTACTATTTTCCCTGGATGACTTCTGCATAACTGATAAACCGTAAAAGATAGACCAAAACTTTCTATACAACGAATGTAGTTCTCGCTAAAACACGCCATTTATGTAGAAATAAATTGTTTGTAGAGTGAGCCATTTCGGAGATATTCCTCGTTATTTGTGTAAGTTTTGGAGAACTTGTACTTCCGTCAAATGGAATATCGCTATTCCTTTTTTATAAGTTAACCGTGCAAAGAGAACGGGTTCTCAAAGCTTTAAAAGATTTGACCATCGCTCAAAGCCTACTGTATTCCCATATTCTCCTTGCGCCTACAAGAAAATAAGCAATAAGATAATTTTTGCAAATGTTTATCTCAACTAACATGGAAAAGATATAGGAATAAGAGATTGTAAGAATGGTTAGTACAAGAGTAGAGAAAGTCCTGTGAGTGCAACACATCAGATTTTTCTATTCCTTGCCATCGTCAATGAAGCCTCATACTGCCTTACAGTTGCTACTGTTTCTTTATTTCGTATGTACACGCATCTCGCCAGTAGCGTGTTTGCCTACTTCCAAGCCACAAGTTCATTTGCCGGCTTATTAACGAGTGTTTTTGCAAAATGTTACTTCTCCCTAACTTAAACTTCTCCTTGCTTTATCACGTAAATGATGTTTCATTTCCTATTAGTGAAACGGTGCACTTCTCCGGATGGTTACGTGTATAAGAGCATTGAGCTGTCTCTCGATATATCAGGTTTCAGACAAGTAGGTAAACTTTCCCGCTTTAGGCGAGGTTACTAGTCACACTTTCTATCTGACCCTTGTCCCTTGCCTAAGTATTGATTGAAACAACCCTTATGGCAACTTTGATTTCGTTCCTTTTCTTCCAGTAATCCTCTATGAATGATCGTTATTTTGTGGCGATGCTTAACATTATAGTTGCTATCATCACTCTTCTTATCTCAATTATTATATTGTGACAAAGACGACAAAATCAGTCCAGTTACTTTTCTACCACTTTATTGTTTTCTAAAATTTTACCACAAAGACACAATTTTCTTCTCGCTGTTAACACCGTCTATAGTCTTTCGGGCTATCACAACTCACGACTTTTGCTTTTCATGACCTTACTCAGTCCTTTTAGTGTCTTTCTCCACTTCCTCTGTCTCTCATACCCTAGTTACCACGTAAAAATCACTCACGATATACCAACCTGACGACACACATGCACAGTTATCTCATACTCACTGACACATTGACCGACTCAGGTCCATAACTGAGCTCTAAAACTCACTGCTCTGTTCTTCTCTGGCCTCCTTATATATTGCGAGGCTCGCGTGAATCTCAGGCTATGGCCCGGGCCGATCAGCTGATAGCCGGGAACCGGGTATGCTAACAAACATGGCTACCAGTGTGGAATGTTATGGGGCAACACGTGTTAGTTTTGTTTAATTGAAAGTGAATTAGTGGCGGTATATATTGTTTCAGTGATTGTGTTTATTTGTAAATATTGTAAATTAATCAAAATTAATTTTTTCAGTAGTTTTCTTGTTGTAGTATGAGAATTATAACATGTTTTTCGCTGCAATTTTTAACGGTTTCTTTTGAGCAACTGAACAGTTTTTCGCCTGGTTTTCGTAAGTTCTACTTGTTATAGTTGAACTATTAAACTAAAATGATTATTTTCATTTATAGTGCGTAATTTTAAGTGATTTAAGAAATGGTTAATACTTCAGCGAAGTTATTCAAGAATCCATAACCTATATTGTAACATGGTGATACCGGTACTGAAAGGTATGTAATTCTACTTTTGTTTTAGATGTAGAGTTGAACAATATGGGTTTACGTTGTAGTGTGTATCGATGTAATATATATAAATGAAACACTTTGAAAGGACAAATCTACACCCAAAAGCTGTTGAACTAAAGATGGCATGGGTTGGTTTTTGTTAAACCATTCTGGCAACAGTTAAATGCAATGAATGTTAACAAAACATTTACCAAGTTAATCAATACATTTAGAAAACAGGCAGTAGCTAGGTCATTTACATTTTTCCCACCGTCATCAAAAAGGGAAAACTATTATCTTGGGTCAAATTTTGTCCCCTGTCTTTACTCACACATGATGGAATTATGTAGGCAACGACACCTAGGTTAATGTATACCTATATGAACAGGATGGCAGAGTCCTGTGTTATCAAAATTTAGCCTGTGTTATCAGAGGCAGCATCCGCACCTGCCATCAATAATAATATGCAACCCTAACCTAACTTTATAACATCGTATCTCAACTATTTCTCCACTTTTACAAATTAACACAGGTATCACAGCTTAGCCTATTGTTGATAATTGCTATTTATGTGCAAATTTACCAAACCAGCATGGCAAATGTTGATAGACTGAGTTTAATTAGTATTTTGCTTCAATTTCTGGAATGCCTATCTAAAGGACAAAGCCACACTCAAAAGCTTCTTGGTATGGTCACCGTATGGGTTTTGTTAAACCCAAAAACAGTAAACTTTGTAAATATTTATAATTATAAGTTAATGTTAATTGTAGCCTGTAAGCCAGGTCCTTTGTACCGGCACCAGGCCAAACTTTCAATAAACAAAACTGAAACTGAGAAATCTATATATGCCCCGCTGATAATAAGTTAACATTTATAGATTCCATCATTAATAAATATTATGTAAGGTAAGTGGATAAATTGGTAAGTACTTTATACAAGTGATATTGAAAAATAAGTCCTCCAACTTCTCCGGGGTAGGCAACATATCAATATTACCATTATTTTGATATGATTGACTAGTTATAATAATATATCGGTTAGTCACAATGGGCCATTAAAAATCAAAATATTGAGGATGGAATATTTCCATTTACATGTATATATTCAGTTTCAGTGGAATTAAGTTTGGCAATAATCACGTGCCTCATGTTTAAAATTTGATGATAATAACAGCAGCTATTGAGATAGATAGTTAATCTTTATTATATTGATATGTGATTTATTATTTATGTAACGTATTATAATATTGTGCAGGTATTTTTGTAATGTGTTTTTATTTTCAATAATGAGTGACAATTCAATGGATATCTCTTCCTTACGCTGTTCCTCCAAACGGGGAAGTCATATTCACGTTCGGCTTCGGTCGGTTCCCTTCGATCAGCTGTTCCAAAGATGACGCAATCGGGCCGTAGCCTGTATTTCGCGCGAGCCTCGATATACTGGGGATGACGTCACGCGGATTTTTACGAGTCCCACACACATGCAGTGAAAATGACTCAACTAGAAGTCTCGCGAACGTTCTTGACATCGCTTTTGTTTCTGCCCCTTCAATTGTTGACATCACGTACACACAGTAGTCGTGTGAGGCAGCCTGACCTAGAATGCTTTGCCCGCTGACCGGCACGTCATGTGCTGTAAAGTAGCTTGGCCCCGCCCGTCCGTTGTTGAGCGCCGAGACCGACGTCACACTGTTGCTCATTGCTACGCAGAACGTATTGCTTCAAAAGAAATATTCGTGCAAAAGAGAATAAAAGCTCTATTCAATGCTTCAAACATTTTAAAAATAAGAAGCAGTGATATTTGACGTTTCGAAGGATAAATAATAGACCTGCAAGCATCATATGTGCCCAGTTTTTAATTAGCAGATATATGCTCATTTAAGAAAGTTTGCTTAATATTATTGTTCATTATAAATTATCAGTTTTAATTAAAATACTTCAGCCAGTAAAACTTGTGCATTTTTGGTATGCGGGCAGCGTGTCTCCTTCTCATTCAAGAGATCACGAGTTTGGTTCTCGGTTAGGGAGAGTTACCGGGATAAAGTGTTCCGTTATCCTGAAAGATAAATGTTGGTTAACTTTAAGCTCCATGGACCCTGGGCTTAATTGAGCTTCATTTTACCAATTTTGTTAATCGTTCGATATGACCTAATCGGTTAAATGACGTTATACCTTTTTAAGTATTTAAAAATTCACTTATACTTCCGAAATTGATCTTAATTGCACATGCATTTGACTCAGATGTTTATATGATTAAAGACATTATGTTCTAATAAGTTACTAATGATGATAGGTTAATTGGGAATAGTAAAGTGAGAGAATTATGCTTCGAATTGTGTCCAATAAAAGAAATAAAGTGGTATTCATGACGCCCATAGCAACAACGAGAGTGGTTTCTAATAGTTCAACAGCACTTCCTCAGCCACATTATCGACCTACGCAGTTACAGCCATAAGAACCTTTCATCTAGTGAAGATGTCGTGACTCAACTCTTAATTCACAAAAGACTGTATCCCTAGTGTAGTAGGATTTCAACAATAGAAATTGGTAAAGAGTTTTTAAACAGTTTTTGTGAACAGAATTCCATGTGCGCATAACTGTCTGTATGCTTTTCTACAATCTGTTCTTCGAATTCATTCTTCAGCAGAAGCATTTGAATTTACAAACATGATAAGTTTAGCTTACTTTAACAAAAGGTTAAAGTAAGCTAGGATTCAGCATCACATCCCACATAAGACACTTCACTGTAAACTATCTATAGACCGTTTTCGAGAATCCTGTGCTCTTATTGCCAATGACCGATATCAGGGTCACAGTGTTCTTCTGAGCTTTTGTTCCGTTGTATTTTTGCCATTAAATTTGGTTTCTTCCTTTATGGTTACTGACATCTGTGTGATCTAGAAGTGTTCTTTGCATGAATTTTGTGTTTCTACTTTGGTATGTTTTGGAATTAATTTGAATGCGGTTGCCATTTTGGGTTTCAGTTTCTACTAACACATTGTCCCGTCTATACGCATTATGTAAGTTTATATTAAATTATATTGTGTTCTTTACCTCATTTGATCAACAGATGATGAAACTATGCATTCACTCGAAAATGTTGACCTAGAGTTTTGGGTATAGGGATGTGAACCTATGATGTGCGTGTAGTAGGTGGCACACGAACACAATATTGGTGGTATGCTATGTTAATACATTAAATTATTATTTTTATTAGTATTATTGGTATCATCAACATCATTATCAATATTTTCATTACTATTACTGCAGTTGTTATTGTGACGGGTTCAAATCTGCCCACCCACGGTCGGTAATAAGTCCTTCAGTGCTCGCCAGTGATTGTTTGGAGGGGGAGAGATGGTGGGGCACTCTTCCCGACCTAAGAGCGGGGAGCGCCTTCGAGAAGTGACTAGATGATTCTGGACGCTCTCTCCCCCACCTCCCGGGAACATTTTGGAACTCGCCGAGTGGTATATATATAAGGCAGCCAATCATTGAGTCCGTGTAAATTGATGCGATATAAAGTGCTGTTCTCTGAGTTGTGGCGCACATTAGGTTTTGCTCGGCGTACGATTAGTGAAGGCGTTCGATTCTCCTGCGAGAGGAGGCTGCTATGCGATTGATCCATTCCACTGCTACGCGTCAATGTGAGGTGACTGTGACGACCTACTGAACCACAATAGTAAAGTCAAGTGACAGATACAAAACTAAGTCGCACTATTATTAATATGATTATTACTGTTAGTGCCACTATTAAACTTACGTATTTAGTTTTAATACACATTCGGCATTTCATCTACTGAATCGTGTATGTTGGACTTACCACGTTCCACCTGCTCCTACCAAGAAAGCGAAGAGTAAAACAATCCTCGACCTGTTTTTCTGCACCATTTTCTGAGTTTAAAATGACTGCACTCAATACATGTACAATATACATTCAACTAAATAGTTTTAGGTGCCGAAAAGAATAGAAGCTAAATAAAAATAGTTCCGGAATTTCTCTAGAACAATGGAACACGGAGTTCAGAGTAATAACGGGAGAAATAAAGGAACCACTGTACTACCGATGTTCGGAGTCGATAGTTATCATGGACTTATTTCTGGACGAATGACATGTACATCTGTTCATGGTCAGATGCACAGAGAGGAGATTTCATTTCACAAAAAGTGGAACAATGCATAAAGCAAACAAACCACGGAATCAGCAGCCCAAGGATAGAGCATGGTCCGCTTTATTAATTAAACCAGCTTATTTGCTTGGAGGTGCACTTCTAATGAAGGTTACATATTCTATTTATTAAAAATTGATTTTCACACATTAAAACTTAACTACAACAAACATAACTCAAATCGCAAAATCCTAATATAAAAATAATATAACATGTGCCGCTACTTTATTCACAAACTGTGAATTACAAACGTGTGTAAGCTTATTTGAGGTTTAAAAGTAAGCAAACATTGTTTATACCTATCAAACTAATAAAACAAAATTTTTTTAAAGACAATTCGCTTCAGAATGCACGGAGAGTGTTGACTCCGCTTTGATGTGTGAGGCTTGCATTCGGTGGGTCTCGGGTTTGTTTCCCGTTGGCCATCCACTCTGACCTTATGTTTTTCGCCATTTTCCCTGGTAGGTAGGCGAACCATGGGGTAGTTTCTCATCAACCACGATTTTCTTTCCATAATTTCTCTTTCATTGCGTTTCCTTTTCGTGTTTCAGGTGTGACTATAGTTTTCATGTAGTGAGATGGTGCTGAGCAGGAGATGCGGATGCATGCTCCAAGGAAACTGCTCCCCTTCGACCTAGAGGGTTGCTTGGTTGCACGGGTCGCTCATCGCTCTTATCGCCCTTTCTGGGAAGTTCACTAGTGTGTTGGGTCTTCGAGCCAGAATATGTTTAAGATTTCCGCGTATCTCTGTGGCAGGCTGCAGGCTTTAACCTCCTGTGAGGTACATTTTGTCTATCCCTTCCTCCTAGAGGGTGGTAGCGGCAATACATCTATGTGTAGATCGCAGTGCGTGAGATATACACTCCGTTGTGTATCCTAAAAGGATTTATCTTCTTTACTTTACCCCATGCTATTTATGAAATTATTGTAAAATGGTCAAGAACATTTTATGGTGCCCTTTAACCCTTACAGTTGTAACCTCATACAGCCTCATGATGTCGGTCTGGGTGGCTTAGTTGGTGAGGCGCTGGCCTATTGATCCTATTGATTCCAAGATCACGGGTTCAAACCTAACCCAGACCGATGGTTTTTAAGTGCGCTTAAAAGCAACAGCCCCATGTCAGTAGATTACAAGCATGTAAAAGAACCCCTGCGGGACGAAATAGTGGTACACCGACGTCGCTGATATGATTTTGGCAATTGACAGCGCGATTCACAAGCCAAAAAAAGGCCCGCCTCTGTAGTGTGGTGTAAGCGTGTCTGCCTCACATCCAAGAGGTCGCGAGTTCGAATCTCGCTTAGGGTGAGTTATCCGGATAAGGTACTTTCCAAGATATTCCCTTATTCTGAGAAGGCGAATGTCGGGTAACTTAAAGCTCCATGGGTCTCGATCTGATTTGAGCATCATTTCACCCATTTCATTCATTCACCGTCCAATATGACACTACGTTGGAGGACGATAATAACCAAAAAGGACTGCTTAACAAAGTATTTACCTAACCTGGTGACATACCTAATAACGCACGAAAGATCCCTATACTCCATCCAGCCTTAGATCCGCCCCTTGTATCCCTCCGCGATAACCTGCGACTAATACAAAATAAAACACGCCACGTGGATTCATGCCTCGTGTTTATGTTGCAACAGAACGATATTTGTCCAGGAGTTTTAGGAATATTGCTGCTATCGCGTTACATTCAAGTAGTCTTTACGAGGGTTATCATACATCCTGAAAACTCACAGATAATCGCCGATATTTAGGGTACTACATTTCATGGTGTGCTTTGGTTTCGGCGTATCACGGGTTAGTTGTTGACGGCTTGTGTTTACACCAAGTGCGGATCTAAGGGTGGAGCAATTATAGTATTCAAGGAAATAGGCATGAAATGTCTTTGGATTAATTTTATATTTCTTAACCTCCCAATTTGCCAAGTAAAATGCTTTAGCATTTTAAATATTTATTACAATAGTGAAATTATACTTTAAATTGTTACTCCTTGAAATATTGAACTGTTTATCTTCTCTTTGGCCCTGTAGTTAATTAAAAGCATATATGTACACCACATGGGCATTCCTGTGGTTATGATTACATCTGGTCACTGAATTCGCGTCACTTCCGGCTACCTCCACCCCTTCGGCAAGAGAGGGTTGGCGCGATTACCAGTGGCGGAACGTCTGCCAATCTGAAGATATCAACATAAGCGAGCAGTCGTAAACGTACATTTCAGGTTGACTGGGAAAAAATTCTTCTGTTGCGCTCATGGAGAAAATGTGATGTGCTTACTATGTAAGAAAATCCCTACAGGAACGCAAAGAAGCAATATACAGACATAAACAATGTTATAAGAACCATAGTCTACTAGTTAGATTATATAGTGGTATTTTGTATATTAAACCGATACGTAGGTGAAAATAATATTAGCAATTATCCTTTATATTTCTCTTCTCTTTTCGATTTCTATCTCAATTAGGACCGAAACGTATGGAACAGCTTGGACAATTAAAAGCCAAAATATCAGATTAAAATAGACAAGAGACGAAGAACTTGACTCCAAAACAAAAGGAAATTCTTGCCAGTTAGACAGTTACATGGGACGTTGTAAATTCGCTGAAGCATTTGCATATATGTAGTCTTCGTCGACTTCGCAAAGGCCTTCGACTCGGTGGAACATATTACAAGCACTCAAACGCTAGGGACACAACAGAAGTGCATCCATGTTCAGGGAAAGCTATACTTAAACAGCACAGTGAGAGTTAAAATGGACAAAGTAGGGAAAGAAATCTCCTTTCAACGAGTAGTAAGGCCGGGAGACCCAATCTCTCCAAAACTATTCATAGTTCTAATGGAAGAAATCTTCAGCAGAATAAAAGAAGACTATAGAATGAACATAGATGGAATGAAATTATTCAACCTTCGCTTTGCACAGCATGTTACCCTCATAACAGATTCGCACGAGGAAGCAGAAGAAATGTTAAGTGAGCTCTGCAAATTCAGCAAGGAATCAGGACTTCAAATAAATGTTGCGAAAACAAAGATAATGAAAAACCACACGAAGCAGCCAATCGAGACACAAAACCACAAAATCGACTACATCAATGAATACATTTATTTATGCCAAGCTATATCGTTTTCCAACCACACTCAGAACGAAATGGAAGAAATCCTGGGCTCTAAAGTTTATCTTACTAGAAAAATCCATCAGTATGAAAACAAAATAGAGGTCATGGATATGTGTATATTACCAGCGCTAAAGAATGGCTCGCGGACATGGTCATCAACATACAAACAAAAAAAGAAAAGAAAACAGCCATGTTAGAAATTTTCCTGAGGAAAATGGAGCGAAAGCTACGCAACATCACAAGAAGAGACCGCATGAAGAACTAGGACATCCGCAAGATAACGGGTCTGAAAGACACAGCAGCATCAGCAATGTGTTCAAAATGGAAATGGGGGGGGGGGGGGGGGGAGTGCACGTACTCCGAATGGATTCAATAAAATGGACTCATGCAGTGACTATGTGGGAACCCAGAATAAGGAAAAGGAACGTAGGAAGGTAGAAAGGCGGTGGAGTGAAGTGTTTAAGTGTCCTCTATGAAACTTAGAGTCCATAACACCGAAAGATAGACAAAAGCGGAAGCGAAGACAAAAGTGAAAGCCCTACGGAATTAGCTAACCTGGGGATACAGTCGTAAGCCACCCTGCCGTCGCAGAAAGCCCTAGCCCATAACTGGGATGTATAGGGCTAGTTCTTTACAGTTCAACTTATAGTTTTAAAACTAACCTAGACTACCGTAGACTATCATAAGTGTAGACTACTGTAGCCTCCCTAGTAGAATTGGTTAGTCAAGAACCTACCTAAGTTACCTGTATGTTAGGTGTCGTATACCTATTGAACGTTACTTATTAAGCTTCACCAGATTCCTCTAGAAACCGGAAGCTTGAACTTTGAACCTTCTTGGAACTGAGACAGGATATATGAAGGGCCGCTTAACCTACGGAACATTAGTGACCTCAAAAACATTTGAAAGCTCCTCTGCGTATACTGCAGTTCAGATGAAGACACTGGTAGTGGTCATGACTAATGTAAGTTTGAACTGAAGTGTACAATTTTTATTTTAATCACAGTGACCAATGTCATATCACAGTTTTTGGTGATCATTGTGTTTGAATTTATCATTAAATGTCTTAATTTGTTGTATTTTGTATTATTTTTCCTTCTCTACCAATGTTATCAAATCCTACCGATAATTCTGTCATTTACTACGTCATTTAAGTCTATTCCATAGCTACGATCCATAGTTACGGCAGAGTGCAACTTTAGTTCAACTTAATGGAAGATCACGTGCCCTTTAGCGCGAGCCATCGCTTCTGCGAAATTAAAGGAAATCATCAGATGAAACAAAAATGTAGTTGTAACCATATAGTTTCATTCTAACATTTCCTATCTTACATCCTCAGACATTGTGTAACGGGCCTTCTTTTTTTCGTTCAATTTCATTTCCCTTGTTTTTCAGTTGTTTCAATTTTACATGAAGCGGGATCGCTACGATACCTCTCGGGGATATTAGCACACTGTCAACAGCATCTGGTACATTCCCATCCCTGTATTAATATAGATGTACTTTATCATGTGCTCTGTCTTGTTTATGAGTTGTCTGTAATGAAATACAGTTCTTGATTTTCTCACGCGGAATCACAGAGCGATAAATCTTACACTTAAAATTATAATAACACCACATATCAAGCTTCGAAACCTGGTATATAAATGCACTCAGTGATCTCACAAGCTTCTTTAATACTAAGTCATGCCTTTCTTAGAATATGACTATATCTACTATGAGAAGTCGGATAAATATCAAGTTTTAATTTAAATGTATTTTGAGAGAAACACAATTTAGTTATTTTAACATTAATATTATGATTAAAACGACAAAGTCCAGTAAAATTATTTTTTCCCGTTTTATTTTCTTCTAAAACGTTTACACAAGACAGTTCTCCTTTGTTGACGTTAACACAGTTCACAGTATTTCGTGGTATTACAACTCACAACTGCTTTATGATCGTAACCTTGATCACTCCTTTCACAGCAACTCTGACGATAGAATCACTCAACACTGATAACTGCTTCGCTATCTTCCTTCATGATGCGACGACACAAGCAGCTGATGCACGCACACACACTCAATCTAAGAAGTGGGTGACTCCCCGATGACTTATGTCCGTAACTCACTCCTCTGCTCGTTTCTTTTCCACCTTATATAGCGAGGATGACGTGATACGGTCCTTTCTCGAATTTCTACAAATATGCCAACTGTGCGACAGTACTCGAATACCCTCCACTCGAGCGTTGCCGCTCGATTGTTGTTAGCCACGCGTTTGCTCGCTTGAGTGGTGTGGGGAAGCTTGACCTTGAGGGCCTTTACTACGCGCCGCGCCAGTGGGTTGGGAGCCCGACTCCGACCGTCTTTTGTTGTGTTGTTGCTGCCGTGGGCCGGCGTCACAATATGAAAAAATTGGAATTTGTACCACTCTTAACTTCTTTCGTACAGAAAAATGGCTTCATCAATACACTGTGGAAAGAAGAAACAAATAATTGAAATTTCTACTCTCAGATAAGGTAAAGTAACTTCTACGGACGGGGACTTCGGCATCTTGGCCATGTGGTCTTTTGTATCCGTAACTTCCAAAGGGCGTCCGTGTCGCCAGCGTAACAGCCGCAGTTAATACCAACTGGAGTCATATCTTTGCCATGTGTATATTTTAGAAATAGTTACTGGTATTAATGTCAACTGAATATACCGAAAATCACCAAATATAATCATAGAGCACTATCAAGGGGGAAATTTCACACAGTTGGGCTTTAATGGGATCTATTAGCCTGCATTCTTTATAGAAACCGGTAATCAGAGTCCCTGTTCCTGCACTTCGGGCTACAATCTGGTAAGCGGTCCAATCGCCTTAGCTAATAAAAGCATTATTTACATGTAGGTTGTATGGAAGATTTGTCGTTCCTTTTCGGGGCCTTATGGTTACAACTGGCAGCTAATATTTTGAAAAAAGACTCCTTATACCATGACACCTCTGTTACAGGCATTTCAGAGTATGTTTCGACATGAGGGTTCTTCCCTTATAAGTGAACGCTGCATGTACTCGACAGATGTGTGCTTCGCCTGTTAATCTGTACAAACAAGAGTCCAACGCTGGGATCAAAGCGGTCTGACACTCAAAACTTTGCATCCCAGAATGCTCGGCTTCACGGCGAAGGCCTACATCTCCATTTTTAATATAACGCAAACTTAGATCAGTAAATTCATCCAGCGAAATCGGCCTCTGATTAGGCGTAGGAGGAGCAAGAAGAGTAACGGGTGCACGAAAAAATCCCGTATAAGGTATTAAGGCAAGTTAGGTATACGTATGGTACCGAGGTTCGGATAATAAACCTTAGCGCAACAGCCCTTAGCGGGCCAAGCCTTACCGCTTGTCCGCTGCGTCCCCCACCTCTGCCCACTACAGGCGTCCTGAGTGGAGTGGAGTGTTAAATTTAAGGGCCCGTCGACAACAAGGTCATTTGGGCCCGCAGGCGTCCTGAGTGGGATGCATAACTGGAGGGTGGGACGTGGCCAGCGCCCTGAGCCCTCCCGACCAGTTATGTGGCCTTCGCGACCTGGAGTCGCCAATTGTCGCTACGTGATTTTACAAAAACAAAAGTATGTTTATCCCCTCTTTTAAAATAAGTCATGCAATGTTCTGTATGCTTGAAATGGAAATGCTAAATAAGTATCCTCTCCCAAAAAAAGCAACATTTCACAAAAACAGCGGGAAAATGCAGAGCTATACACCATATGCATAGTTCTGTGATAGAGATGCAGGCAACGTGTAGTAGTCATTTGTGGCATATTTAATTGTGTATGGTTTTCCCATAAACAAAATGTGCTTGCCATAATTAACTTTCAATAACTTCTCTCTTTAATGCGTATCCTTCAGTGGGTTGTCCACTTCACCACATATTTCACTTTTTGGTCAGTATTTCCTGGTCGTGTGCAACAAGACTGCACACATTAACATCTATATCTATTATAAAACTGTAATCGAACATTTTCTGATAATTTTCTACTTTGTATGAATAACTGATGCTAAGTCATATACCTAATGAATATTCGGAAGTCAAAACTAGCATTCCTGAAATTGTTGTTCATAGACGCGTATGTGGTGCATACTCTACACTTTTATTTAAATATGGCTCAGTTCATTTTATGAAACAATATATAAAACACATACGTTCTACTTAGAAAATGCATTGTATGATATTTTAGTTATCGGTAATGGAGAACAAAATAAAAATTACAAAATCCCTGATTATTCAATTTCCGTTCGTAACAAAAGTTAAAAGTTACTATTCCTGACAAGTTTTGTTGAGTATAAAGTTCCAACAGGATAAATATGTAAAGTTATACGAAGCTTTTTAGTACTACATTCCATAAGTAAACTATTTACCTCTTGAAAATGTATAGGTATAATGTCATCATAAGCATAGGAACAGGCACAAGTTCGTGTATTGCCAAACGTTTTAATATGGTTTAATTGTTATTAACCAAGCAAACGAATAATTATTATATCTAACTTTCAAAGCATCGCAGAGAAGTAAAGGTTGTCGGAGGTGTAGAATGCAGTAGAGGGGGAAGGTGAGAGAGGAAGTAAGAGACATGGAAAGTGGGAGGAGGAGAAAATATGAAGAGGATTAGTCAAGAGAATAAATTTACCATTCCTTTTTAAAAGAAACAAAATTTAACTGCTTAATCCTCCCCCAAGGTAATTGATTAAATAAACTTTATGCTACACATTCAAAGCTAATTATGGTTCTATTATATTTACATTTATTAATATAGATGGTGTAAGAGGTACAAGTGCCAACAATTTGATAATTGGTACCTAAGTCGGTATCCATTTAGAAGTGTTAGTTGGTCTAACAGTTTTGCCACAAAGATGCCACACTATTTACGACATGATGTTTTCTGTACGATTGTAACTGCACCCCGAAATGAACAACGCCTGTCAGTACAGACCATCATCCCCCTAGCTTCCACGTGTTCAGACTTCAATATCTGATTTGCTGACACAAATAGTCTGGGTACTGGGTACATTATTCTTGCAGAAAGCATTCGAACTTTGAAATACTTTGAAATACATAATGGATGTATTGAAATTGTAAGGATAAGCATTACATCCACAATTATACAATACCCTTGTATCTAGCTTTATATCTTTGTAAAATATTTTTCAATCCTTGGAAAATGACCTTGAAGTTTCATTTAATATACATAAGGTGTTAGAGGCATGAATGCGCAAACTTTAGCGGTGCCTTCTTGACGTTAAGCTGAAACATAAGTTCTTCTACCATTTTCCTCTATAGTTTCATAAATAAAAATAAATTTGGTCCAATGTTTGACTGTCCATATGTCACCACTCAATTGTCGTTTACTTCTACAATTAACATAGACACGTGGAGCTTCAAAGGATGAGTTATTTATGTATTTTTCCATTTTTTGCTAAAATTACTCGTTTAGGCATAAAACTATATTAAATAATTGTAATCCAGGGAGTATATTGGAATAAATTTGTGAGCATACATTTGGCAATCTCGCATCTTTGGTGTGTGTGTAAAGCACAAGGTCAGAAATGCTGACAGTAAACACCACTTGCTCAGGTCTCGTGAAAGAGGCTGCTTGGAAAGAAAAACATACCTCCCCTCGTTACTTGCAGTAACTGATAACAAACACATAGACAAGTGGTGAAGCCAATTTTCGACCCCTGGCCTACTTTGTACTTTCACTTGTGGTAAGTATGAACGCGTGTATGGGGTAGCAAAACCCAATTAGTAAAGAAAACCTCGCTTGTTCAGTCCTGCTCTGTTGTCAGACTGTCCAGATAAGGTATTCAATAATCTATCTACACGATAGATGAAGTTCTTGTTGGACTATTTTAATTCGTCGTATTTGAATCTAACTTCAAGAGAAATCTGCACACTCACACCTCTAATATCCTGATCCTACAATCAAGTGCGAGTGCACTCTCCTTGGTGAAACAGTTTGATATACGAACAGACAGTTAAAATCTCTGTGGAGCTAGAAAAAAGTTAAGAAATATACATATATTTTAACTGCCATTTACAAGTTATTCTATTTTATATTTTTCACAAAATTAGTATATTATTCCATATATTTTAACGGAGACAGTCTCTTGTCGAACCTTCCATTGTGGCCTTTTTGCGTAGTCCTTGAACTATGTTGTAAACTAGATCACGAATGAAAAAGAATAAGTCGTCATGGTCCAAACTGTGGTTAGGGAAGCTGTAAATGGAACATATTTCAGATTCTCGTCCTGTTAAGGGAGAGCACCAGGTAACCGTATGCGCTTGTAAATGGGAAGATAATTTGCACCAAAATGCTTTCATTCCCCATCCTTGCGTCGTCCCATTACACTCGCTTTATGCGTTTGTAAATGGATTGCTCTTTAAGCAAGGGTAAGCACGAGAACGGGGGTTGACGGATTCCAAAATGCTGCTTAATGATCCATGTTCGCATTTATGTGATCAATCAACACCGTGAAAGTGCGCAGTTGATAACGCACGCTTTTCAAAAGTATTTGTAGGGGATCACTCCCATGCCGGTGATAATTTTTCACCTGTTAAACTTCAATTTCAAATACTTCCCGAGCGCTTACGTTCGCGATACTTTCAAGAGTCACACAGGTATTAAATAATCTGATTTATTCGGAAATACGTTTTCTGATACAACGAACAACAATTGCTTTTTAATACTCTAGAGAAAACTGAATGTTTAACTAAATACCACATATTGCAACGCTGGAGTGTTTATTCCCTATAGGGAAAAATGTAAATCTAATCAATCAGTTTCCTGGACCTCAGAGAGAATACATACGGAGGCATTTTTCTAGATTTATACAAAGACAGGTTATTGAAGCGTATTTTTCTTTTCATTTAATGAAATACACTACTTGATTAAAGGTCAAAGGGTCTATCTCCCATCAAAATCTCCTCACCAAACAGGTTGATAAACTGAGGTACTAGAATTAGGATTAGAAGGAGGGGCCTCCAGTCACAGGAACGCAGCACCACACCTAGAACATAATAGGCCCTTTATACTTCGAACATGGTCCTTGGGAGGAAGGGATGTACGAAGGACGACAAGATCCTTATGAGGATGCGCGCTAGCAAAGTCGAGTCCCTAACAGTTTCAGAATGATAACAACCTACGCCTCCGCTACCTTCAACCTGTAAGTCCCGGAACGAAACGCGCAACTCTCAGGAAGAGGCCCTGACCGGCCAATCGGCCAAGCGCCAGGGAGAAATCTCACACTACAAATTCCACCATCCGCAGCAACGCACCAACAGTCGTCGGCCGACCCTACAACCCTGAAACATATGGGATAAAACAGATGAAAGAAATGATGGAGACGCGAAATGATATGGAGGAAATGCATGGTAAAAAGGGGAACAGCTCCAACATTTACCTACCAACCCAGTAAAACCATAAAAAAGCACGGTCAAATTGGTCGTCACGACAGAAATCGAACCCAGGACCTCTCAAATGCGAGTCTCACACGTTACGGGGACCGTAAGTTGCGTTCCTAGGTGCAAATCAACCCATAAGTTGTGTCGTTTGAGTTACATTAGTTCCGTCCCACGACGTTTTTTGGAATAAGGGATGTCCACCAATATAACTAAATTCTAAGCAAACATTTTCCTTCCCATTTACATACTTAGAACTGACACTAATGTAGATTATGTTTATAATATGGCAAACATTTTTGTACATGAATAATGTTGAAAGGTAAAAGTCTTAAACCCAGTTAAAGTGTGAGTATTCTCTATTGATTAAAATTCACTCATACTGGAAGGCTATAAACAATGTGCTTCAAAAAAGTGTAGTCTAGATATTTCGCTGTATTGAAAAGCTAACATTTGTTTTTCTAGACATTTCCTTGGTAATAGTAGCTCTTTTTCTTTTCCATTGAGTTCTGAGGGCTATAAACGTCTCCGATTGGATATCTTTAAGTATCTCGACGAAATTAGTTACGGAGACTTGTGATAAGGCTGTTCAGTTTCTTGTGGAATGGTTCACAATCATTCGTGGTTCCTCTACTTTTGGTGACTTGTGACTTGTGGAAAGAATGTTCTGGTTCCTGGAAGAAGATTCACAACCACTCGTGGTTTTTCTACTTGTAAAACAAAATTCATCCCATGTATTTGGTGAAACCTTAGCATTTATATTTTCATCCTTTGGCAAAAGTGGCATCAAGTCATCTGTAAAAGCAGCATCAACATCTTGAGACATCTTCAGGATCTAGGAGCAGGAGGCCAAGCATGGATTTTAAAAGGATAATGTCATTTGTTTCTCTCCCTCTCCCCCTCTCTCCCTGTCTCTATCTCTCTGTTTCTTTCTTATATATTTTGCTGAGTCCTACGCTCTGAATCTTCCTGTACCAACTTTGACCAACGTGAAGTCTACATCCTTTAATAGCCGCATTTGACCACATTACTTTCACAGCGTTGTGAATAGTCACTTCGAATTCAATATAAGTACATTCGGAAACATTTAAACATATACCTAAAACGGAAATATTTAAACATATACCTAAAACGGAAATATTTAAACATATACCTAAATTTCCAACTTTTCAAGCAAATATTTTATTACTACAGAGAATATCTCCATGAATTTTCCTGAAAATAATCTGAAGGCTAGTGGGATGTGTTCTGCCACGAATAGTGAACAGTTAATAAAATTGCTGTGGAACACTTCTTAATGTTTCATATATGTATATGGTATCTGCATTGCTGAAGTGAATGAGATTAGTTTTCGTAGAAAATCCTATAATTGTTTATCCTTAAACAATACGGATTCACCTATCTGTGTTTTTACATTCTTCTGTTTAACCGCAATTTGAGTATATCCCTTTCATGCCTGAATTATTTTGCTACATATGCCGTTCTTCCTCTAATTCGAAACCGGTTTAGATTAGACGGTCTGGGAGACCTTCAGCCTGCTGGCTCGGATAGCCATGATCGTTAAGGCAACACGTAGTGCAAAGCCTGAGGTCGTGAGTTCGAGTCTCGGCAACCGCAGTCAAATGTGCCTGTGATAAAGGACGGGGAGGGCCCACGTAAAATAATCGGTGTGATGGCACGCGTGGATGATGACGGGGTATCATTTGACTGCGGTTGCATGGATTTTGCTTCTTTTCTTATAAAAAAAACACTACAATATAAATTGTAAAAAAATTAACTTTTTACAGTCCAAAACGTCTCAAATATGTATTTTTAATTGGTGACAGACAGTATAACAAGAATATAGCAGGAAAAAAAGTTAAAACTAGTACAAATAGGAAAAAAGCTAATGTATCTTATAAGACACACCAGGCAATAAAGGGATATCTGAGCAATCTAGGAAGAGTTGGGGAAGAGATATTCCAGAATTTTGAATATTTATTTTGTTAGAGCAATGTCGGATTTATTCACAGTGTCTGCATCGC
Organism: Tenodera sinensis; assembly: GCA_030765045.1. Classification (NCBI taxonomy): domain Eukaryota; kingdom Metazoa; phylum Arthropoda; class Insecta; order Mantodea; family Mantidae; genus Tenodera; species Tenodera sinensis. The sequence goes on from CM060964.1 coordinate 89,496,343, forward strand.
CATTCCTTCTTAATCGTACAATAATTATTTGGCTGGCCTGGTATAAAGGTCATCTACTGCTTCTCTTTTCAGTGAACTACATAATTTCTGACGATTGAAATTTTTATCGTATAGGCTGTCATGATTAGGATCTAAATTTTGTTCTGTTACTGAATTATTTTTATCAACTTTTATAAATGTCTTACATGTTTCCGTTATGGAGGCCCAAGATCGATCCCGTTGGCAGGTTTCCTATGATGCTGGAACTTGTTGCTACCAATAACACGCAATGTGTGTTCCTTTTCACTAAGCATAATCTCCATTTCATAACAGCCTTGCAACACAATTGAACAACCTTGCTCAGGGTAAGGGAATGTCCTTAACTGAGAGGTTGCTATGACGCAACATACTGCGTATGGATGTGGATTCAGAAACATGTTGCTGAATCTTTGCCATGACGAAACATGGTGATACATAATGTACACTCCGAAAAGATAACGTACACCTGTCTCGTTTACTGCAGGTACATCCCTTGATGGACGAAAGTTACGGAGCTTTCTAAAAGCTCTTTCTAAACGTATGATAATCAAGGTAATACACTGCATGGAACACAATTTACCTGCTCCCACACGTTACCGCTGAGCCATCTTCCCCTACAATTCCAGGTGTTAGATGAGCATCAAAATTTTCTTCTCTTGGTCATGAACTTTCAGACCTCAAAATTCAACTGAGAGTAGGAAAGCTATCTCACCTGAAGCCTGGGTCTGAGTAGTGTTTAAGAGCCCGTCAACAATTTGCTCAGTAGGGTCCGTTCGCTGAAGCAGATGATGAGGAATCATATTTCACTGTTAGTTTACTTCAGAGTAGATATCTTAGTGGACTATTTCCAACAAAAAAGAACATAGTTTTTCCTCATTGCTGTGTACGTTGCTATTTCTTCAAGTCAACGTAAACTAAAGGGAAAAATTCCGTTTATCTGAAGTAAATTAACTCCATAGCGTAAAAGCCTGTTGGCCTTTGTATCATCTGCCTTTATACGCAAAGGACATCATGGGCTGATGGACGTGATATTGTATGTAAGTGGCCTTCCCAGGGCACTTATATACCAGGCCTCCAATTGGGGAAAAGGTATCATGTGCCTACCTAGATAAGGGTCCTGTTACCACAAGCAGAAATCAACCGATTAACGCGTGCGATTCGCATTCGGCTGGTCCTGGGTTCTATCCCTGGCGACTCTCCACTGGAACCAATGAGTTTTCGTGATCTCCCCGGATCGATAGACTTAATACTGGGGTATTTCCTCTTTTGCCAACATTTTCCTGCCCCTCGTTTCTTGTGTTCATTATTTCCTTCATTGTATTCAGTTTCGGGGCTTAGATCAGGCAACGTTGCCGCTGGATGTGCGTTCCGTACAGGTTTCTTCCCTTGCGTCAGTTATACTGTCCAGTCCGAACCCACCTCCGCGCAGGCCTCACCAGGGGGATCACTGAAAGTTATGGGTTTGTGGGCGGCCTCGGAGTCACCACATGCGTTCGTACTGAAAACATTAGGTACCCCGTCCATGTTTGCGCCCATCGTCATCCGGATCTTCTCGCCTTCAAGCTTATCCCCTCATCCCTCCGTCGTATGTGCACATATCTCCGTCGTATGTGCCTATACCTTCACCACAAGCAGAAACATCACTACACTAAAGTATCCAGCATTAAAATCTCCTGACGTTTGTAAATGAAAAATTACACCAAAAATTGTGTGTTCCTGTGGAAATAGGTAACAAAATTTGTCAGAAACATTGTATTTTAAAATATTATGTAAGATGTTCCCGAAAAAACTAAAAATAAGTGGTATGCTTACCATTGTTTACTTCGTTCCACACTGGAATTACTCCATTTAAGAATGTAAAATATTCTGTTTTCCAAGTGTGACGTAAAGAGCTGCAGTTGTTATTTAACGGTGCACTAAGCACACTAATAGCAGTTATTTATAAAAGAATCTCCATAAATTAGCCTACTATGACATAATAAATTATAAGGCTTTCAAATACTTAAAAGAATGGCAACACAATTAACTTCCAACCTGTAAGAAGAGGATAGAGTAGAAGTATAATATTAATAAAGTATGAGTTTCTTGACAGCTTCTGCTTTGCAAAGCCAGAGACATATATATGGACCATATAAAGCTCAAAAGAGTATGTAAATTGATATAAATTCCAACACATTCAGCGTCTTTAAGCATAAAGCAATTGAAAACATAAAATACAGCACAAACGACAAGGCACTTGTGTTTGCATACAAAATGCGAGTCGATGTGTTACTTGAGATGAAAAAAATAGTTTTATTGTAGAATGTTAGGTTAACAAGGTTAACGTGAAGTATTTTGTAATATTAGAAGTAGCGTTTTTATCATATCAGCCGTCAGTTTCTTATAAATCAGTAATTTATCTGGAATGCCCTACAAAACTGCAGACAAGAACTGCAAATTATACTTTGGAATCCTGCAGTAGTTCCAAGCACTTTGATTGAGTTTATTGAGTTTAGATCATAGGCGCGATATCAAGCCACCCCTCCCATTCCTTTAGTAAGCACAAATTGTTAAATCGGCTTTGTCAACTCCTAGTGAACGAGTGGCGGTCTACCAAGCCATTGTGTAGTTATGGAAATTGCAGTAGAAGTTTCCTGCACAAGCCCTCAATGTACCCATAACCGTGTCTGACATCGCGATTATGTTTAACAGTGCAAAGGAAGAATCTATATAGTGACTACTTCACATGTTTGAACAATAGAGTAGATGAAATTTTACGGTACTTCAGTAGATAAAGTTTCCTCTAACAATACGGGGTAGCGGATCTTTTCTTTGTGTGCCTCTGTCTTTTTGGTGTTCATTTACCTCTCATTTGATAGTAGGGCCAATTAGTCCATTAGAATAAATCAGTTCCTGCGATACAACATGTCAAATATTCTGTTGTATTTATTAATGAAACAATAGACAAAGTATGGGTGAGTCCGCGTCACATTCAGGAGGGAGGGATTCTATGACGTATTGTAAATACCGCTCTGTCGGAGTGGCGGTGTAATACAATTCTTAGTTTTGAAAGGCTATAAATGAGTGTTTTGTTCAAATACAAGGTATACATTAAATTACAAAACAAAATTAAGCACTTTATTCATGTGAACTTGCTTCAATTGGTGATGTTGGTTTACTAATCGGAGCCACGGGTTCCCATGCCTTTTTTGCAGGAGTCGGCAAAGTGGTCTGCGCGAATTCACGAATGGTGACGTCAGAGAACGCAACCCGGTACGCACGTGAGGTACTGTTCGAAGGATTCGATTTGAAAGCCGCAGTGGCGAGGTAAAGGAACTTCTGTAACACGGTTTAAATTTACATATACTATATCATTACATTCATCATATTTTTTATTAATTTATTCTTTACTTCTTACTAATTAAGGTAAAGCTAATCATTATGATACTGATAATAGTGATTATGATGATAATAGTAACAACCACCAAAAATAACAATAACTAATAACAATAATAGGACTAATAAAAATAATGATGGGGGATGATGATAATAATGATAATGATGATTAACAACAACAACAATAATAATAATAATAATAATAATAATAATAATAATAATAATAATAATAATAATAATAATAATAATAATAATAATAATAATAATAATAATAATAATAATAATAATAATAATAATAATAATAATAATAATAATAATAATAATAATAATAATAATAATAATAATAATAATAATAATAATAATAATAATAATAATAACAATAGTAATAATAACAATAATAATGCACATATGTATGCATGTATGTATGAAGTACAAAAAGTATCTCTAAGCATCTTTGTATGCTGCGAAAAAGAAAATGCCCATTCTTGCCTGGATGCCCAACCAACTATTCTCGTAAGCATACAGCAGTGTTCCACCTCTGAGTTAAAGAGAGCTAGTGTATTGTAAACAGCAAACGAGAGCGAGAGGGTGTAGATCACTTGACACGTGGTGGCACTTGGTGCTAAGAGTGCACATATCTACAATATACCAAAAGTTAGAATCGTAGCGCCCAATAATGACAAATTCATCCAGAAGCCTCTTATATGTATGCGATATATAATTTATCCTGGAAGAATAAGTGCACCCACAAACAAAATACTTCTTCCATCAAGCACACTGAGTGAACAACAGCGCAGCGGGTGCCATCATTTCTCTTTTCATTCTCCTTGGACTGCCGCAACTTGAAGAATTTGAATGTGCGACGGGAGCTAAATGGGAAGGCTGTATTCACTCGCTTGTTCCCACGGAGACGCAGGTGATGGATGTTAAGGGTGGATTTCACCATTTGGTTGCTTTCCACCCTCTCAACCAAACGTATACATCACCGCAGATGCAATGAAGCTCACAATTGTGCCTCTTCATTAAGTTCACTTTACTTTAATTGCAGATGTGAAAGAGAGTAAAACACGAGAGCACTCAGCTGCTAATGTTTATAACACACATACACATTTACAGTAAAGCGTAGCAATATATCGCTAGCAATAAAATTATATTCGGCGAGGAAAGCAGTGGACAGCGGCTAATGAAGAACTCGAGTACTCCATATAAAATATATTAGGCGCACTCGTCACTCTTTACAGTTCGAAATTGCAGTATTAGTTGCCAACTTTGACAACATTAAATGTGCTTAAGCTGTCTAAACTAGGAAATCCAGTTAGTTGTGCAAGTTGAACCAACTGTAAATTGTCATTTTATGGCACACTCATTCTTATATAATCATAATACTTTATTGAGATACAAGTGTGGTAAGTTCATACTTGGAGAATGAGAAAGGGTTTCAAAATACAAGACGAGATAGAGCTGGCAATGAGCTGTGACTCAGCGGGTATAGCGCAAGCTTCGAGGGTCAAGGTCAGGAAACTAGAGAGATAAGTAGAACGCTCGCCCAGCGTAAACACCAGAAGCGGTATCCTTAGTAACCAGAATCTTCCGGAAGTTTCCGTCCTCCCTGGACCTCGAACGTTCTGGAACTCTGTGGAAAAGCCCAATGACCATATGCGAGCGTTCTCGCTTGTGGGCCATTTAGTAATATAGTAACTGCGTTTCTGGTTCCATCAAGTGGTGTTCTCCGAGCGAATTTGTAACGACTATTGTGATGTGCAGTGAGTGCTGAAACCTCAGCAGAGATTAGAGAACACTTCTGTTCGGCGCTACGTCACGAATAAAGTGATAATAGTGAAACCTGAACTAAATAACACTATATAAAGAATTGAAAGTGAGAACTTAGTGAAATGATAGTTACAAGTTGGACAAAATCACACTTTTTTCTCCAACCCTAAGTTCCAATACAGGTAATCGATATTATGCGCTATTAATTCACACCCTACTCTAAATTCGCACAAATATTGGACTGTTATATCAAGCGTTAACCACCTGGCCACGTATTCAGCGCAAATGCACAATGTTATTCAGTGTTGATGTTGGTCAGTGTAGTTTAGTTGTGTTTAAGATAGCAGGGAAAAGAAAGCACTGAATAGAAATTCGAAGTCGTTAACCACATAGTGGTAGCAATCGAGGGATTCAAAGCATTACAGCTAAGGAGGACTACAAATTCAGATTTTAACAGAAAATAATGAATTGCGGCACTATCAGTAATACAATTTTTAAGTGTCCCTTTCGAGTTGAGAAACAAGACAGTAAAGTAGCACCAATAAATACAATGTTTATGAAATGATGGAGTGCATACCTGCTCGCAAGCGTTCCAAGAAGCGAATTCAGAAAAAAAATTACCGGTTTTATGAAATAGTATTTTAAATACTGCAATGCAAATTTTAATACTGTATATCGTAGTAGCTTTACTGAAGATTATTATATGAATTAGGAATACAATTACTTTCTTCCTTTTTCTGCTTAAATTTTATATCATCGATTATCCGAAAAAACGTTATCCGATATGACTGTCCCCTTTAGTTCGATTAAGCTGGTTTCAATTGCAATTTATACTTCCAGATTCTCAAATGCGTACTGCGTACAATAAAAATTTTAATGATAGTTCTAAAGTAAAATTAAAACAGCTGTCGAACATGGTGGTGCCGGTAGCAAGGTCACCAACATTTACATTGTAGGGGACCTGGGGATCGAGCGTTTATGCCTGGCTGTCGATCTTTAAAAAATTAGTAACTAGCAGCTTATTCTAAACTGCTGTATGAAGTAAATCGTAAGCAAATATTAAGAAATGATGAGGATATAAAAGCCAGGAAACATTTGAACTACGTAGGTAAAATGTAACTATCAAATATGATTATATACCACAATGGTATAATAAATATAGCTAAAATTAGTGTTTAAGGCAGTGCACCTGTGAAACTGAATGAATGTCTGGAAAAGCTGCTTTTTTTTTCTTTTGCTTTTGCTGTATTTATACTCCATATTTCATTTGGTGCATTTGACTTTGACACTATTTATCACTCTGTGCGACCATAGAAACACACTTGAACGTGGTACTGTAATATTCATTCCAATTTTAAATGTTGTTCTTCTCAAAACCTTCTTTTTGTATTTTTCATTACCTAAAATGCTGCATATATCAAAATGTTTGACCCATTAACTTCCAATTTTCCGCAAAGCTTCATGCATCATTAAGGGATTCCCAAAGTATTTTTTTCACACATTTATAATTACCTTGTTTTTAATTATACCCACCTGAAGCTACTAACAGAGAAGCAATATGATCAACAAATAACACAAAGTATGTAGACACTCACACTTTACTTCAATAAATTGAGTGACACTTAATATATCCCACAATGATCGTTTCGATGCCTCTATGTATCATCATCAGGCAAACTGACCTTGTACACCCTCTACGAAACCGTTACAACTTTGCGATGACGTCACAATGACGTCACATACACGTCACCCGCCACGACATCGTGTGATGACGTCATTACCCTCCTGCTTTCAATACGAATTTTGTAACAGAATCAGTAAACGGTATTTTAAAATTCATAACTTGGTACCTATTTTTAAAACTGAATACTTTTTCGCAAACCATCACTCCAGTGGATCCGTTTAATTGCTTTAATAATTTAGCCTCGGGATTTATTTCATGATCAAGTGACTAAAAATGATCTACGACCGCTAAAATGTTCTTATTTATGGTTTCCAAATGTCGTTTTGTCTTACCAATGTAAACCTTATCGCAGTCTAGACAGTCAACTTGATAAATGCCAGACTTCCTGCAATTTGCAATTTTGTCCTTTCTGAAAAATTCAGCACATTCTTTATATTATATTTATTTTGAGGAGCCATCATTATGCCATGTTCTTTAAGCAATTTTTAAATTTTTTTATTATCCCTAGTGGTGATTACACTTTAAATTTGCAGTCATCTTTTATTTTTTTTTTTTTTTTTTTTTTTTTTTTTTTTTTTTTTGAGGGTGGAAGCTTCATTTACGGCCTTTTGACATTTAAAGTTCTCAATCTTTTTATGTATAAATTCTGTACTAAAACCATTAAGTAACGCCGTGTTAATAATGTGCTCATACTCTCTATTAAATGCTTCCTTATTAACGGCTATATTTATCAACCTATAAATTAAACTGTTGAAAACGGCGAATTTATGTCCAGGAGAGTTAAAGCTTTTGTTTTTATATAATTATCAGAATGTGTTAACTTTCTATGAATGCCAAAATTCAATGCATTATTTTTTCTTAAAAATTGTAAATTGCTAGAAGTCTGGCATTTATCAAGTTGACTGTCTAGGCTGTGATGAGGTTTACATTGGTAAGAAAAAACTACATTTGGAAACCATAAAAAAAGAACATTTTAGAAGCATTAAATATAAACAGAAAAATCAGCGGTGGCAGATTATTTTTGGTGACTTAATCATGAAATGAATCCCGAGGTTTAATTATTAAAGCAATTAAATGGACCCACTGAAGTGATGGTTTGGGAAAATATATTCATTTTTAAAAATAGGGACCACGTTATGAATTTTGAAATACCTTTTACTGATTCTGTTACAAAATTCATATTGAGAGCAGGGGGTAATGACGTCATCACACGATGTCATGGCGGGTGACGTCATCGCAAAGTTATAACGGTTTCGTAGCTGGTGTACAAGGTCAGTTTGCCTGATGATGATACATAGGAGTATCGAAACGATCGTTGTGAGATATATTGAGTTTAACTCAATTTATTAAAGTGAAGTGTGAGTCTCTACATACTTTGTGTTCTTTGTGTACCTTATTTTTATTTTATATGTTGATAGTTTGATATTCATAAAATGTAAAAATGCCGGAATGCAAAGGTCTTGTGCTTATTTAGTAGCATAGCGTAGCTTATTTAAAAAAACTCCAGTGTTCATGATAGTCTGTTAAAGGCAAAATAAAATCTTTGATAGCATGTAAAGAGCGTTTGACACATGAGGCATTTTAACTAATACAAATCAATTAAATCCAGAACAAAAACAATAATTATAAAACAAATGTAGATATGTGATTGAAATTTAGAATATAATCGCAATGTTAGATTGCTACACAGTGATGAATATTTCAGGTCGGTCAAATAGAAATTGTGAATTTGTCACAAGTTCATGTTCATAGTATAATTAAAAGATAGACAAAACACGTTGTTATAGCACTAACTGCAGGAAACTCCGCTTTCCACCATGACAGTGTAAACGAGAAGTGACTCTACCGTCGAGTAGACTAGAGTAGTGACACCGGGATGTCATTAAAGGTATTTTTAGACATCATAGCCTTAAAGTAGAATTTTTGATATGGTTTACACGGAGTAAACGCCATACATTATCGCACTAGTGAGATAAAATGTTTATGCCACTCCACTGTGACCAACTTTGGTTTCAAATTCAATCACATGGAAATTACGCTTTGTATCTGTACATAGTTAAAAATTCGACTTAGTTTGATCGGGCTTTACTTTTCATTATATCTGTTTACATGATTCGTTTTATGCTTAACATTACACATTAATTCACAAGTAAAAACTGTCCTTGGGAAACAATTTAAATTATTAATTTCTGAGATTTTATTAATAGGTAAAACTGACAAATTACGATAAATCTTAGTCAACAAATTTGTAGAAATATTGAAGTTAGCACTTTTAAAAAATCATAAATTTATTTTATTCATTTGTATTATATTATATTTATATTGTGGACTTATTTATATTTATTTTGTTTTATTATGGTGATTTGCAATGATTCATTAGTTTCCAAGCTTCTAGTTAATAACGTGACAGTATTATTGATGTCTGCCTTCACAATGGCTATTAATTATATTTGGAAAATGTCTTCCGAAGATCCGACAGGAACATTTTCAACAAAATCCGCGCCCAAAACTACCTTTAACATGGACGAATTTTCGATGCTTTTGATTTTCTCTGAAATGGCTCTTACGTTTTGATTAAAATAGCATATATTTAAGATATTTACATGATAAATATATATGTTGAATTTTCTGGTAATATCCCGTAAAGTCCTCTTCATTCGGGAGGAATTGTATATAACTGATAAACCATAAGACATAAACAAATTTAGATATCCTTATAAAACACAGTTTGTATCAAATAACTTTTTATTGCGTTAGTCATTTCATAGGTATCCATTAGTACTGGTTTTAACTTCTAATATTTCATATTTAAGGTGCTGTCGTAAGATATTGATTTTATCACTGACACAACTAAATCATCTACGTGACTCGACTATCATTTTCAAGGTCAAAATCAGGAATTTAAATCTATTAACGGAATATATTCTTTATTGGAATGTGCGAAGCTTGTTAAATAAAATAGATTATAGTGTGATTATAGTTGAATATTTAAACATAAACATTTTGTGAACATGTGAACGCTCGCTATTTAGCGATGACTTAAACTTGGTGAAAATTCCTGGTTTTTATCTGAGTGATAGAGGTCGACCTTTCAGTGGTCCGCATGGTGGTATAGTTGATTTTGTTCAACGTGTTATTACTACAACGAAAGTTACTGATCTCTCTGATATAGGAACACAATTCTTGTTTGAAGTTTGTTCAGCTTACATTTAATATTATGTGCATAACATTCTACAGAACAGATTATCATAATAAAGCCAATGATTTTTATTATTTTCATAATTTGATTCATAAAATAAACGAACTACTTGAAACAACATGCAGAATTGGCAAGGAAACTGTTATTTTCCTTATAGGTGAGTTTAACACATATATTTACGTAATAACAATAAGGCCAGGGATCTTGCTAACTTATAGTTTTGGTACCCGACTTCCTATTAATAGGCCTCCTCGTACTGGTAAAGATTCTGCAAATGTTACTTGAATTGATAATTTGGTTGCCTCTACAGATGCTAATAAATGTTCAGCCTTTGTTTTTCGTACATCAGTATCTCTTCACGATGCTATTTATTTTACAGCTTATGCAAACCATAGTATTTCGGGCACATAATACAAGTGTATTTAGACCAATACATTTTATTACGGACCATATGCTTTCTGTCTCTTCAGGAAAACTATAATTGTTTGGGCATATATAGCACAAGAAATCCAAATGGCATGGCTAATTATTCTGTTGTGTCCTTTTAAACGTAATCAGCGTGGCCTTTCCTTTAAGATCATACAACTTAAGTTATGAAAAGAGGTCAACAAATAAATGGCATACTAGGGAACCTTATGATCTTAAAATTAAATGCAAATATTATTATGCCATGTTTGGGGCTTTGGAATTTAAAACAAATACAAGGAAATCAAACTGATATATAGAAAGGTTTTTTATTTGTTAACCTTTTACACATGTTTTAATTGTTGTTTTGGTACCCGTTTGTTCCCTAATGCATCTAAATATGTGAAAATCACCCCAATGTTCAGAGAGACATTTAATTGAATAATAACAATTATAGAACCATTAGTTTAATTCTAACGGTGCCTAAGGTCTTTGGAATTGTGTTAATAAGCATGTACAAGATTGTTTTGATGTGAATTCTCTTCTTTTTAATATTTAGTTCGGTTTTAGATCCTCACGCTGCACTATTGATGCAGTTATGTCATTTATATCTGGATGTTTTGATGGTCTTGAAACAGGTAACTTGTAAGTAATCATGTCGTCGATCTCTCAAGGGTCTTCGATCCAATTTATCATTGTATAACGAACTAAGCTCGCAGTGCAACAGTCATTTCCGGACTAAGCCCTACCGTCCGGCCGCTGCGTCCCCCACCTCTGCACGCCACAGGCGTTATGAGCGTTGTGCAGTACTGGAGGAGGGTCATGGTCAGAGCTCCGGTCCCTCCCGGCCGATTACGTGGTCATCGCAGCCAGGGGTCGCTACTTCTCAATCAAATAGCTTGTCAATTGTCCCTTCATGGGCCTCTCGAGGCTGTTTCTCATTCTATACCGTTGGATAAATTAAGCTAAGCTAAACGGTATTTCCAGAACTTAGGAAACTGTTGGGGGAAGATTATAGGGGAAGTCAGACGTTCCATCTATGTTTTACATTTGCATTAAGTGAGGAAATATTTCAACAGGGCTTCACGAAATTACAGTTAGATGGGATAAATGAAAGAATTAACAATAAAAGCCCTCTAGAACATTGTACAATAACCTCATAAAGACCGAGGGAGGTAAATTAAATTAATTGGTTCGTCATTGGTGCAATTCTGGTTAAGAAAGCTAGTAAAATATACAGCTTTAATTTTTAACAGGGCTACTGAAGTTTCCTGAGATTGTAGACTAAAAGTGAAAGTTATACATCAAAAACATTTATATGTACCAGAATGTAAGAGTTTTTTTTTCCCACCCAAATGAGCAATTTTACAAATTCCAAGCGGTTTTAATATGCATCAGTGTAGCTAACATCTGACATTACAACCCATGTCAAAGAACCTTTACGTATTTATCTTAAGAGTTTATTGTAGTCATCTAATCACCTTAATGCTGATTACAATAAACGTTTTGTCATGCTTCCTTTACAGCTGGGATGAGTTGTTGACATTTCCAGAGCGCATAATATGGTCGCTGCGTTGACAAACAGGCATTAGCTATGCTGTTTACCTAATCCAGATTTGTGCAAATATCTGCATTAATGTATTCGGTCATCTGAAATTCCATTAGAGATTAAAGGTTGCATTGGGCTGTAATATCTGAACAAAAAGAAATATAATGTGGCCATAAACGACTGATTGATTGTTATGACGGAATTCGGAATAGCTATTCATGAAACTTGAATAATATACCACATTTAATAGTTTGATACATTATTTATAATCCTCTTGTTTAAAAAGGCATTACACATCTAAAATGAATACAATATTGTGTTATAGGTTAAGTATAGTAAATGCAGGTCATTAAAGAATAACGGATGCTTTGGATTTGCGTTGACATTTCGTGAAATGCATTGCTATTCATTGAGTGTTTCGAAACAGAATTTCATATTAATCTTTCTCTGTTGTTGAAGTCACATTAGTTGCGTTCGCTATGGCAGAGGTACTGTTAACCTGGCTTAATCCGCCTTTCCATCTCTCCGTCAATCGGCAAATACATAACATTTCATGGACAAAATTTTTATTTAATAGAAATAGAAAATTATAACAATGTTTTACCCTTTGAAAGCTTATTGCTGCATTCTCATTACTCTCTACCCAATATCGCTTATTTTTATATAATCTTCTGCAGCTTTCTTGCAGAGCCTTATTTTTCCTTCTGATTCATGTCATCGAGGTGAACGTTTGTAGTTAGTTACACATTTCATTGTGGAAAGCGAAGCGATAGTCAAATATTAAAATTCGGGACACTCTTTCCGTAAAATTGCTATTAACTGCTGAATGCCAACAGAACATAAAAAATTACAAGCTGTTGAAACATCCAAACCAACAACAGAGATTTTCGGAAATGGCTGATAGCACAGTATAGGTCCCCCATTTATGCCATGCCTTTAACTGCAATAGTCATATCGACAGCCTTTTCTTTGTAATGTATTGACATATCGGCAATGGTGTTTACTCGTGTAAAGTTGCCATTGGATTACTTTGGGTTGTATACTGTAACAAAACGGAAATTCGAAGAACCCACTCCTGAGTTACAAAAACGGCAAAATCCAGTTACTTTTCTATCACTCTAAGCTTTTGCACAAATACGCAGTCTTCTTGTCGTTAACACAGTATTTCGTGATGTCATAACTCACAACTGTTTACTTCTCGTAAGCTGACTCACTCCTTTCAGAACCTTCCTTCACTTTCTCTGTCTCTCATACACTAAGTCCGACGATACAATCACTCGACGCTCGTTAAGTCTTCTTTACGACGCTCCAACACACGCACAGTTGTCTCACATTCTCTGAGACACTGACCTACTCATGTCCGTAACTGTAACTCTTTCTGCACTTTCCTCGACTACTTATGTGGCGGGGATGACGTCAAAAGCACCTTTCTCGAACTCCTTCAAACACGCCGGATGACGCAGCCAAATCTTTCTCGAAGGCTCCGGAAAGCCTTTGTGTTGCCGTTTCATTGTTGTTGGGTGTTCGCGTGTGGTGTGGATAAGCTTGACCTTGTGCCTTTGTTTGTTCGCAGGCCTGCTATGTGGTGTGAAGTAGCTTAGCCCCGACAGTCCTTCGTTTTACGCCACACCCACCGTCACACGTTAGATCACACATTCACAGTCTCATTCATACTTTCAGCTCTGGGGAGGATATGGAATAATTCTGGCTAGACGAAAAGTCCACCCTTCAGCCGGGAATGAAGCCGGAACCCCTTGCACAGTAAGCTGGGGCTCTACAGACTGACCTACGGGCATAAAAATTATTTGAAATAAGCCGTAGTTTTAGAGAGATCTGAGTTTTATGTGGTACGTCTGTGCCTATCTCTCTATCTCTTTCTCTCTCTCTCTCTCTCTCTCTCTCTCTCTCTCTCTCTCTCTCTTATTGTTTATCATTAATACAAGGTTATACAAAATGTCTTCCAAATGAAGGGCACTTGCTTATCCCACAAAAATCAAGATATACGTATTATTTTCATATAAATATCTTAAATATATTGTGACGCCGGCCGCTGCACATAACAAAGGACGGTCAGGGTCAAGCTACACCACATACGCACGGTGCGTACAAAAGACTCAATGTCAGACTACCTGACGCGAGCACACACGTGACATCAATCAGAGCCCAGAACCAAAAGGGTTTTCTAGATCATTCGAGAAGTGTACGGCGAACAGAGTATTTGTAGAAGTTCGAGAAACGACGTGATACCTTATCCGCGATATATAAGGAGGTGAGGCGGCGGGAGTCAGTTCAGTCAGCTTTTGGCTTTAATGTGTGTGTATGTGTGTGTGTGTGTGTGTGTGTGTGTGTGTGTGTGTGTGTGTGTGTGTGTGTGTGTGTGTGTCGGCTGCGTGTGTATGGTAGCGCCGAAAGGAGCCTGGCGAAATACCTAATGAGTGTCGAGTGGTTTTGTCGTCAAAATCAGCTGTTTGAGAGACAGAGAAGGTGAAGAAAGACAGAAAGAAGTGAGTCAAGGTTATGAGAACCGTTGTGAGTTGTAATATCACGAAAGGCGTTGTGTTAACGTCGGGAAGAGAACTGTGTATTTGTGCAAAAGTCTTTGGAGGACGATAAAGTGATAAAAAGTGATTGAACTGGATTTTGTCAAATAGTCACAATATGTTATTTTAATAAAAAATGTTAGAACCATTTTGAGCAATTCAAAATTTCGGAAAATTGTCCATGTAAAGGGTACTTTAGAGCGGCAAGTTTTCTTGAAAATATCTGTGTCGTATCTTTGGAAGACATTGAACTTAAGTACCAAGTTTTATATCTAGCGGACCTATCGTTTTTTAGTTACGCCGCGAATAGGCGCCCAGACGCTCGGGACCGTTTTCTAAAAATGCCTTTTTTATTCAGAGGGCTTCAAAACACGCATTTCCCGTAAATATTCTATGCAGAAGTTTTGGGTGGAATACAATACCTACTCTACCTACGTGGTAGAAAGGGTAAATAGAAAAGGTTTCCGCGCTTCTGGTTACACTATATTTCACAAATGGAATGATTAAAGCGAGTTTTGACGAATTATACAGTAGAATACCACTAATCCACATATTTTGTTACATTGGCTTTCTTCCTTAAGCGCCTCATTTCGCCACAGTTTATCATTCCATTTTGTAAAATTTGTAATTTACGTTGAAGTTATGTCGTCGCATTGTACCTGAATAACTGGTCACTGAAGGCCGGAGAGATGTGCGCTCGCATGCAATACAGTTTAGCTGGACGCAGAGTATGAATGACGTCAGAAGTACAGCACGGCCATCAAATGGGCAAACAACTGCCACTGTAGAAACAAGAATCGAGAATAATGTAACATAGTACTCTGCGAACTAGTGAAGCATTGCCCTGCAAGTGTTTGCAGACGCAAGGTCAAATTGCAGTATAACGCGACTCTTTGGTTTCTCACACACACACACACACACACACACACACACACACACACACACACACACACACACACACACACACACACACACACACACACACACACAGAGGCAGTCGCATGTGAGATTTGTGGTGGACAAAGCAACGCTGAGACGGCTTTCCTCTGGGTTCTCCGGTTTCCCCCGCCATCTCATTCCACCGGTGCTCCATCTTCATTCCATGTAACATCAATGTCACCACCTGCGCTGCCGTGTGTAGCAAAAGCGGGCGTTAAACACTACAAACACACACACACACACACACACACACACACACACACACACACACACACACACACACACACACAGATGCCTCACACGCCTCACACTTACCTCTTGCCAGCTGGCTATTAAACCCTCTCATTTTCGGTTGAAACATTGCATATCTGTCACGGTGGGGATTCCGGTACATCAGCCAATACCTCATTGTGCGCCAGACCCCGGGAGGAAGGATGAGATGAAAGTACTCTACATGCGGCCAGAACGCATCACAGGCGGAACTACAACCATTCTGTGTCCCTAACAGGTGCAGGCAAGTTCTTCAGCCCGACAGAGCTCCAGGTCGCCACAGAGAGCCTGCCACCAGCCGGCCATGTCCGACTGATCAATCAGTCCCTTGGAAGGGAGGTCGACTGACCTCAGCGCCTCCCCTCAACCAAGCAGCGTATTTCCAGAGTGCAAGCACCACCGTAGAGTAGACCACCGCTGATCCCGCTGACTCTCACAAGCTGGAAAGACCGGATAGAGAGAATGTAATGAATGAATTGAAAGGAAGTAAAACGGGGGATGTAAGGTATATATCCTTCCCAGCGTTCGCCTTAGTGACCCGAGAGGACCCCGAAAAACCCCAAGGTCAGGAAGGTCAGCCGCGGGAACCGAGCCCGCGACCTCTGGACTCTGAGCCACAGAAGTTACCGCCTGAGCCAACCCTCTGGGTAACATTACGTGCAGTTTGTACCTCTGGTCTTGAACGTTTGAGTCAAAATAAGAGTGTTAAGTTTGCAGTTCAATGAATATCGAGAAAAAAATCAATTACTTTGTTTTACTGCAGTTCCTATTTCGAAAGGTGAGACTACATACTGCAATCTGTTTTCCGTCTCGTATGCGGTCGAGTATTGTAATAATGGATAATTTCTTACTTTCCAGGATGAAGTTGCAACAGGCATAGGCCCTCTTCAGAATACAGAGAATACACTGCAGAATACACGGTAAAATGTAGTGTTTTTGTGCTTCAGGAATGTTACGTGCACTATGTCGTCCCTATCGCAGAAAATTGTCAACTCTTCAACCGCAGAAACACTGCATTTGTGCTGTATGCGGTTTTAACAGTCCTTATAATAATATCTGTATTTCATGAGGTCATAATGCTAAGTCCATGCCTGGACACCACTGATATCCCAGGAAAGGAAGCTATTTGCTACATCATATCGAGCCACAAGTCCCAGACATACCAATTTCCGCTGCTGTTTCATATTGGGAGTCATTATTCTTGATACAAAGTAGCAAACAAATCATGGATGATATGATGAAGTCGCCCAACTGACAACCCATTTGTTCTGGAGATCACTTTCTGCTTGACATATCTAACTTTCGATATGAATCAGCTTATCCAGGTGCCCAAGACGTTTCGGGCCAGTGCGTGTTATAGTTCGATATCTTTGGGACTGAACACGCACACTCTTGTGTCTAGTTATTATCATTCAGACTTTCTACCTAACTTCTGATGGTTTTCATTTCCATACATAACACTCATCCCTTGATGAATTTCTATAGATGCAGAAGGCTCCGATGTGGGAAATTCATCAACAGGATGCGGTTTTCTACGAGTTTTCCATGTAAGTCGCCATTAAGTGCTCAAACGCAAGCATGTGCGACATGGAAGATTTATGTCGCATGGTTCCTTGATGGGCAATGAACCAAAGACTACTTTTCTAACAATTGCATGCCTGTGTCTCGTATATTGTTGCAGTTATCGCTTAGGAGACAACTTTTTATACCTCACCCTCCCATTCTCACGCACTGGATCTCTCTGGTGTGTGTGTGTGTGTGTGTGTGTGTGTGTGTGTGTGTGTGTGTGTGTGTGTGGGTGGGTGGGTGGGTGGGTGGGTGGAGATAGAGAGAGATGGAGAGAGAGTGAGAAAGAACATTGTGTCAATAACTGTCAAGTACATTTATTTACATTGAACTTTGTAACACCGGAAAACAATTAGAAGTAGGAAAAACATATATCTTGTTTACTACATACTTTGCAAAAATGAACCTTCTGTGACACATTTGACGCAATTTAATTAAATATTTTCAGCTTCTCAATTGTACGCGTGTGAATGCCAGGTAGTAGCTTTTTGATTCCTCGTAATATCGTGGTGGCTGCTTTCTGAATAGCTCATCCTCAACCCAACTTCTAGGGAAAGATGTGAAAACTCACCATGATTAATAGGAGAATGGGCTCTAAATTAATAATTTGTAGATCAGCTATGAAAGTGAATGATCATAGGTAGAGAAAATCGTGCGATTTATACACATAATATTGGTTTCCTCCACCTTTCTCACCTTTTCTTTTCTAACCACAATCTGTATAACACTTCTTGTGCTAGTATGTGTCATATTCCTAACTTGTTTGCCACTTCTGCACGAAACTAAGGTGTAGTTAATGAGGCTATTATGCGTCTGGTGCCCATTTAGAATTTGTACATGAAATCAATGGAATGAATTGAGGGAAAGAGTGTGCTCGATATTGCTTCAGATTTATGCCTGGGTGGAGATGTGTTGTAATCGCCCTGTAGGAAACGCCGAACCTCCGCGATGCTCCTCACAGCGCAGTTGCTAATCAGAGAAATATTGGCTATTTCAGCTATGTGCTGGTGGTATTAATGGTATTTTCCGATTGGTATGCCTATTTTTCCTTTACCGACGAGAATACGTTTCGCGCAGTCTTTTCAGCGGGCTTAGGTTATAATAATGGATATAACACAGTTTTAGTTTATGTTCAGTGCCGATGAAAATTTAAAAAAAGAAAGTATCCATTGTCCTATACCTGTCTGCTAAGGGGTATATCCTTCACTGCAAACACAGGCTCTTTAATTCTTCCTTAATTTCAGCTTGATTTCAAAGCACGAAGGATACTGCCTTTTTCTTAAGAAATGTATTTACCATTGCTGTGGCCTGTTTCACTTGATAACGACAGCTTATGCTGTACGGTACACCCAATTGCCAAAATCAGTCCATTTTTCCATTATTGTTGTGCTCCGTTGTCTAGGGGTAACATGCTGACCTCTAGTTCCCCAGTTCGCGTGTTCAAACCCAACAGATGGCGATGGATTTTTTTCGGGCATAAAAATGTTTAGCAAGGCTTCCTTCGGAAGGGAAGTAAGGCCGGTGGTCCGTGTCGCACGTAAAAGAGGCTCAATCCTGAAGAAAGAAAACTCTTAGCATGATTAAGCTGTCTTTCACGTCCAACATAGAATGAGATGCAGTTAGAAAATGTCCGTAAATAAAACCCACCTTCAATTTGTTCCATTATCTCACCTAGAATTTGTAGGTTGAAGCAGCATTTCACTTTGAGTGAAGCTAGGTGACGATTTCTGTGAATTCGGACGGATTAAGCCAATATTTTGGACACGTTTGAAGCGCGATTATCTCTTTCTATACAAAATGAAGCCACACTCTACATAGCGTGTTATTGCTGAGTTCCAGTCTAACAAAGTTAACCCTGTAGCGCTTGGGTCAAAATCTATAAAATTGGCAGAAAAACGGTAGGTTTGCTCTCTGTAATAATTTGCGTTGACTCCGGTGGGTATAGCACCCACAAACACACGTTCAAGATGTGAAAGCCATAGGTGATCTAAGAATAATTTTACCCTGAAAGCTCTCGGTTAGCCTTAGCATCCATCACATTCTTCACTATAAAGTGCAATTTCTCAAGTGAGCAATGAATAAACGGGTGACACAAGATAAATCGCAGTTTTTATTTCAATGTGGAAATCCTAGTTACATTAAGACAAGAGTTACTCTTTGGGTATTTGAGCAAATCAGTCGTATGACACGCATTCTTCTAGCAACTACAGTCTTTGTCTTTTTTTATTTACTCCTTCCATGCTCTTGCATCTATATCCTTTAGTATGTTATTCAATCTATTCTTTGTTGTCCACCGTGGTCTAGGGGTAACATGCTGGCCTCTGGTTCCCGACGTCGCCGGTTCAAATGCGGAGGAAGGCGATGGATGCGTAAAAATCTTTAGGGTGGCTTCCTTCGGAAGCCCCTCTGCAGCGGTATTTTATATATGTAATACATAGTGTACTCTACATATCCATGTAGGCACGGAGCCATAACTCGTAATGATTCAAATTTGCACCACTCCTTAAGCCCCCACATATAACTATCATCACCGGCACGCCATGCATAACTTCAAGAATCCGGGAACGCCGTTAACACCAGTTTAGGATAAAGCGTAGCAATGAGTTGATTGAGCTTGTTGCGCTGCAAAACCGTATTCTGATTTTGAAGATCCCTGCAGTGATTCGCACTAGTGAATGCTATACTGCCATAAGTATACCTACTGTGGTTAGTATAATACATCACATCAATGTTATTTCGTGATTATCTGTAACATATAAGACCACATTATTTACTTCTCAATAGCGCATGGTTAGTCAGTGACAGTAGAAGCAGTAGTAGCTTTAAATGGGGAATAAGGTTTTACTTGAAGGTCTACATCAGCGACGTCCAAGCTTGTCTCTTTGGAGGCGCTTACCTAATTAGCGACTGTTCCCCTTCAGTCGGAGGGTGAATCAGCTCTTGCCTGTGGCGTATAGAACTCACTACCAGACAGTAAGTTTCCAGTGACGGATACAACCAGGCAATTCCATGGTAGTTTCCAAGTCATACCATGAATTTTCTGGGAATGTCCTCAGATGACTTCTTCATTCTGGATGATTTTTGTATAAATGGTAAACAGTAAGGCAGACAAAAGTTTACCAAATAAAAGATGTGGAACTCGTTAAAACACATAATATATGTCAAATACTTCTTTTTTTTCTTTTCAGTGCACCATTTTTGAGATATTCTTCGTTATTTGTTTGAATCTGCCAATACTTATACTTTTATCAAATAGAAATATGTTATTCTCTTTTTATATCTTGGCCTTGCAAAGAGAACGGAATTTCAAAGGCATCGCGTAGTAACCAGCTCTTAAAACATTCCATTATAGCTTAAAGTCTACTGTATTCCCATATTCCCCTGGTACCTACAAGAAAATTAGCAATAAGTTAATTTCTGTAAATGCGTATTATAAGGTACTTGTTGATAATATGGCCATTGCAGATAATGTGATAACTTTTCTCCCCTGCTGCTAATTGTTAAGTTTTGCAAGAGATGGCACCAGTATGTCAAATCATGAGATATATAGTATCCTTAGACAGCGTCACTTACGGGATAATTTAAAAACCCAGCCGATGGATCAAAGACATTTGAGTTTTGTCAACGGACCGAAGGGTAGTTATAATCCTAGTGTTGGTAAGTGTTTTATGTATTTCGTTGCATGTAATTATTGATTATTGTTCATGCATTGCATATTCTAATTTATTCTATGGGCTTTCCTGACGTCCAATGCTTCTTTCAAATGCGTTCTAATTAAATGATAAACGAATTATTTTTTCGAGAGGTGTTGCAGTCAGACAATATGGCCAATCGACTGTAAAGAAAAACATAGAAAAGTCTCAGTCTGCAAAAGAAAAAGCATCGTGTGACATGAAAAAGGCCTAGAATAAAGAAAATACTTCAAAATACTTCAAAAAAGTTCGTTCACAAGAGGCCAAGGACAATTGGTTTTGTGCGATTTATGGAATTGACATGAATGTGTGCAGTTTACGACGTTTACATTCATGAGGGACGTGTTTGTCCTGCTAAAGACGTATTTATATGTCCCACATGTGACCAAAAGTAACCTTTTTCTGTTTATTTTCATGTAACTTTGATAGTACAAAAATTTTTCGAATTCTGTGTGTGCATGACGATTTATTTGTAACTCATGCCACAATAATTTCGAAGTAGGCTAATATTAATCCGAAAATTATAAGTAAGATAGTGCTACTACAACTAATTTCATACCAGAATAAAATATATATTTTCCCTACCATAATACATTTTTATTTAAGGATACCCATCTGTGAAAAAAGGCTAAAAATTTCCAAAATTGCCAAAAATCGATTTTTGTTTTATCAAATAGTATAAATCGTCTGCTTTATTTTGATATGCTTTTTACAGCCTTACAGCCTTTTTAACTATGTCACGTGGCCGTCTAACTGATTGCCTGTAAGTGGTCGTGTCCATTTAAATCCATACAGTTCCATTATTCTTGCTACGACTTCAAACTTAGTTTTTCCACGTTTTTATTTGTAGCACTGTTTGCTCTTTCAAATGCTCCACACGTTGCAATTTTCAGTACTTATGCATGAAATTTGGTGTACCTGCTTAGAAAGAACATTAAAAAGAAATGATGAGATAATTTTTTCATAAAGCGAATAACTGCTGAGTAATTAAATCTTAAAGTTTACATTTCATAATTTAAATGAAAAAAATAATGAATTCAAACTTTAAAATTTATTTTTATCCAAACTAATAACAAGATTAAAAAATTATCTCATCAATTTGCTACCATTCTATTACAGGACATAACTGAAAATTATCAAGTTTTTCAAATCAAAATTGCATCATGGGGAACCATTTATACAAATATTAAAAAGAAGATAATAAAATATTAATATGTTTGCAACTAATCTGCCTAAATGTATGAAATTTAGCACAGTTACTCCTCATTGTACAGTGATTATTGTGTTAAAATTTCAAATCAATCCAATGTAAACTGTAGATTTTCAAAATTTCACAGATGGGTATCCTTAAGTTGGCCATATTACTTTCACCTTGGCATATTACATGCAGAATGCAACGTTCTTAAAAAAGTTAAACTAAAAATAGTAGGGTTTAAAGTAAGTCATTGCACATTTTAATGTATAGCCAATTAGACATATGTGTTTAATTATAATTATACTCACCTTTTAGTGAATATCATAACCACGAAAATAAAAATTCAAGTTAAGGTGACCATATTTGCATCACCTACCTTAGATTAAAATCCATTAGATGGAGAAAAGCATTTGTTGGAATAGTATGCACAAGAGTGAGTATAGCTCTACACATATTTGCTAACTGTTTTCCCAAATTGAACTATAATAAAATATATGTTACGCGACGATCATTGGTGTATCTTCTAAGGCTATGCACTTCGACTTTGTCGCCAAATATTGACAGACTTCTTAAGCGCAAGCAGTAACAAAGAAGTCAGTAATGAACGAATGATTATCGCATAAGATTTGAAGCGGTTTCGCAAATCAAACGCAACGTACATATAACCAAACCGTCACTGCAGCACAATTGAGTGTTAAAAGAATTGCACAGTCCGCATAAAGTGGAAGGAGATAAATCCAACCTCCCCCTTTCGCAAACGTTGGACATCGCTGGTCTGCATTCTTTATTGTACAATTCAGCGTTTTGCCAATTATTTTAATTAACGTCCTCCAGCGTAATGTCATCGGACGGTGAATGAATGAAATGGGTGAAATGATGCTCAAATGAGCCTGACGTCTATGGAGATTTAAGTTACCCGACATACGTCTTGTCAGGATAAGGGAAAACCTCGGAAAAAAACCTTACCCGTATTTGGACAACACTTAAGTTACATCTATGTTCAATGGCACGTACTGCGCCTGGTGGCTAGGCAACTTCTCTGACGTTATTGTGCTATCCGTATGCAGTATTTTCGGGCGATTTCGTGTTTGAAGACTGAAGCAACGGGTCACACACAGCGATGTAGATATTACGTTCAGTTGAGCAAAATTCAAAAATCAGGCTTTTTCGTGATTTCCCTTTATTTAATTAACTTTATTGTGTAATATGTATACTCAGCATAACCATTTATAAAAACTGTTTGAAATCTGTATATGCTTAGGTTTTCACGACTGGCATCAACATTAGTAAATGAATATTTATTT
>CM060964.1:89524848-89529848 GCA_030765045.1 Tenodera sinensis
TTATTATTATTATTATTATTATTATTATTATTATTATTATTATTATTATTATTATTATTATTATTATTATTATTATTATTATTATTATTATTATTATTATTATTATTATTATTATTATTATTATTATTATTATTATTATTATTATTATTATTATTATTATTATTATTATTATTATTATTATTATTATTATTATTATTATTATTATTATTATTATTATTATTATTATTATTATTATTATTATTATTATTATTATTATTATTATTATTATTATTATTATTATTATTATTATTATTATTATTATTATTATTATTATTATTATTATTATTATTATTATTATTATTATTATTATTATTATTATTATTATTATTATTATTATTATTATTATTATTATTATTATTATTATTATTATTATTATTATTATTATTATTATTATTATTATTATTATTATTATTATTATTATTATTATTATTATTATTATTATTATTATTATTATTATTATTATTATTATTATTATTATTATTATTATTATTATTATTATTATTATTATTATTATTATTATTATTATTATTATTATTATTATTATTATTATTATTATTATTATTATTATTAAATTGTCTTGTTTGAGGTATAACATGTAATATCTGCATTACAAACATTTCTATGTTTTAAACTTTGTAAGAAATACCAAATAAAATCCTTTTCCATTGCACATTTGGAACATATATAGAGAATTCCATTTTCCAGAGTCTGGCCGATGTTTCAATGAATGCAATACATAGAACTGTTTTTATGTGGGTAAACAGATGGTGAAACAATAAAATGCCCAGTTTCTTTGTGCTTCCAGACTATGGAATAGACTGAGGGAAAGAGAAAAGTGGTTTTGGAAAGCTAGAATAAAACAAGTAAACTTAAAGAGGAGATTTTTTTCCTTTGTTTTTCATTTTTTCATTAATTCCCTATTTAAAAAACGCCAATCTAACCAAACAAGATGCAAAGCATCAGTTGTTGAACGAACTCTTGCTCAATTGTACGTTCGCTCCGTCCATACCATCTTCTTCAGAAAGATGACAGACTAACAAATTTATTATAAATTTAGATCCTCCTAACTTACACAGGATTTAATGCGGTGTACCGGGCACCTGATTAGGATTATAAAGGGGCCTCTGTCACTCGAGCTCACCACAACACGTTGGCCATTGTAGGCCCTTTGTGACACATGGGAGAATGGGATGAAGGGAAGACCCGAAGAATGGCCAGAATCTGATGAGTATATCCTCTAGCAAGGAAGCGGTTCTTAATGATTCCAAGAGTATGTCAATCCTGAGACTGGCACGAATCACCAGCTTTGTCAACCCGGGGATCCCGGGGATAAGCCCCATCCCAGTATGAGACACCAGCCGGCCAAAAAGCACCAGGGAGAAATCTTCACACAGTGCAAATTCCACCGTCTTGCCACAGCTCATCAATCATCATCGCTTAGTCCTATAACTCTGAAACATATTAAGGTGAAACATAACACAGGAAATAATGGACAGCAAACACGTGGTAGAACAGAAACCCCACAATTACCTACCGAGTTGGAAGAAGCACGAAAAAATAAATTACAGTGGCGAGTCAGACCGGAATAGAACGCGAGACCTCCTGAATGTAAGCCTTACACTGAAGTACCAAACCTTAAAAATTGGTATTTAAATGGAAAGAATGTTTTAAGCTTTCTCTCATTGTAGTTTTAATGAAATTCCTGTTTTAGTGTGTTTTTTAAGAAACCTCGAGATAAATTTTATTATTCTCTCTGGTTTCAAAGTAATGTAAACGGATTGGGCAGCCATTCAGGCACAAAAGTGGGACAGTCATTACTGCTTGGAGTACCTAAAACTAAGTCATATTTCTCAAGTTACTGTTTAAATGATTTTATATCTGAACTTTATTCTTCAAAACCTATTTATATTCTTCTAAAAATGAAATAAAAGCCTAAAAGCTGAACTTTCCATACTTCCCTCAGATAAGGCATTCGATATGTGGAGTTATGTGTATTTATTTTCTTTGTTCCTCCTAGTGCTGTTAATTTTAAAATATTGAGTATTTTCTCTAATTTTTTGTGAAAACCTTAAATATACTTTAAATATAGTTAGCATTTCAGCTCTTTTAGTTCAGTGAAAAAAACAATATGTTAATGTACAAATCCACCCTCATCTTACAGTAGTCTCTGAGAAAAGCTACTTAAAGATTTCAGTATTATGTTGCCATATTTTCTCAAGAGTTGTAGTCCTTTTGAGTTGTTGGCACACATATTGACTTGAAACATCATGGAAGGGTAATATGCATTTCGGTTGATATAGTATTGATATTGGGTTACACTCTATTAAAAAAAAAAAAAAAAATTCACCAAAATTTCGCGACGTATTGTGGCATCAATATCAACTGCTTAATAAAGAAAGAACGCCTAATTTAGAAAGTAAAAGTGAAAGGTAACATTAACAAAATGAAAATTCAAACTCTCTTCAAGAACACTTATTTTTAAAACAGTGACTAAATGTCATAGCTACCATTCTGTCTTGAATCTCCCGCAATCGGGAACAAATGTCAAATAACTGTTAAACTTATGACCCTATAATGAACGGCTTCCTGATAATTTACGCCTTGCTGTTGATAACTTACGCTTTGCGGTCAGTGTTGTCAACACAAATTTAGTTGTCGGTTTCTTTATTTAAATTCACAATTAAACATATCTCCGCACATGATTTCTTTGACCAAACTATCGAAACAGTACAGTACAGTATCGTGCGAATAGTGTGCATAGAAACTGTGTAAGAATGGTAGCATCTATGAAAAGATTTGAAGAATTATCACTTGAAGAAATAGCTAAAATGATAGGAAATTCTAAACCTAAAACTCAGTACTTGCGGTTTATACTAAAATTGGGATTTAAAAAGCCACTAAATCCTTTGCAGACAAGGGCATCTTACCCCCGGTACGGTTAGCTCAATTTTACACATGGGGTGAGTTATTCCCTATGTACCTAGCTCAAACCATGAGTCTTTTCACTTTACATTAGTTATTGTGTGCTGTTTGTACTCTATTCTAAATCTAGAATAGTGTCTTTTCACTTTACACAATTTTCTTCGTTACACTACACTTTTAGTTGATGTTTTCTTCTAAACTTGAAATTGTGATTTTCCACTCTTACCTGTTTCTCACTATTTGTGCCCTCTGTGAAGTCCTGTGCCCATCTCCTTCTTGGTCTCCCCCTTCTTGTTTTCCCTCTTTTTGGGTCCCACATCGTTTAATAAGGTTTATATTGCATTAACTTTAATTTAACTATGGTTTATGTTACCTACCCCTGTTTACTGACATGCAACTGTTAAACACAGGACTTCATTTTGTATAGTTCCAAAGAGATTTAACAATAAAGATAAGATACTTAAAATAATCTATTAAACTTCTGAAGCCCTTGCTTGGCAAAGTACAAGGTTATTCCGTAAGTAGTTTGTTTTTTAAAGTTTTATTTCTTTCTGCTCTTGTATTATACACTAAAATGGTAAAACAAAACCTTACTCGAAGTTGTATTATTGCTTAGGTAAAATCACTCGCGTCTTGCAGTCTCTCGCAATTTGTTTCGGAATAACACAACCTCTAGTTAGATTAATTATGATAATCACTGCTTAACGATGTGTTTAAACATGGAGTAGATGTAATTGCCGGTGTGTGCCGATATTTCTCCGTTCTGGAGTCATGACAGCGGAAGTAATTGGAAACGTACTCTACGTAGTGGGTAGAAGTTTTACCGGAGTAGATTAAAGTGTGGAAGTGGGCAGCTGCTGTTGCTGCTTGTTGGTGGCAAAGAGAAAGAGACGTGAAGCATTTCGCTTAAGCGGCATTATTGCTAATAGCTGCCCGTACCTTCACCCTCCATTACTTCCAGGTGCGTCAATTTGCTTTCAAGGTAATAAGTCATCTCGTAAGAGTTACTTATCCAAGCACAGCTTCGCACGGCAAGCTATGTAGAAGCTACGTATAATAATTACACCAATTTTATTTTAATATTATGGACGCCCAAAGCAAAACTTTACAGTGCCTATCTCAAAATTTAGAGCCGACTATCCATTCGGTCTCACTCGACGCTATGTCACTGTCAATGATTTTGCTTCGTACCATTTTCTGTTACACGATTTGATACTTAAACATAGTCAAAGCATTCAGATTCTGTTTGTAACTTAGTTCTATGGGATACTGAGCTCTGCTCTGCCTGTCTGCTTGCTGAGAAACAAAGAAGCAAGCACTTTTCAGACAGCCTTCTTTAAACTGCTTGAATTATTGTGTTTAATGGGTTACGGTTTGGCACTAAACCCTATTTAGGACAAGGTGTTTAAAAGTGAAACAGACTGGAAAAAATCGATGTTACATACGGGGCTCGAGCTGCGGATCCTTGGCAAGGCGACAGCCAACTGGATCAATGGCTCAGGCCCTGTTGTGACCCCGAACATTATCAATTTGCTCCGCTTGTGAAACCCTTATTTTAAAAAAAAAATTTAAAAAAAATAAAAAAAAACCACGTGAACGTCTTGTATTAAGAGAAATAAGTATTTTAACATCCACTATATATGTATATATACACGTAGATATATTGTATAACGAGAGAGGAATATATAGGCAATTTTCGATAGTAGCGGTTTGATGCCTTTTTGACTTTATCGTAATATGAATAATTCACTTGTACATTTTTATTTATGAAGCAGCTCTATATAATGATTATACGCCAAATAAAAACAAAGAATATCAACTTGAAAATAGAGAAAAGTGAATAATATAAATGATATGACCAAGTCTTTCTTATATTATAAGTGTACGTGGTTCATGTCTGATTTAGTAAGTGTATGACTATCTAAGATATAAATATTGTTATATGCGTTTGCGAAAAGCATATCGTACAATCATCTATCCTTTTCAATAAATAATTATTTATGATATAGGAGGTAAAAGCGAGATTTTAATCTTGCGAG